>CM068840.1:76727844-77095344 GCA_028554795.2 Sinohyriopsis cumingii | reverse complement strand
TGTTCGCACAAAAGTACTTAATTTAACCCACACACATACATTCAACAGTGTTTTTGTATCTTGTTCCCCTCTCTCAATTTTGTGGACTTGTCCGCGGGCTAGTGCATTGCAAGCTTGAGCTTGCTCGAACCGAATTTGAGCTTTTCCCGAGAGTAGGGCAAGTGCATTTGTAAATACCTGATATATATGCTATATGCTATATACTGGTGTTAATTGCGTCTTTATAATGTTTTGAAAAGATAGACTAGCTACAAATAGTTATTGTAAAGTCCAAGTATATTTAAAAGCCTTTGCAAATCTTCTATGTGCCAAGATACAACTAGTCTATTTTGTATAACAGTTGGAAATGCAAGTAAAGTAGTGACATTTTGTTACAATTAAGTCTCTTTTGTAGACAGTCAATACTTTGGAAAAAAGGAGTAAAGAAATCTACATTGTCGGACAAAATTAAACCTACTGATCTTTGTCCTGTAACTTAATTACAAACTGAAAAGCGTAAACTATCTCTTTGAAAACGTAGTTCCCTTACACTTTCTTGTGAATAATTGCTATCCGAGTAATTAATGTGTTGTTCGTCTTGGAATGAGCTATCAATGATAAGAGAACGGAAATATTCCCAACCACTTCCATTAGACGACGTAGATATTTCTTAAACGAATGCTGCATTTGTAAAGGCAGTCAGAATATGTTACTTTGAAACTTTTTCCTTCGCAACGAATGTGTTATGCGTCTGACATTGACTCTACGGGAGATAGCACAATTTAAAACTCAGTTCTTTAACTTACAATTTTGTCTGACCACATAGTACATTCTAGCAAGTCAGATTTACAAAACAAAAGAAAATAATTCCTTTCTCTGGGCAGTAATAATTCGTATATGCCAGTAAATTTTAGATATACTGGCCATAAGAACAAGGGAGCTTGTGGTATGACCCTGCGTTTATGATGCGTTTTCGGTCATGAGTCTTCAATCCAGCGTCCTTTCGTCAACAATTGTTTGAAAACATTTGGAGTCCATATTTCTCACCAAATTTCAATCAAAGTTGTAATATGGATTAGTACCAAACAAAATTCTACATACTAATATGGTGTTCTTGCACTTGATTGGTTAATGGTGTTCCACGCAATATAACATTTTTGAACCGATTAAAGTGGGAATATGCGTTATATGAATGCGATCGCAGATGAAAATGATAAACATTAAAATTCGGGCACAATCGTGAGGTGCGAATGCATCTGATTGACTTGAGGACTAATTTATGACTTTGATCAAATTTTAAATATATGCTAATATTATTATTATCTCGGAGGAGTTCGAAAATTCAGATATAGTAGTTACATGATCTTGCATCCAGTCGGCAAAGCTTGTAACCCACAAATAGCCGCATTTCTCATATGATTTTGATCAAACGTTATATATATATATATATATATATATATATATATATATATATATATATATATATATATATATATATATATATATATATATATATATCAGGATATTGGATCCTGCATGATCTGCCCAGAAATATTTGATGGCATCGGGATAATCGAGCGTTAGCGTCATAAAATATTTTAAAATATGACCATTTTCATTAAAAAAATGGAATGGTTAATATAAATGATATATAAGAGAATTATATATATATATATATATATATATATATATATATATATATATATATATATATATATATATATATATATATATATCGTATTGTTATTTGCCTTAGTTGTATAGTTGTAACATTATTTAATATCGAATTAATTTGTCTTTGAATGAAATTATATGATATCGATCGTTTCCTCGCTTCCCCATATTTTCCCACATTAAACGTAAAGTCTTGTAGGCTAAGTCCTTCTGTAACAAAATGAGTCTTGCTCTCCTTTTCTTTGGTTTCCAACCGTATGAACGAACTGACGCAATCAAACACACGTGTATTTAAGTTCATTTCAACGTCATTTGAAAATGTTTACGTTTGAGGTTTCAAACACATTCCGGATTGAGAAAACTTGATGGAGAGAAGGGATGAATTTGGTACAATTAACGTTCATTGAATATGGTTGTTACTTGTCCAAATGGTAAAGTTCAAATTTATTCTCGTTTTGCCGGGATTATTAACTTAGCCGGCTTGTTAATTGAACACGAGGAAGGAGTAAAACTAAATTAACAGATCTGCATAGGGAAGTAGGATAACCTTATTAAGAGCAGTACCTGATGCTACAGACGTCCATCATCTGAAATTTATTCTTTAATCCCCATTCCGTCTTTATTAGAGTGGAATATATAGTAGTTTGAGTTAGCCGAATTTGGGAAAACATGTCATATTTTAATAAAAAGGCAACCTGGATTACCAGCGTCTCTTAAAATAATCAGTTAGTAAAATGGCATCAACAAAAGAGTCGCAGGTCTTCACGGAGGCTATAGTACAGAAAAGTATCTAGTATTCACCTATGTAATATATGAAAAGATGAAATTAATTTTAAACGTTTTTGATAATCTATTTCTGAACATGAATATTACGCTCGATTGCATTGAGCTCTATTTAGATAGTTCAAGAGCTCTAAAGTGTCATTGTGTATGCTGCCGTGAACAAAGCGATCAATAGTTATTTAGGAAGTGTTCCATTCAGATAGTTGTAATTCGCTCTTGAGTAACCAATTTCAGTTTTATTACACAATTCTCCAAACAAGCTTTTCTTGTTTGGTTTTGCTATATTTTATTTTAATCGCGTCAACAACAATCTCCTATACAATTTATTTGGAATATTCAATTCGAGTGTCGAAAATGAAAGATGGAATATGATTTCAACTTTCGCAAATCAAATGATGGAAGTGCAATATTCGATATTGAAATCGTTATCATTATATCTTGTTCCTTGCATTCACTCCGTCCTTAAATACGACAATGATGGATTTCATCGCCGAGGTAAACCATCTTTCAAATGAATATTGAAATTAATTCTTATATGGAAATCATTCAGCTGATATTTTGTGTTACTTGTTGAAATTCGTTTGAACTTTCAAGTTAAAAACTTCAACACGTACAGCAGCCTTTCGAAATTAAAAACAAAATTGGATCAAGTAGCTGAGAAATATTAATAATAGTCAACACAACAAAGCAAAATATTCTTCACAGTCAAATTGATCTTATTAATACATTATATTCCTTAGGTATTATGTTGTTCCTACATTTAATTCTTGCACTTTGTTCAACATGTGCGCCTCCAATCAACACAATCAATAATACTGAACTTGACCATGTTATTGAGCAGTTAGCTACACCGGTTCGTTTACTCGACGACTTTAACGGCCACGATATAACGGCGCTTTAAATATATCAACGAGCGAGGAAGGAAGATTGAACAATTTGTAATCGTTACCTTTCTAATGATACGTTGAATACCTACTTCCATCTTGCTACATGGTCCTTCTCTTTTTTAGATCTGACCATATGCAATCGATTGTTTCGACGAGACTTCTCTTGGACAAGTAGGTGACGAGTTATGTGGCAGTGATCCCTTTCCAATATATTTAGGAAGTAATATTCCCAAATCTCAAGCACTTGTAACAAGATAGGTTGGGAAATGCGTTAATCATTCTGTGAGTTATCGAAACGTGTTGGATCCAATGCACCTATTTACAAAGATACCAAAGTCTGTTACCAGGGATACTCTACAAGAAACGTCGGCGATTCCTAAACTTGTCAACAAACCATGGTTTAATTGTGTATGCATTGTTGCCGTCAGATAAGGAAAACATGTTCATGCTTATCCAAAACCTCACAATTTAAATACATACCTTGTATACCAAGATAAAGTTTCTTGTACGATTAGGGAAAGCAACATACAAGGCTCTCTTGGTCGAGCACATGGAACTTCAGCAGGACCAACATTCGAAACACTTACCTGATTGAGCTTTGAATATACTGTTAACGATTTGCAACATAACTTGGGAAAGAGATGACTCTTAGCAGTCTTGGCGGTAGGCAAAGCCTATGACATTAACACACCCATACCAGGAAAGGACAAAACGTGCACGTCATCAACAAGATGTATTACTGTGTTTGCAAAACCATGAAACGGATTATAAATGATAGACAGATCTGGTATCTCAAGTCGACCACACTACTATCATACATTCAGTATGTGTTTATATTCCAGAGAAGCGGTTTGTCTCCAATTTATTTAGCATAATTGCATCAAGGTAAGGTAGGTAACACCCTTTCTGAAAGCTATTATCAGGAAATGGATGTGCCGCATGGCAGTATGTTGTCAGTTACCATTATCAATAGAAATATAACACACCTGATTGCTAATTGTATGATGATAACCTTGCGATCTTCTATAGATCCAATAATACGCATACTTTTGCATCAGCTACAGGTATGCATACATAAGTTGCATATATGGGAAGAACAAAACTGGTGCAATTGTTAAGAATCTAGAATTGTTTGTATGCACTTCTTTCGATTACGCTGGAGTTATGATGCCCAAAGCTCTACCTTGACGGTTATCTTATTCTTTTTACATAGAAGACCAATCATCACGGACTTGTTAAGATCATAAACTAACTTTCCTTCCACGTATTATATACATCTGGAAAAATGCTCTGTATTTAAAAACAGTTGTATCAAACACTGCTGGGAAACAGATCATACGGGCTTGCTTCAATTATACAAGTTAAACAGTGCGATATAAACGTGTTTACGAGCCAGTAAATCTTGTCATATACTTTCATGCTCACATTGGTGTTGATATTGGGCCCACCAATATGCCCATGAAAGTATATATCGACCACAGACTGTTTAAACAACTCGAATCGTTCCAATGAAACTTAATAAATATTGTGTATAACTAACCTTTAAAGCCAACACCTGTGTATGGCAAAAGCCAACACCTGTGTATTGCAAAAGCCAACACCTGTGTATGGCAAAAGCCAACACCTGTGTATTGCAAAAGCCAACAGAAACGAACAAACCTCCATACTTCACATTTTTACTCTTATTTCCTATCCTAGATTCGATTTCTTGATCCTTGGTAAATACGGTAATCATGTGATATGACTCTTGCACAATATATTTGGACATTATCAGACGACAAACCAGCTAACTGATTTGTTACAGTGAAAACAAACTTTAAGAACATATATATTCCATTTGAGAACTTGGAGAATGGCCATTATTTGGAAAAAGTGTTAATCATTGGATTATTTTTACAATAGTGTACTCACGTAGTGTACCTAAAATAAGTACACGATAGGTGTCGCTATGCAGAACAAAATACCAAAAATGTCGAATGCTGCAACTATACCTTTTATTCTAATGAAAGTTGCTTTCTGCATTTCTATGCTGTAAAACAAACTCTCCAGTTGATGTACAACATAGCTGTTTTTCGGTAATTTGTGGTGTCATATACAATATAAACTGCATCAATTTAGTTGTATGCTTTGTCGCCCAGGCCGTATGTTATTGATTATTAACGGTTTAATTACAAACAACATTGGCACCATTTTGCACCCAGCAGCTATTTTTCTGTTACACTTCGTTTACCAACAATTTTGAAATTTTTTCACATCGAATCTAGAAGTGTTCAAAAGAACATTTATTTTGTCAAATGGATATACAACTGTTTTATTTTGGAATTTGTTACAAATACACGGTTCATTAGTGTATCTAGTCGATAATGGACATCCAACTCTAACTAATTTGTCATGAAATTGCTTCAGTGCTGTAATTGCGTTGTCGGTTGCACTTAAAAACACAATAACATCCTGAATAAACGAAAATGTCATCAATCCTGAGTGACATCTAATCAATTTCATAATAGACTGTGGCAGTTAACATCATCTAACAATGATAATATCCTTAACTGGGGCATGTTTATTATCTCTGTGATTTAAAACTGTCACGGTTCACTACGTCAAATAATGTCTGAAGAAAAGGAACATCCTAGGATACTTGTGTTACTACAAAGATCTGCTTAAATGGAGGATTTCAAGATTTCTGGATTAGCAAACCAGGAAAAGAATTAAAGATAAATATTACTCCATTATGTTTGTTGAACCTAGGTTTGGACGTTTACTCGATCTTAAACCTGTTATCAAGATGTATATTTAAACGTCCAACTTAACTCTCTCTCTCTCTCTCTCTCTCTCTCTCTCTCTCATTACTAAAGATTGCATTTTATGACTAATTGAAAAATATTAACATTATTACAAATGAAACGAAAAACTGGCATCGACTTTCTCACAGAAGGGTTATTGAAATTAAGTTGAAAACTTTCCACCGAAATGTTGCATAAGCCCGACAGTTGTGTTTTGACAAATTCGAAAGAAATTAAGTTTCATTGGCATTTGCTTGGTTGCCTACCCATATAATGTCGGGATTTTAAAATACGAATATTAACTGTAAAAGGCTAGTGAATGTTCTGTCTCAGCTTTCGAAATCAGTAATTTAGCATTTTGATGGTTGCAACAATTAATAGCTTGTTTCACTCTGGTTTTTATTTTTTCTTATTTGTTTAATCGTTAGACGTCGCGGTGTGTGAGCGGTTAACGTGCTTGACTCGCATTCGAATGGGTTGGGGTTCAAGTCCGACAATTGGATCAATCCTGATCAGTTACCTTGGTGTGTAATTTTACAAGAAACCTTTCTCTAATTTCCTCGGCACTAAGCCAACTAAAAACCAAATGCAATGATCGTTACTTTACATTAAATTGCTTTCATCTATAGCAAACTAAACATTTAATGGATTGATTAAACTGCCTGCTGAAAATGGTGGGTGGAGACATGCGACATTTGTGCAATTAACGTAAAATGTTGATTGGACTATTGCCATGACAAGATTTAAAAGTAATCCCTTTTTCAACTTTACAGAGATCAAAGGAATTGTTGCTGTGTAAAATTTGGTAATTAATCAGCCTTACATATTACATTACAATCAACAAAGATGACATATCAAATGACTTTTGTAATACGTCAGACATCGACGTCATGTTTGTTAAGCAGTGTAGGTTACATTTTTGAAAATAATAGTGTACATTAGAAAACGTTCCACAAAGAAAGAAAATCAAACAGAATTAAAAACTATTGCAGTTCTGTTGAACATTACATGAATTCAAATGGAGTGGCGTTCTACTAACCAAGAATAAATGTTCGTAAATTGTGAAAAGACCAACCTGGACATATGGTCTGAACTCTTTTAATTTCCAATTAAACTATACCTGAAGCAGCAAGACAAAACACCTACTTGCCATTGAATACGTGTTTTGCTGGTTCCTAGCCACTAAAGCTGAAAGCTGGGAAGAACTTTATTGCTATCATCATTAAAATGACAATTTTAGTATTTTGTCACATTAGAAAACGGGGCTTTTAGGTTTTAAGTAAAGTTGCTTTTATTTTGATTCTCACCCGGCTCTGTATGTTTCAACGAAAAATATTTTAACTACATACTGTTAATCAAATTATACCTAAACTGCATAACAAATATTTGTATGTTAAATAAATTATGTTTTATGCAATATATGTTCTGGTATGAAACAGATTATATATAAATTTAAAATTGTTTGCAAAATATGTATCAAGATATAGTGTCTTTATCAGCAAAAAGTAAGATGTCGAGAAACTGGATCTATCGGAATAAAGAACAGTCTTGTATAGTTGTCTTCATACTCAGTATATCGTGCACGTCAGGGAAGCTGACTGTTTGATTTTTTTTTATTCAGGTAAATTAAAACGTTGCTTTCATCTTTATAAATTTTGTTCTTTCTCCTCATACACAGACACATACACATGAGCACTGAATACAAACGTTAAACTAATAATTATCTATTGATTTTGTTCTTCGTCCTCCGAGTGTTTTTGGACTGTTGTTATTTCTTTACAAAGAAAAGTACTTCCTTGTTGGGTTGTATATCTTAGCTTGCTACAAACCTACTTGTTGCAATGACTGAAGAATCTATCTGTCAAATGTCCTATAGATCGATACAGTGTAGCCTACATATATGGAGTGCTTTATTTCACTGGATGTAAAACAACCGGGTTGGCTTCAGCTTTCTCACTGAATGATTACTGTTAAGCATGCGCAGCATTGCATCTGGACTCAGATCGCAATTGTTTCTGCTATATAGTCTATGCATCTTTTTTCAATATTGAACATTCCACTGTATCTAAATAATAATACATTATATATCAATCTAAAATACTTGTAAAGATAAACTCAAAGTTAACTTCTTTGCATACGTTGTCCGTCATTTTGTTCTGAGAGACCGAACTGTAAACAAAGCAGCGTGTGATGGATCTCAGATTTCACTTTTCGATTAGCATGAGTGCCTCATTACTCACTGTCCACTGTAGCCAAAATACACACAGACAACCATGTCATAATGATAATGTTCTAGAGAATTGCATTAATGCCAAGACTGCATAAATCTAACTCTTGTATCACTACATAAATGAGAGAAAAATGTTCTTTTAAAATTACTGCGAATACATGCGTAGTATACTAAGCCAGAAAAAAATAGTTTTGACTTGAGTCTATCTAATGAGCTGAGAAGTTTCGTTGTTATTAAAGAAAAACGGTATCAGACAACATACGCGCTGAAAATGGATACACGTTCTTCTTATTAATTAAATCTAAGGAGGACGTTATTTAAAGCAGCTAGTTTTCTATTTCCCTCCAGACATACGAAAATTTCTGGGAAGAATAGTGTTCATAGCCATGACCAATGTTTCTGCTTATGTAAGGAATTGGCACGAAAATCTAGACAGCCACTGAATAAATGTACGAAACGAAAGCACCTCCTTTGCAGATAGATTGTCATCAACAAAAGTATCATTTTAATTACCAATATCATTATGCTACAACATAATAGTAACATATTTTGTAATTGTATAATTTAACGTAATTACCAATTTGATGTACATAATATGTTCTGATAGGCTCGCTGTGAAGAAAAATAAGCACCTCAGTAATAACTACATGAAAAAAATAACATACTTGCGTTCATCTTGAATGATACTGACAAATCAAAGCCAAGTGAGTAAATGTTTAAGATGTGTATACCTTAGTGATTATTCAGAACTGGAAGTAATAATGCCAACAGAGTAGAGTTGGACTCTCGATATGGCAATATGTACCCAAACCAAACGGTTGACCTTCATAGTTTAAAACCACTTGAAAACCACGACCAAAATGTTTTCGTTTCCCATAGTTGCTCTTGCCTTTACGATGGTAAATTACATCCATTTCATTTCCTGATGACGTCTTGATAGTTGCAAATCTCGCGTGTAGTTGTATTCGGTGTCATATTTAAATGGACGAGCAGCCTAACACTGACAAACGCTGACTAACAAACTAACGAAGAAAATTAGGTTTGGTTTGGTTATTTACTGCAGAGCCAAAGAGGCAGATCATTATTGCAGACAGAATTGGAATAAACTGCCTTGCTTATAATAGCTGACCCAGGCTAATGATGGTAGGATTCGAGCCCACAAACTTCGTTCGTGAGTCCGGCACGCTAACCACTGATCCATGACTGCTCAATATTCGGTTTGCAGCTCTACGTGGCTCGTCCCATTCTTACCACGAGATATGTACGTTTGAAACTGGAGAAGGGATTAAAATATAGATTATTTGCAATACTAAAAATTACGTTAGTTATCAAATCGAGTCATACTATTATGTTATTAGCCGATGGTTCGGTTAAGTTAGTTTACGCTAGTGATGCTATTTACAGTTGTTCTTGCACTATGAGTAGTATTGCAAAAAGAAAGTTATTTGGACATTGTCAGTTGCAGTAATTTTGCTCGAGTAGTGAAAAGAAAATACTTCCAATTAAAATATTTGTCACGTGTATCTAAATCCTTTTCTGTAAATAGTAGAATAGTGTACCAGTCACATATGATGACAATAGAACATGTGCCTGACACAAAAGCTTCACTGTGATTTGCGCACTGATGCAAGACAAAGTATGCAATAATAGCAGAACACTATACCCGTCACTCAATAAGTAAAAATCAATCTATAGGACAAAGATCTGTTTTTACCGATTCTATTATGTTCCCCTTCAAACCTACTGTGGAAAAGTAAGTGGGAGAGCACAGGTTACTGTTGGAAACGGAAAGTGTTAAAGGAAAACGGATGCTGTAAAACAAAACTAAGAATAGTTCGTTTGAAATTGATTATCGTATTTTATCCATGGATTCCTTTTTCAGTCAGACATGGATTTCGTTGTGTAGGTACAAATGCACCTTGTACTCTGTAGGGTCTGCTCAATATAACAAATGTAGCAGCTAAAACTACGGGCAACACTTCAAGGGGAACTGTTTAATAAAGTTTTATTAATTTCCTTTGAATTTGTTTGTTTCTTCTGTCCGATTCGAAATTTTCAACAAATGTGAAATTCAAATTATGGTTAATATCAAAAGGCCGATAATAATGCCGAAAGATGGTCAAGAATACAGCATGATTACACGTGATATGGTCACATGACTGATCATTGTACTGACTCATATTCGAGTAGCAGATAAACCTCGAGATGAGTTTACCTTAATTCCTGTGGTAAGATAGAACTATTAACTTCTGGTTCCAATCGTACTGTAACGTTTTTATACACAGCAATGAAGTTTTGTGAAGTATAGCAGTTTCGATAAGCAGCATTGACGGCAATAGATAACGAAGGTAATCATTCTTGCATTTTTGTGGGGGTCATTTAAAGTTAGTTACGTGCAGCAATCATAATTCCTTTCACAAAGTATGACGCACAATGTACCTCTTGTACTTTAGTTTCCTAGACACTGTTTCATGCATGGCCATGCGATTTCATATGCTTATCACAATATTATCATTTATCTCAACACTAGAAAAAGTAAACTGAGATTGTAATTGCCTACATTTCTTGCTAAAATGACTATCACAAGATTATTGGATTGGGTAAATAGCAATGCAACCACTTCTATTATTGTTCATATGATAATGCTACCAATTATATTATTGTACACATAAATATGCTGAAAGACATATTGTATATCGAGAGCACTTAACTACACTAAACGTTTCCGGCGTCCCGATTCATACTGTAACAAGAGATATTTGCACTGACCGTGTTTTTAATATAGATGATTTACTGACCAAAGGGGAGCACACTGACCTCGATTGTTTACAATTGTTTTCAAATATGCACACCAAGACGAAACTACTCGTTACGACTCCTTTTAAATATGCACACAAAGACTAATATAATCGTTACGATTCCTTTTAAATATATACACAAAGACTAATATAATCGTTACGATTCCTTTCAAATATGCACACAAAGACTAGTCTACTCGTTACGATTCCTTTTAAATATGCACACAAAGACTAATCTACTCGTTACGATTCATTTTAAATATGCACACAAAGACTAATCTACTCGTTACGATTCCTTTTAAATATACACACAAAGACTAATCTACTCGTTACGATTCCTTTCAAATATGCACACAAAGACGAATCTACTCGTTACGATTCCTTTCAAATATGCACACAAAGACTAATCTACTCGTTACGATTCCTTTTAAATATGCACACAAAGATTAATATAATTGTTACGATTCCTTTTAAATATATACACTAAGACTAATATAATCGTTACGATTCCTTTCAAATATGCACACAAAGACTAATCTACTCGTTACGATTCCTTTCAAATATGCACACAAAGACTAATATAATCGTTACGATTCCTTTCAAATATGCACACAAAGACTAATCTACTCGTTACGATTCCTTTCAAATATGCACACAAAGACTAATATAATCGTTACGATTCCTTTCAAATACGCACACAAAGACTAATATAATCGTTACGATTCCTTTCAAATATGCACACAAAGACGAATCTACTCGTTACGATTCCTTTCAAATATGCACACAAAGACGAATCTACTCGTTACGATTCCTTTCAAATATGCACACAAAGACTAATATAACCGTTACGATTCCTTTTAAATATGCACACAAAGATTAATATAATCGTTACGATTCCTTTTAAATATGCACACAAAGACGAATATAATCGTTACGATTCCTTTCAAATATGCACACAAAGACCAATCTACTCGTTACGATTCCTTCAAATATGCACACAAAGACCAATCTACTCGTTACGATTCCTTTCAAATATGCACACAAAGACCAATCTACTCGTTACGATTCCTTTCAAATATGCACACAAAGACTAATATAATCGTTACGATTCCTTTTAAATAAATACACAAAGACTAATATAATCGTGACGATTCCTTTTAAATATATACACAAAGACGAATCTACTCGTTACGATTCCTTTTGGATATACACACAAAGATTAATCTGCTCGTTCGAATCCCAAATTACAATGATCACCATTTTCAATGCATTTATGTCAGATGGTTAGACACATCTATTTTTAACAGTATAGGGTACTTTGTTCAGATATATGAACAGTTGATGGTTGTCATAGGAAAGCAATTGATCTAGTGAAATTACCCTTGAAATATATTTAAATAATAACACGGTGTCTCGCAAAGACTCAACGAATTTAACATACATTATTTATTTCTCTTTGTTTTGTAATTCGTTTGAATGATACCGTACTCATGCATTTTACATTTTGATATAAAAAAAAGCTTTTTATGTACGAAATTCAAAATTGTGATAGCACATATTCTGACTGATTTTTAAATGGAAACTTGCAACTAACCTAAATACTAGATGTAAAAACACCGATAAGGTGAAAATGTCATTCCGCTTTTTAAATTTATATAATTTTGCTTATATTTCCAAAAGTGTTGCAATATGCTCAGTTTATAACAATCATGGTGCTAAAAGCCATTATAAAAGTTGTGCGTTAGGTATTGATTATCAGATACGAATCTGGTTAATAGCCGTTTGTTGTATTATGATAGAACAAATCAATATAGTCTCTCACATAAAGTGGAAGAATGGTGACTGCCTTATACATAAATGATACCATTAGGGAACAGAATACATATTACAAAAATATTTACAATATAATTATAATAATGGCAAATATTTTCATCTTTTGAGTAATATAAATTTTTCATCGCATATTTTTCATTATACATACATACACAGACAGACATACAGACAAACATACTGACAGACATACAGACAGACAGACACACACACAGATGTTCAAGACCTTTTTAGAAGACGTTAAATTGTCAGATGTACTAAAGTGCATCTACACTTACGATTTAAGCCGTGTTGAGTTATAGTATAAAACAATTCGTGATTTTGAGCTATCCAGGCGACTTCTTGAGTACGGTCCAGCACACACCTTTTTGAGCACTATGTAACACGCCGTGGGATTGGTCAGAAACCGTGCATTTACTAATCAACAAGAAGGGTAGAGTGCTTATTCACATCATACTTACAAACACATGAACCTGTGATCAGATACGAGGGTGTAAAACGTAACGGAAGGGGGCTGGGGGTGGAAGAAATATACACACCTTGTCACACAAAAGAAGATATTGACGTCTTACAGGCACTAGTCCATCAGCATGCTGTCACACTCAAGAATCGTTGAAGGGGTTTCAGTTTCAGTTGGTTTTGAACAGACGTAGACACAAACAGACTAAGCCAATAGATCTGGCAATGATTTTCAGGAGAATCTCTATATCTTAAAAAGATTTAGCTGGTTCTAAAAAGTTCCATTGGGCTTATTAGACGATAGCATCAGACAAATGTTTCGGGCTTGGTGTTGAGTCCAGTAGTTATATATCTAAAGTTAGACGTGTTGTTCGTACTGTGCCTTTCACTGTGCAACTTTCATGACAGTGACTGATTGTTACCATGAAATGTTTGGGAAGGAGTCATTCTTTATTTTGAGATACTGTTTATTGTGATGGTATAGCAGTGTGATCGAAGTGCACAGGCAAAGAAGTTATGAAATTTGGTCAAAAAGTATGTTTTCATTGACCCGGAAATGGAATTATGACCCGAGCAGATTTTGATCAACTGTCATTACGAAAAAGTCAGTGTAATATCTGACAAGTTTTAGAGTGTGTTAATGTACTATATTGACTCTGTCACCCCAAGGAATCCTAATGTAACTGGAATGTTGGTCTGGGTTGAGCTTGGAGAAATGCATGTAGGTAATATAAAGTTAAATAATCAGTGGTCTGGCCTTAGGAAATATCTCCTCACAGTTGGTCGGTAGACTACATTACGCTTCAGGCACCATTGCCTATCCACATAGACTGGACTCTCCTATATCGTCGTATCTGCGATCCTGGTAATGGCATACGATGTCGTGACATATATAATGAAGTCTGGATTAAGCATCATCTATGTATATATTGCTGAAGAGTTCAAGTGAAATAGCTATCGCTGATAAAACGGGGGAGATGTATTATGTTGCGGGTACATCATATGCCCGGAGTACAAAAAAAATGCTGCTGCTGTGTGACCAGTTTCTTTTGATTTAGTCTGTCCAGATTCCTATTTTCTTAGCAAGAATTGATGCCTATACAGCCATTTGCCTCCTTATTCCCCTATACCAGCGTATGACGTGCTTAACGTTACACAGAAGGAAGAGTTGGAGACGAGACTTTCTTAAAATTCAGACAAACGATATAATTGTTGGACAACCACAACAACATGAAAACGAGAAGCAAGATGGCTCGAATACGAGAACGCTAAACGGTTAGTGGGTTACAATACATTTGGCAGAGTCAATGAATCTGAGCGAAATCCATCAAACGTCTTTTAGTTAAACCGAAGAGAAAACGATCTTCACTATCCAAGACTTTTAAACTTTCTATGACCGCATACACAGTCACCATCACCACTGAGACTCCAAGAGCAGAAGTATGAGAGCCGTAGAAAAGGACTAAGAAAGTTGAAATATTTTATGTCACGACCGTAATCTTCTTTTGCGTTTTAAATAGCTCAAACGTACTTGCCAGGACCACGTATCTCTCTTAGAATGTCATCTTCATTTGTGTTTCAATTAGCTCAATCATACTTGCCTTGGCCACATATCTCCCTTAAACCGTAATCTTCATTTGTGTTTCAAATCGCTCAAACGTAGTTGACAGGGCCACGTATCTCTCTTAGACCGTAATCGTCATCTGTGCTTCAAATAGCTGAAACGTACTTGCCAGGGCCACGTATCTCTCTTAAACCGTAATCTTCTTTTGTGTTTAAAAAAACTCAAACGTGTTTGCCAGGGCCACGTATCTCTCTTACAAAAAAGATAGTAATCCATGATTGTCAGATCAAATAAAGCTCAGTTCCTCCATCACATCATGTGTTTGCTTGTGAATGTGTTTGTGTGCTTGTGATGCTGTCCATACTATAACAATCCAAAATAGAGACACGTACGTTTCTTTGTGTATTCTCGCGAAATAAGAGTCACAAAATTAAATTTATAATCACATCATAAACTACGATTTTATTCTTTTATTTGCAATCATTCACTTTTCAATTCTTCACTGACACGAGCTCTTCCAATTTAGTTTCTTCTGTTTGTTTCGCCTATTTGAATATCTTTAATGAAATGTATTTTTTTTTTATATATTTTCTGATGCTTCTGAAGAACACTCCCTCAACGTGTCCTCTTTGATCGGTATACTCTAAAGACCGATGTCCTTTTTTATTGGAGTTGGTCACATGTATCTTTACTTTTGTCTCTCTCTTCTCCTGTCTTAGTGGCTCCACATTCCTAATATTTGTGAATATTATTAAGTATAATTCCAATTTTTCCTGATTGGCATATATTGATCTGTCTCACGTTGAGAACACTGCAGTATTTTTGGAAATATATGTTCTAATGACTCTTCATCAATCTCTGACGAGACGTGTAATGTGTTCTAACTCTTCCATCTTCAAAGATTGAAAACTTACTGAGTATGCTATCTGAGAGTGAGAGGTCTCTCTTCATATTGGAAAAGAACGCGTACCAGTGCAACATCAAAAGGTTTCAAGCAGGATAAAAGATCAAACCTTTCATAAGAGACACCAGATCAAGATAAAAGACCAAACATTTTAGACGAGACACAATAAGAAGTCTAGCGGAAACGAAGTGCTATGTTACCCAGCACTCTTCGACAAGCATTAGCGCGAATTTATGCTAGTGATTTTGAAGCACCATCTGCCGGCACTACAATAGTCATAATTCGAGATTAGTCAGGAAAGAAAGTCGTTTGGGAGCTTCTGCAAATTATTTTATCATTCTATAAACTCCAAATGTGGCCTCCAGACAATTTCCGTCGTTGCCTTAAACGTACATGGTAAATTTAAAGTACTTAAATATCACGTTGCAGAAAGTAATACAGCTGGTTTCATTATAGCTTTATGCGAATTAATATTTGAATAAACTAAAATGACATTGCTTAGACCTGCGATTACTCAATACAGTGTAAATCTCATGTGTGGATACAGGTTATTACATCTGTAGAATTAACGTCTTTCTTAAACGAAATTTAACATGTCCAACAATCCAATGATCAGTTTGACATCAGCCTTGAACACATCTTCATAGGAGGATGAATCAACAATGGATGGTAAGACTAGAGACTACCCCACTTTAATATCGATAGAAGACATCCCAATGATTGTTTGCTGGGTCGAAAAGCTATAATAGTTTGATTTGAGCGTGAGGGATAGAGAGAAGTCAACGAGCAAGTGCCATGATAA
The DNA here is from genome assembly GCA_028554795.2 of Sinohyriopsis cumingii. Lineage (NCBI taxonomy): Eukaryota > Metazoa > Mollusca > Bivalvia > Unionida > Unionidae > Sinohyriopsis > Sinohyriopsis cumingii. The sequence continues at coordinate 77,078,651 of CM068840.1, read as the reverse complement.
AAATTAAAGAAAAAAATGACAGACACATGTTTTCAAAACACAACATTTTTTATTCAAATAACTAACAACTAAAATTTAAGCATAAAACATTTTTTCAAACAAAATGTTTTCAAATGATAAACTAATTTTGACAAGGTTGACAACGTTGTAAAGTCAAGCTAGACGTCCACTGATGGAAGTCATTGGGCCATTGATGTACACTACGTTTCCTAGCTAAAGAGTAAAGACAATCATAATGGTTACAAATACATCGATCTACTTAGTCATCGTTTCTAGATGAATGATGATCAAATTAAGTCACTAAATATTCTAAAGAATATTCAAGACTGCGTTGATGAAGAAAATACACAAACTATTGTCCACACACCATGGAATCTGTGCCCTGTAATTTCATATTATTGAATCATGTCGTTTGGGCATTTCTTCTCATAAAGTTGATGATGTCGTCTTCCAAAGGTGGAAATCCATACGAATCAAAATAATACACACAACCCTCTTTAGGAAAGTAGATGGCTACAGAGTGGGTTACTAGGACATAAGCTTGATGGTCTTGTGGTTTGCGATGAGGAGGTTCGTCTTTAGGACACACGACAGGATTCCAAGAAGCAGTATACGATATATGGTTCATAAATCCTGATACATTTTGTTCGTCCCAAGCACTAGTAGTGCTGTTGAACATGGTGTAGCCAAATGAGTCAGGTTTCCACACCACACAAGCATCCATATGGGTGTTCTTTGCTTCTTTTCCGTACGTCAAAAGACTTTCTAGGTAGGCACGGCAAGAGTAAGTATCCATGCCGCTACTAATCACTTTGTTATTCAAGTACAAATCTACTCCACTGGACAAGGAATGCATGAAATGGTTGACGTTATCTACTCTGGTACCACCAGGTAGAACGGAATCGTCACCAGTTTTGATCACTTTGACTTTCAAGTACAAGTAATTGCTATTCAGGGCAATTTAATCTTCAGGTTGTCTTTTGATTTCAAACTCGATGGGAGCTGAATCAATCAAAGAGGAGACGGGATGAAATTCGACCCATTGGGATTCTTGCATCGTCGTCATAGTGGGCGGCATGGCAAACAGATCTAGTTCTGACTTTGAACAGGCACAAGACTCTCGGGATATCATTTTCTTTCTTTCTCTTTGTAATAGCCATAAACGTCTAAATCGTGGATGGTTCTTTCTTTCTTAGTCTTTCTAGCTTATTGAGCATGAAGGCTTCTGAAGGGGTGTTTCTTAGTCTCTTTCTACCTTTTCCCTGTTATGCCGTCACGGAAGAAGGAATGCCTGACTCGGTAGAGTCCAGGGCACTTATAGGAGTTTCTCGTCGGCCCAAGATGTATTTGCCTGTTTGAAGCAAGAACTGTTTGCCTGCTCTCAAGAGAGCTTCTTTATGATTTTATTTGCAGATGACGGCATTTTGGCGATTTGTTTTTTGCCATGCGTCAAAATGTGTCATCTTTCAAAAGGTGCAATCCTCGTGTCACCGTTGGTTTCAAACCCTGGGCCACCGAAAGAAAGTCCGATTTCAGCAGATCTCCTAAACCATGTCATCGCTTTCGAGAGACGCCTCGGTACACTGGATACATGGCTTACAATTCGTTAGAGAATCTTTTCTGAAAATGGAGTTTCACTGTGACTTTCGCTTTGGTGAATAGAATATTTTGTTCCAGATCTCCTTTTACAGCAATGTTGACAGCGTCGAAATAAGATTTGCTGACGGGCAAATAGTGAGGATGTATAAATTCGTGGTGAACGTGATAGATGTTTCAACCTTCCTCCTCAGCGTTCGTGGCGGAATCCAATTTGAAATGAATGACACACAGTAATGATACGGAGTTGTGTCCCACAATGTTGTTCTCCACTACATCGGAATAACAAACATCAAAATGAGCCCTTGGTTCAGTTCTACCGGGAACGAAATAACTTTGAAACGATTGATAATAAGGTTTTCTGAATCATTTTCATCCTTAACTGATCGCCCCCGCCCCCCGCCAAAAAAAAAAATATCAAACGATTCAGGAGAAAATTTATTGGACACCACGCTATCTTTCGTAAATTTAATCAGCTGCCGACAAGCCACTTTATGGTACTCTATCTTAACACTTTGTCTTTTCTCCAGGGCTTTACAAAACACTGCCTTGCACTTGTCAGCAATCGTGTCCACCAAATGTTGACCACTAAATTAATAGCCTGGTGGAATTATGATGTTATATGTATACGTTTTTGTTTTGGGGTTAAATGTATAATTAGCATATTTCTGAATTAACCATCAAGTAGTCTTACACTTGTGCGCCATGAACTTCAACCTCAAAAGTCTTTTTTGATTTGAAAGGACATTTAGGACTTGTGTAGGATTAATGATTTCCACCAAAGCCACTGCCCAGGGGTCTTAGTGATCCAATAGGATGCCTGGGGTAATTTGGCCGTATAACAGCATAAAGTGTTTTTGGGAAACACCTCCATGAATCTCCATGGGTAACGTTAAGTAGATTCGATTGTTGGTGTTCATAATTACAGAGTTCTGCTGCTGTCCGAGGGGTCACTCGAAGTCACAGGAGTGTCTAAAACAGAATTATGGTAGTTGTTCTTGTTGTTGGGGTGGTGAATGGCGTTACGTACAGGACTCCTGTTGTTCCCGTTTGAGGAGTGTTTCAGGGAAGGATTGGAAAGAAGGTAATCGATACAACTGTTCAGAAAAAATAGTCCACAATGGTTTGTCCCCTTGTTGCAAACTCAAATTGGCAATGGCAGCAACGATGACACAATACACCACAAAGATTTGGCAGAAAAAGACGATTTGCGTTTAAGGCACACGTTCGTCACACCACAAACACAAAGGTTGCTTTTGTACATCTTGCAGAGAGGAACTGAGTGAATAAGTGGTTGCTGTGGTGGCAGCTGTAGCTGACGCTGTGTGGAAGGGCATGATGGTCACTTTTTATAGTCGAATATTTGCGAAGCGTCGTTCCAAGAATCAAAATTAGGAGGATATCCTTCCCAACGTACTTTGACGTCTTTGACACGCGTTTTCCCACTTTACGGGTTCTTCGTTCGAGAATGCTCTTGATGTTGCACACTTCGTCCTCTTTTTTGGTCACGCGTTGTAACTCGGGCAAGTAAGACATTCCTTTTAACACTACTCCGTTCAAATATTCCAATTTATAGACGGCAGGATGACGACTACGCACTCGCCCAGTGACACGAAACAATTCGGTGGTCCAGTTGGGTAAGTAATATTTGTCGAAAGTGCGTTTGGTTTTGCCAATGCGCACCCAGTCTCATGCTGACAACACTCCACTTATCTTGGGGACAGCCACCGTCAAATAGGCGCTCAAAAACGGCCACTTCGTTGTCGGGAATTACTTCTTGGGAGAACGTCCGATGCTTCGATGGTAAGACTGGTTGTACTCTTGGACTAGGTGCGGTGAGACGTCAATGTACTTGAGAGTGTGTTGATGCGTAAAATATTTCCACACGCGTTCTTTCAAGGTGCGTTGTAAACCTTCCACGATGCTGGCTTTGGTTATGGAATTCTCGGTGATGACAAAATGAATGACACGTTTCTTTAATTCTGTTTGAAAAGCTTAATTTAGAAATTCGGTGTCTTTGTCGGTTTGCTATCGATGTGGATGACGTCCGCGTTGTTTCAACACCAGTTGGATGGCTCGCACTGATTCACAGCTTGATTTGGAAGTCAATTAAGTGGCCAAATGAAAGATGTCGGCTGGATCGGCATGCCATTGATGATCAATGCTCTACACTAAGTTGCGACGTCTGGAAAAAGTTTGTCGAATGTGGTGGTTCTTGTAACCGTCGTTGCACTTGAGGGAAACGGAAACTTTTCAGTTGAGTTTTGGCAGCATGATAAAATTTCTGAAGCCCGTAGTAACCTGCAGGATTGGATGGATCGTGATAAATGCTGGATAACACCTTCTCCGTTTTTTAATAAGTCACCCACTCTTCGCAGATGCTACTTTGGATGGGGCGAGATGGTGGTTTGGAAACGGCTTTACGTGTCCGACGTGCCACTGGAGTAGATGTCGAGGGCAGTGGTGGTGAGGTGGTAATGAGATGGCTTTGGTCTTCTTTTCTTTTTTCACTTCCAATTTCTTTTCTTTCTTTTTCACTTGTGTCGAATTAGGAGTGATGATCATCTATTTAACCCAAGCTTACAGTTCTTCTCGTTGGGGACTGGGAGAAGGGGTAAAAAAGGACGCTGAAATCTCACTTGGAATAAGATCTGCTGACGGTGTTTGAAAGACTTCTCGTACCTCTTCGTAAACAGGCATTATTGGTACTGCGTCTGTTTTGACCATTGCGGGGGTGGTGATGATTAACTTGTTAAAAGGGTCTTAAAATAGTTCAGAGCTGTTTCGTCTAAAGTTTTCTGATGAAAGAGTTGCAGTCATTACAATAGTTGACCGTATGTTTGCGATTTATTTGTTTCAGACAATTTGTTGCGATCCATTAACGATTTCAATTTGTGTTGTAACCGATACCTCGGTCCATTGAAGATTAGAAGGCAAATGCGGGGTCCGTTGTTCTGGCCAACGATGGTATTCCATCCATCGTTTATATGGTAACGTCTGAGATCGCAGGACCCAAAAGGTTACTTTTATCTTCCTGGTCTTTTTTTTTAAATTTTGCTCCCATGAGCCCTCCCAGCATTGTTCCCAATATTTCTGTCAGCAAGGGTCCTAACACATGGGCAAAATTCCTCCGCGTTGTACCAACATCTTTCTCTTTTGGCAAATCGGTATTTTCTTTATACCAGTTGGCGAAGAATGTTTAGCTAAGAATTTGTTCTGGTGTTTAGACAAAGGTATCGTACCTTTAAAGACGTTCAAACAACATTCGCACACGGTATCGATGATGTCTTTGGAGGCTGTTTGAATGAGTTTGTTTCCGCATATGTGGAGACGCTTTGGACAGGACGGACAACATGTTCCCATATTTGACTAAACGAGGATGAAGTCCATTCCTTTTCTTTTCTTTTGGGTTGAAAGAGGGATGGCTTCTATGGAATGACATCTTAGTTCCGTATAGCATCTCAAAAGATTTTTGTATCTTTGCGCTTTGTTCCGTATAGTATCTCAAAAGAAACTGTACATGGTATCCTTAGAACTTGTGAGCCATTACCGTGGCGTGGCGATGACAAACTCCATAACGTTCGGTGTCCTCTTGGCTCTACGTGTGTCGATCGGGTCTAAGATCCATTGGGCGAAATCGGCTAGCGTGTTCGCTCCCCGAATTTGTTTCCTCGTTCTCCAGGAATCTTGCTGAAGTGAAGGCAATGACTATCGTGATGAATGCAAGGTCTCAAGCGATCGTCTTCTTTGGATTCATATTTCACTGTGGTTCACAAAGAGTCCCACACCTCGGTAATGAAATCCACTGCTTTCTCCAACGGTGCGTCGGACTTGAATTATTTAAACTTCACCGTGTACGAGTAGGCCGTAGTTCTAAATTTTTTAGAGGAGCGCTCTCGAATGTAGTAGTATTTTTGAGGGGTTAATGGTGATGGACTTTGGTTGGGTGTAGACTCTCTGGGTCTGGATTCTGGCTCACTCGTGTCATCTTCAAAATCGCTGGCATGAATTTGAGCCAAGACTTCAGCTACTGTGAGAGTCCGTCAGTCACGTTTATGCCTATTACTTTCTTCTCCTTTCTCCACGAAATGATGCAATCGTTTCATCTTGACAGCAAAAGGTCCAATGACTACATTTTAAACGCCATGTGTCCCTTTATATCCATGTCAGACCAGTGTATATATAAGGGGTAAATGTCTTCCCTTCTAGTATTCATTTCACTCTAAAACCGACCAGAACGACAGAAGAGCCCACACAGGTAGAACTTCCGATCAGAACTTTGCAACGTGTAGTACGAAAGTTTTTTTTCCAGACAATCAGACGGACTACTCCCGCTCCTTTTGAGATAAAAGTCAAGATACTTGTTATATCCGTAAGAAGAAAGGGCATAGGGCCACAGAGTTTCCAGACCGTCAAATAAGCAATACATGTGCCAGAAGAGACAAAAGACATGATACCTGTTATCATTGTCATGAGAGAAACGACATTGTTCTTCCGAATGCTCTAAAATACAATAGGAACAACAGGAAAAGATGGCATCAGAACAAGAGAAAGAAGAAGTAGTCTCCCCGAAGGTATAACCCAGGCACGTACGGAAAAAAAAAACGAGAAGAAAAAAAGACAAGGAGAAAAAGAGGACGAAGAGGAGGAAAAACCTGTGAAAACGAAGAAATTCAAAAACAGTGAGAGTGAACAAAGACACAAAAGAAGAAGTCTGTGCACTTTTTAAAATATTGTGTTGTGAATTGTAATTGATTTGTACAATTTTGTACCAGAATAGAACAGACAGAAAACGTAAGTTTCCATTGGTTTTGATTTTGTAGAATAAGGACATACACCCACGCATTCACTCACACACACACACACTGACACCTACATCATGGGCAAAACAAGGGATTTTGAGTTTTAATTTATTTTGGCAAAATAAATAATATCTCTTTTCGAGAGAAGTGGATGGTCCTGAAATGGACCGTTGGGTGTTGCTTTTTTTAAAAAAAGATGGGTTCAGAACAGGAAGAAGAAGTACCCTCTTCAAAGGAAACAAACAAAACAACTCAGGAACGGGACGTAATCAGCTTTAACTTCCTTAAGCCTTTGTCACGGCAAAGGCATACTTCCGGACTGGTTCTTGTCGTTGATACGGTAGAAATCACTAGTGGTGGATCGCAGGCGTTGTGACAAGGTTGGGCTGTTTGTTTTTTCTCTTGGTTGTATTAAATAAGTCTGATACATTTTTTTAGACTCTTTAACTCTGCTAAAATGTCTAAGAGTACCGTCACCGTTTGACTTTCACTATCCTCCTTTTCTCCTAGACCTTGTTTCCTCTCTGATGCTTCTTCTTCCTTCTACTTGCCTCTTCTTCTCGCTGTTGCTGTTTAAGGTAAAAAGCTTGTTCTGCTTCCTTCTGCTGTTGTAAAAATTTCTCCAATTTTTCTTTATGTTCTGGTAAAGTAGGAGAAAATGGCTAAGATACTGGTACCGGAACAAATTCTTGCGAAGAGAAAATAAAATCGACTACATTCCAATGAAAATCGACCTCTTCTGGAATTAGGATGTTGACTTTGGTAGCCGCTGCTTCTCGTCCCCACGGCCGGTGCACCCCGATTCGGTGTCATCTTCGTTCAATGCGCACAGACGCTAGCGCACCTATAAAGGGAATGTGACATCACATGCAGCTCTTTTCGGATTGAAAGACAGACTCACCACTGTGACTGAATTGTGTATGCGTGTTAGGATTGGTGAAGAAGAAAAAACTCAATTCGTTTCGATCCGCTCTTCCACTACAAATAACCGCAGTTCATTTCATTCCCTTCACAAGGTGTGGACAAACGTGGAATCATCTACCCTTGTATCGTTGATGCTGCTCCGCACGGACTTACCCATTTATGTGGAATCACTATGGACAATTATCCAGATCACCGATACACGCGTTTGGAAAAGAAGACATTATGTAGAGAGACCAGGCTGTTAGAAAAAATTCCTCATCCCCGATCCAGAAGTCAGAAATAGTTTGAGGAAGCAAAGGAAACCTATGCAATGCCCTCTATGTTAATGGAAAGGTGTTAACAAAAACAAAGCCAAATTCCCTTTTCAGGGCCACTCATATGCCTCGAAAAGATTTGACTTCTTGCCTTAATTCTTTTTAGTCGGTTGTGTATATTTGTTTGTGTGATAGATTAATGTTCATCCATGTATGTATGTATGTATGTATGTATGTATGTATGTATGTATGTATGTATGTATGTATGTATGTATGTATGTATGTTGTATGTGTTATATATGTCTATGTCCCGCCAGTCCCGTCCCTTCCAAGCGTTCTAGATTTTCCCCCACTGTTTGGTTCGATTGAGGTCAGCCCCTAGCTACATTGTTACCAATCTTCAGTACGGTGACGTCACCTCACCTTTTCCATTCCTATTGTCTTTATACAATAACCCCACCCTCCCTTCTCCGTACACAGATCCAATATTTCCCATGTCAAATATCCCTTGTCCGTGAACAGCCCCAAAACCTTTCTGACTGAATTTTCCATTGTCCGTATAAATCTTGTCTGTAAATAGTCCCACGACCTCTTTGACTGGATTTCCCATTATCCGTCAACAGCCCCACTATACTACTAGTCCTGTTGTATGTTTTCAACTTTTGCAAAGCACGTTGTAAGGATGAACAAGTTTTGCAAGGAATATTCAATCTTGGCGAAAAGTACAGAATCTACTTACTCTAGAATCAATAATCACAGTGTAAAGTCGTAAAATGAGAAAACCTGAAACATCATTTTAAACAAACTGCATCTTTAACTATCAAGACAGAAGCAACACAGGCCCAGACGTAAAATATTTCATTGATTTCCTCACTTTGAATCCATTTTCTCATTGTTTACTCAGTGACGAACAAATATGTTGTAGCCACTATATACACTGCAGAACGCATACATAAAAAGGAACACACATTTAATGCTGTTTAAATATTTATTTATTTCCCTAACCGAAGAAACCTTTTATAAAAAGGAATTTACAGCAAGGGAAACTATTTCCATAAACAAGAATTAGCATGTCTCAGCGTCTTCTGAATATCAACGTGCGTTAATATCAATGTGCCGTGAATATCAGTGTTCCTGGAATGTCAATGTGCCATGAATGTCAGTGTACCTTGAATCTCAATGTGTCGTTAATATCAATGTACCGTGAATATCAGTGTTCCTGGAATGTCAATGTGCCATTAATGTCAGTGTACCTTGAATTCAATGTGTCGTTAATATCAATGTACCGTGAATATCAGTGTTCCTGGAATGTCAATGTGCCATTAATGTCAATGTGCCATGAATGTCAGTGTACCTTGAATCTCAATGTGTCGTTAATATCAATGTACCGTGAATATCAGTGTTCCTGGAATGTCAATGTGCCATTAATGTCAATGTGCCATGAATGTCAGTGTACCTTGAACCTCAATGTGTCGTTAATATCAATGTGCATTGAATTATATCGTGTCTTGAATGTCAGTGTGCCTTAAATTAATAACCTATGATACAATTGTGACATTTGTATCAATTGGAGAATATTTTAAATAGACACGGTTTAGGCTACAACAACACACAACTCTGAATTCTGAATGATAAACTACAAATAAATTAAGGCAGACTGAACAAATGAATCGTTTGTCTGTAATTCACAACCTAGTGTCGCAGTGATGTGATGATACATTACATTTTCTATGTAAATATATACCAATCCTATACCATTCTAAAATTTCAGTTTTTGCAGAAACAAAATCGGTGTTTTTTATAATTATGACTACTACAGAAGTTCATTTCATGTGGCTCTTAGGACAAACTCAGGGACTGAATACGGTTGTATCAAATAATCTCACATTGTAAAATGGTTCGAGTCGAGTACCATTACCTTTCGAAGCCTAAATGTTGCAACCGAACAGCACCAGAATGGAACATTTCTATAATATAACGGCCATGTAATTTGTTTCAGTTCATCTTATTTTTGCAACATGTTTAGACTGAAGTAAACGTTTTTATTTCTTCCTGTTTCGCAAAATACATTAACGGAAGTGAACGTTTTTATTTTGTTTGTTTGCTATTTTCCAATGGTTAGGGGTATGAAAACTGCGATAACTATAATCAGTAATGCGGACATTATTTTTAACGGAAACACATATTGTTATTACGCTTTGAACATTGTCACTTTGATCACAATAATCAATTTTTATTACACATTGTTACACATTGTCCTATGATCATATGATCATTTTGCCACATAAATCGATTTATGTTATTGTCCCAATTACATAAATGAAACCTTTAATTGCGACCGGACTATGACATGGCATTGATCTTGTCTTTCGATGAAATAACTTTAATGCTGATAATCATTAATGCCGAAATCGTCCAGCAGATCATATAATCATTTTGCCATATATATTGATCAATATTATATTTCCAATTAACATACTGAAATAGCTTTAATTGACACCAAAAAAGTCATGACATTGATTATGGCTTCTGAAGAAGAAAAAAAGTATTCTTTGAAAATAATACTTGTGTAGCTGCAGTTTTTGTACATAAATCGTCATTCCGAAGTTTATCAATGTTTAGGTGACTTGTTGTCAAAAATGATTGCTGATTGGCTGTAACTGATTCTAACGCGTATCGAATGAAGCTTACAATAGCAGAAAAGAGATAGATACGCACTGATAGAATCGAAAATGAATTAGCTTCTCACAATTATTGCTTTGATGCTTCGATCCAGGGAAACATTTTACCAGAACAAGGTAAAGTCTTGACTTGATTATATATTTTCGCGAATTGACGTTAAATGACAGATTAAATATCCTAAAATCTAGTTGCAATCTCAGCACTCGCTTTAGTAAAATTAGATACATATCGTCATATACAAAAATATATATGTACAAAACTGGTTTTACTTCACTTCGGTGGTAAAGCATGAAAAATCTGCTTCTAGCAGGAAAGTAATAAAGGATGACTTCGCCTTACAAGAAGATGATTTTATATGCTTTACAATTTCACTCATGGTGAGCAATCATTTTTAGGTTTTGAACTCGTGCGTTCTTTGCTTTTATTCACTCCGTTTAAGACAACAATAATCAGAAAAATATTAATGAGCATACATAGTTAACGTACTCGAGATTTTCTATTACTTTTTAAAACACGTGCAAGGTTGTTGAGGCTTTCATAATATGGCATTATTCTGTTGAGTTAATGTGATATAATGTTCGAATAAAAAAGATTGAAATAATCGTTCTTGATTTACCAAAACGCAGTATTTTCGGTTTCATCTCAAAGTAGCAATGCACCCAATTCCGAAATTAATCTCAAGATTTTACACTAAAGAACTTTTTTCAACACCAGCTCCATGTGCTGTCTGGAAAATGAAGGCGTTAATTATCTACATGGGCGCCAAATGACCATGGGGAATAAATGGATAGTTTTACAATTACGTGACATCATTCTTAATTACAAAACAACACAAATATTTTGAGGAAACTTTTTCTCTAGTTGTCGAATGTAACTGTGTGCAAACTAAAATATCAATCATCTTTTCTGCAAATAAGGATTCAGGTTACATGCAAATTGCAGCCAGTCATAGCAGCACTAATTCTTTAATTATAATTAATGCGTTGCAGGGCTTAATAGTGTATGTTGATCTTGATTCGTATTGTGATAGAAGTTGTATAAAAGTCTTTTTTTTTTTAAACGCACATTTTGCCAGCATTATTTATGATTATACATATCTTCCTGAAATATGATAACCAAAACATTAAGATACATTTCGCTTTATAAACTCTCTGCCACACGTGTTTACACGTATGATGGCAACGATGTTGCTAATATCAACGATATTTTGATCCATGAGTGATTTTAATATTGTATTGAACGACGTCCACGCTTTTGTCAGTATAGACAGACTTTGTCAATATCTACAGTCTTTGTCCAGTGTGTAAGCCCTGACGCATTCGCAACCTCTAACATAGAGACCAACCATGGTGATGGTCCATGCACGGTTTAACGTACCTTTGCTTGAAACTGTTGGTTTTTCTTATGAAATTCGTGTAAATACTTGCGCACACTTTTTACTTTCTGTCTGAACATAAGCTGTTTCGTTAAATCAGGTGAACCTAGGGAATAATGAGCACCGATTGGTATCTACTTGTTGTAGTAGTGTTCAACCCAACCATATAAAAATATATGTACGGCTGATTTAAAAACGTGTTATATTTGAAGAAATGTATGGCAGATAACACAGATTTAACAAGTGATAATTATTTTCTACTGGGGTGGGGTCTCTGGTGGCGGAGTAGTTGAAGGCGTTCGCCTTATAGATCACATACACGTCTCACTTCTCTATGCGTGGGGTAAGAGTTTCGGCTAAACTTGCCAGTAGCTTTCCTTGGATCAGTGGTTCTTCTCGGGTACTTCCTCCACGAAATATACTGGTCGCAATATATTACCTACCATGTGATGCAAAAGGGTTTTAACTCCACCAAAACTATTTTATTTTCTCATAATTTATCATAAGGACGCATTTCTTTCTCATGGAACTAACTCTACGTGTAGCCGGGTTGATTGTTTTTGCGCTTATTCAATTTTTCCTTGACAAAATTTACCACCTGAATAAATGTTGAAATGATCTTTTCTGAGCTAATCCTAATATTCTTGACCTTGTTCACCTTATGTGCACGTTGTTGTCCGTCCGAAGACATATTTATAACTTCCTGTCTCACGTAAGTGTAGACGTTGTTGTGCGTCTTACGACATATTTTCAACTTCATGTCCCACGTAAATGTACATGTTTTTGTCCGTCTTACGACATATTTTTGACATCATGTCTATTGTAAGTGTACACGTTGTTGTCCGTCTTAGGACATATTTTTAACTTCATGTCCCACGTATGTGTACACGTTGTCTGTCGTACGACCTATTTTAACTTCATGTCCCACGTAAGTGTACACGTTGTTGTCCGTCTTAAGACATATTTTCATCTTCATATGCCCCATAATTGTACACGTTGTTGTCCGTCTTAAGACATATTTTAACTTCATGTCCCACGTAAGTGTACACGTTGTTGTCCGTCTTAAGACATATTTTTATCTTCATATCCCCCATAATTGTACACGTTGTTGTCCGTCTTAAGATCTAGTTTTAACTTCATATCCCCCATAATTGCACACGTTGTTGTCCGTCTTAAGACATATTTTTAACTTCATATCCCCCATAATTGCACACGTTGTTGTCCGTCTTAAGACATATTTTTAACTTCATATCCCCCATAACTGCACACGTTGTTGTCCGTCTTAAGACATATTGTAACTTCATGTCCCACGTAAGTGTACACATTGTTGTCCGTCTTAAGATATAGTTTTAATTTTTTCATGTTCCCCATAATTGCATACGTTGTTGTCCGTCTTAAGACATATCTTAACTTCATGTCCCACGTAAGTGTACACGTTGTTGTCCGTCTTAAGATATAGTTTTAACTTCATATCCCCCATAAGTGACTTTGAGACAACAAAATCTTGGAATTCATGAATTCGAATCAATGACAAATATTTATAGTCCCACTATTGTTAATATTTGATGAGCGTGGCATTCTGTGACTAGACATTATTTTGTTACGATGACTGTACAATTTAGTGGACACATTAATTATGATTTTATAGTGACTTAATTTAGATCTTTTCCATCTTTTCCAAACGATGAAACTGCGAACCAACAAATGCTGTTCGTAAAATAAGTTTAAAAAGTTTTCAAATGGTTGATATAAAATCTAAATGATTTGATATATATGGGCAGACATGGACGTCACATCTACCGCCATATCTTATTCGTCTTTTTCGAAGCCATGACCAGTTCAAGTAATGAGGTCTCATGTCCAGCATGATTGGAATCGATTCGTATCACTGTAGCATTCAAAATAATAATAGAAACACAGTCGAGACTAATAGTACCCGCTAAAATGATTTTTGCAGAAGTTCAACATTGTTGTATGTCCCGTACAAGTTTCAATTATGAAATTTATTCATGTTAATGTTTCTTTATTTCATACATGCTGAGCTGATTGTGCAAATCGTATGGGAATAATTGGAAACGAGAGTTGACTGTCATACACAAATAGGTTTACACCGCATGATAATGGTTATTACAGTCTGCAGGATTTTATCAACTATGTGAAAAAAAGGCATATGGAGTTATTCGTAAATTCTTGTTTCAGCGCTGTATTTAGGCGTAGTCCCACCTGCTCGGAGGTTTTTGTTCCAATTTATATGCTACATAACTCCACAAGACACAACTATAATTACAGAAAAAGTAATTAATATTCTATTTTCTTACCCTTGGAATCTTAAGATATACAGACTGGACCTCCATCTCAAAATGATACTTAACTTGGTCAGTCATTTTCCAATAATCTGCTTCAGAGATCATTATTCCGTATTCCATTTTTCCAGGATCGCCCATTAAGAAGCTGTGTATCGTTTTAGAAGAAAAACGAACGTTTCATACGGGATTCTTACGCAAGTACATATCATGGAGCAGTTTAAAGCGATATTACTATTTCTTGTTATTTTGGAGGATTTGTAACGCCAGGTAAGTAAATAGTGATTGTACAATTTTTGTGAAGTTTGAAAGACTGCTTCGTCAGTCTTCATTCATCTTTATTACTGCCCTATAATACATTAAAAATCTCAATACTTTCTGAAACGAGTTACAATAATTTACGAGTCTGCCTTCACCATAACAGTGAATATAATACGTACGGTATGGCAGTACATGTCTAGAGGAGTTTGGGTGTCGGGCACTGCATTACAAAACAACGAATGCATATCCAGCGACGATAGTGGAGTTGGGCTGTGCATTAAACAAACGAATACATTTTGATGGGAGTGGGTTGAGTCCATAGCTATATTATAAAGAATATAACAAAAAAAGAGAAACGATTCGTATTTTTAAATGTCCTATAGTTTTGAATTAAGGTTTTCTCTTTCATTGTTAGTGTCTTACATAAGAAGAGGAGAAACGGTATTAATGCTTCTCCAGCAATGACAAATTATATTTCTACACCTCAGCCTCTATAGAGACATTTCTATCTATGACAATTTATATTTCAACACCTCAACCTCTACAGAGATATTAATGTCAATGACAAATTGTATTTCTACACCTCAACCTCTACAGAGATAATATCATCAATCTCAAATTATATTTCAACACCTCCACCTCTACAGAGATATTTCTATCAATGACAAATTATATTTTTACACCTCAGCCTCTACAGATATATTCATATGTTCACATGATTCAGTTTGCTATACACAAGGATATACATGTATGCAAATGGAAACACAAAACACCCATTTCTTCCTGAACAAACTTTTTTTTCGAAGATTTGTATCGACTTGATCAAGGTGAATTATAAATGTATCCATGATGAAATTAGGCTGAAATTTGCTAATCTCATGATTCCACAAGTTTATACCATGATTTTAAAATTAAGTTCGTGTCCCTCAATATAAGAGCTCATGAGTTTAGTTCACTGAAAAAATGTACAATATAATCTTTTCAAAATTAAACCGAGATTAATGAAACTCAAACGGTAACTATATTTTCATCAAAGACGAGATTTCAGGCAAAACGAAATTTGAAAATGCTATGGATAATCACTTAGTAGCAAACGTATGATAATGTTTTGTCGAAGAGAGCTATCTCTAACACACACGCACACACATGTATGTATGTATGTATGTATGTATGCTTGTATGTATGTATGTATGTATGTATGTATGTAGGTGAAAGAAATTGTTGAATGTTCGATAAATGTACATCCATTGATAGCATATTCCGTTCCGGTTGGTGTATATTTGTAATGCTCTCTCTCTCTCTCTCTCTCTCTCTCGTGTGCGTGTGCATAAGAGCTACGCAAACATTTATTCATACTCACGAGACTGGTTCGATTTTTAATTGTGAGAAATTATAACTGCTAGTGACAGAAAATTAAATTCTACAATTTCATTTATCTGTATCATTCATTTGGCAACAGAGTTTGTATTTCCTATTTTGCAAGAAATGTCCAACCTGAATGATATGACAACTTTTGAAATAAAAAATCATCGACTTTGGCGAGTGCCGTTCCAAATTGTTGAAGATATTTTTAAGCAGCATTATATAGTTAAGAATGTTTCATTAACATGTCAAGAAGAGGTCCTGACAACGCTTTAATTATATGATTATCTTCTCTTTCATGTTGGATGGACATTACTGAGTATAATTGTTTCTTTTAAATCTACCCAGCATCGTTTATTTTGATTCAATGCAAACTGAGGAAACTTTGTGTGGTTGATCGACCCTACTGCATTGGTAAACAATAATAATGAACACAATTTCGTTTCAGTTTTTATATATTGGCTGTATGGCCGATAAGTGGAAAACGTCTACATCAGTAATACATTGATTGTATTAATTGCCATCATTATTTCATGCAATGGAACTAATAACCTTGCCCTGCTACCTGCAGGTTGGCGAGAATAGTTGCATAGCAGCTATTCGCGCGGGATTTGTGTCTGCTGACTCGCTGCTCAGGGAACTTTGGACACTCCAAGTAATCGTACATGATTGCTATAATTAGTGGTCAATTCTGATTGGTCAGCTTCTGCGATGATGAATAGTGATCAGATGTTATCTGTTTTATATAGTGAAGCCGATCACTTGTTTTTAAAGATTGCATAGAACTGTATTTGTTAGACTTTGACAAACGCTTTCAGTTGTGTTCAACTTTACACCACACAAAGATCTTGCTTTCTGTAGATTGGAGTAACTAACTATACCGGTAAGTATGTGTGTTATAAATAATAATGATCAGCCGCCAAATAACACGCAATTTCATGCCATGTAACAACTCAAGCATCACTTAAATAGTAAAAATTGATGGGAAGATTTTTTTCTCTGTTGTTCGAGAATTTGTCAAAACGACAACTTCTCCAACGTACATAATAATATGGTAAAATGATTCAACATGGCATGTTCTTTGAATATATTTATAAAGACTAAAGAAGCTACCGGTCAAATCGTGGACTATTTAAATGATTATTTTTGTCATTTTACCTTTGATCTTTGCTTTGGTAAAGAAGAGACGACCTCTTATCCTTTTCAATAAAATTTACAAAAGCTTCACTGATGAATAAAGGCTTCCTGGCAGTTACGTTGCACGTTTGGTTGCATTCTTAACACGTTCTTTGTCTTTTAAAGCTTGCATGATTTGTTTAAAATAGTTTAGGCTACTCATAAACCTTAATTAAAAATCTGATTTAGGAGTGTTGTATGATCTAAACTCAAACAATATTAAGCTTTAAAATAACGATTTAGGTGAAACGCAAACACTTGATACTGGGGCATGAATTTCGTGATGTGGCTGTACCCAATGGTGCGTGTACATGTATGTATTCCAAAACAATTTATCAGGGTTAACATTCTATTATATTATTTTGAACTATTTAGGCTGACAAATACCATGCTTCTACATTTGTGGAATTTTCGCAAAGCTTTTATATATTATAGTATGCAGCTACATCTGTAGAATATTTTTAAAAAATTATTCACTAGTATGCCAGGTGGGTTATGAATAATTTTGGACAGTTGTCTGTGGATTATAACATAGTATGGTAGTTATTCAACTAACTCGATGTAACATTTATGCTCATTATATCTACTGAATTTGCAGCTCTTGGAAAGAATAACTTTATTTCAGGTGTCATATTTGGCATTATTCATGGTTTCAGTAGTTTTAGTGAAATTTTATTTTAATGGGTATAATATATATCGTGGTGCCATATAAAGAAATTGCTGAATGTATGACAATAGTACAGTCTTTTCCCCATGTGGTATAAATTTACAGTCTATCAATAAATATTTTGCCGCTTTAAATAGCATCAATACCTTCATGTTGATTGTATAATTTTCCTTTAAATTATGAATCTATGTTAGTTTTAGGATACACAAACAAATATAAATTGGTCCGAATATGATTTAGAAATTTTGAGACTTATATTCAGACTCTACAGAAAATTATGACGTGTAATCGGTCTTTAATTTTATTATTAGCCAATCAGATGTCACATTCTGGTGACTCTGAGCGTCAATGTGAGAACGCGTACGTTGTCTTAAAGCTACGTGTAATTTAGATTTCCTTCTTTATTAATGCACTAATATAAATATGTAAAGCCTTAAAACATACATGTATCAAAATATGGATAAGAATAAGTTTAATGTATTGTTTCAATGGAACATGCATCTGTATGTACCACTAAGGATCACTTACGGGCACTTGCAAACAAAGTATTTACTATAATAATTATTACTGTACATAAGTTTCTTTCTCAAAAGACACAAGCAAACTTTAAGCAAAATTTATATGAAGCCACGTGTATTAAACTTCATTTTCGTTTGGTCCTGCTGTATCTTCTTATTGGTGTAAATTTACCAGCACATGATTGATTCATTTCATTAAAGATTTAAATAAAATATATATTTTTATATGTCATAGATTTTACATTGTTCATTGTCAACACGATCTGCTAGACTCACAGAAAAACTAAAGAGGAAACATTACATTTTCAGTTCTGTCTAGGACCCATCATTGTAAATTAGCGTTCAGCACTCCAACTATTTTATATGAACAAAAGCCTTATTATGCAGCAGTTTTTGTATAACTGAATATTTAATGAGGGTTGATTCACAGCAAACACTCCACTCGATGACTATTAGAGTGGCTTTAGTAAAGCAGACAGTGCGAAGACTGAGGTAATGTACATCTGATTTTACGCTATTCATCGGCAAAACATGACTCCATCAATTACTTGAGATTTATATCCTATACAGACAATATAAATGGCGTATGAAAGCTGTGTTAATTTATCCTATTTCATAAAAACAATAATTATCTAATTCTTTATTCTCTGTTTTTATAATTTTAATTGTTAAACCTCGTATGTATGTATGTATGTATGTATGTATGTATTTATGTATGTATGTATGTATGTATGGATGGATGGATGGATGGATGGATGGATGTATGTATGTATGTATGTATGTATGTATGTATGTATGTATGTATGTATGTATGTAAGCTTGTATGTATGTATCTGTGCAAGCATATATGTATTGCCGTATGTACTCGCTTCTAGGTCAATTTCAACTCCAAACTGCACAGACCTAGATCTGCAGTCCCGTAATACGCAGGCATATATGGGTCTAAGTAGTCTTTTAGGAGTAAGCAGTGCAACAAATTATATAGGCATTAATCTGCCAGAGGATAACGGGAGAGAAAATTAGGGTTTATGTTGTTTGCAACCAGTCTGGACTATATTCGATATTTTTTTAATAGAAAAGTTCCTTTCAAGCAACTTCCAGCCTAAAAAATTAAAATATTTCGCTATATCAGGAGATTCTTCCATCCGAATCCAACAGTTCACTATATAACAAAGATGATTTTCAAATTATGTAATTGGCATTCATGACTCACTAGAGTGTAGACTTTGTAAAATGACGATCGACATTCAGGGCTGGCGCTACCATATAGGCAAACTAGGCAGCCGCCTAGGGCGCTAATTTTTTTTTTTTTTTTTTTGGGGGGGGGGGGGAAGCGCATTTCTCCAAATCAACAACAGTTTTGAAAAATAAATAAATAAATTTCAGTTTTATTGAGGGTCGTTTTTTATCCTGGTTTATTTCCTACAGGGACAAATAATCGGGTAGATTCAGTCTGACCAAAACACCAGGCTGTCCGGAACAAGCAAAATGAGTGAATGAAAATCGCGCGTATACAAAACTTTCAGGACGTAATTACGTTCGCGTGTTTTTATAGGCCACGAGTTTTTCCGAGGAATCACGCGTATACGAAACCTTCAGTTTGCTGCGGAAACCAATGGGGGGGGGGGGGGGGGGTAACTCCTTATTTTAATGGTATAAACAAGGAAAGAATTGGGTAGACAAATTTTTTTAGGGGCGGGGGTCGCCAGAATCTAACCTTGCCTAGGGCGCCAGATAGTCTGGCGCCGGTCCTGTCGACATAAGTCCCTAAAGTCACAATATCTGCGTCATTCACGAGCCTGTGGGTTATTTTTATTCATGAAAGAAAAATTAGTTATAAAATCTTTTGGATTTCTCATGTATGTAATCCAAGGAATAGATTTCCTCAAATAAAACTATGTTGTTTTTTTTTATAAAAAGAAATAAATTGGCCGGACATTTGTTTCGTGTTTTGTTGCATTGCGAACCCGCATATTTCGTGTTCGTTGTTCGACATTCATCTGCAGGACATATTATACGAAAACTCGTGTCAAATGATATAACTTTTCTTTGTTTACCACAACATCCAGGTAAACTCATCTTCAATGATAAACTAGTAAAATTAAAGTGAATATGAATATAATATATTGATATACCCGGAATACCTGTATAAATAAATCATCGTAATTAGTCATTAAAAAGTTAGTAATGTTTATGTTTATCTGCAAGGGTTTATCTTCCTGGGGTTTAAGTACAATAGGTTTTTTAAAAATTTATTTCCCACCATATAGCGAATATCAAGGTGATGGCCGTTAAAAACTAACATAACTATATAGCGAGAAAGATTAGCTTATATTTATAATACTAATTGCACTTGTAGCAATAATCAAAAGGTAATTGTGAATTTTAATCAGTATGCAAGAAAGGAGTTAAGTAGATGTAACTTCGTCAAAGAATGTCTAGATCCGTTTGGAGATTATCCTTCACATGGTTTCTTGATAAGAATGTCTCACTGGTTTTTAAAGACTAAGATCAGAAGTAATATTAATTCCATTCAAGTTTATTACCAGCAGCAATATTAACTTCAAAGTTGTCATTTGCAGAAACATTATATACATCAATCATAAGGGGTAATATTAAATACAGTCATCAGCAGTAACATTATATACATCAATCATAAGGGGTAATATTAAATACAGTCATCAGCAGTAACATTACAGTAACTACATTAATCATAAGGGGTAATATTAAATACAGTCATCAGCAGCAAGATTAACTACATTAATCATAAGGGGTAATATTAAATACAGTCATCAGCAGTAACATTAACTACATTAATCATAAGGGGTAATATTAAATACAGTCATCAGCAGCAACATTAACTACATCAGTCATAAGGGGTAATATTAAATACAGTCATCAGCAGTAACATTATATACATCAATCATAAGGGGTAATATTAAATACAGTCATCAGCAGCAACATTAACTACATTAATCATAAGGGGTAATATTAAATACAGTCATCAGCAGTAACATTAACTACATCAATCATAAGGGGTAATATTAAATACAGTCATCAGCAGCAACATTAACTACATCAATCATAAGGGGTAATATTAAATACAGTCATCAGCAGCAATATTGACTCGTACTGTTTACTTACGTGTTTATATAAACAATATTTTTTATGCTATGCCATCATTAATTGGAATTTCTGAGGGAAATAATCACGATAATTTATTTGAGTGAAATAATCTGATATTTTCTCACTGTACGGCAATAGATACTAATAACATAATGCCCACGAAATGTGAAGTCACTCTAAGACGATTCCGTTGTCTAGCGGAAAGTATGGCCGCATTCGGTGAATATTTATGTATCAGAGCTCTTATGGGATGATTTTATTTCAGCAGTGAATGAAACTTAGTTTGCTTAAGTGGATTGAATGTCTTATAGCTAAAACAATTCACCGACCCATAGATTGTAGAAAAAATGACTGAAAATTTAAAAAAGCTATTAGGAAACGACGAGCCACACACTTTTCGTCTAGGATGATCATTGTGATTGCCTCAATGTTGATGTCAACGTGGTGGATGGGTAAATATGGGCAGTGAGCGTAATGACCGTTCTTAGGATTTTGTCTTGGATAATAGGTCAGAAAATTAAATTTTGCGCATCGTGGTGACGTCATTCATTACGTTCTTAGTATAGGATGAATAAATAGCATTCAGAGTGGACAAAAGTGCACTATTTACGTGCAAGAGAAGTTGCTGACAACACTTGTCTGTTTGACTCTCTGTCTCTCTCACTCTCTATTACAACTCGCGATCAATATCCATCAATTTACAAGATTTTTATAAATGATATTTAATATTTATTTCACTGCCATTTTAGACGTTTTGTGTTTAGGTCGCATTCAGATTTTCTTTATTCAATTTAGATGATGCGAAGCTGTCTATCAATCAAAACCGGATCTACTGATTCTTTACCACTGGTGTCAGATAGAATGGGCTACAGTCATTGTTGGCACGTTTTTACAATATAAAGAGGTGGTGAATAATTTACTTAACTAAGGTTAAGCATTGTTGACGTAGGAGGTAACTTATGAAGGGTATCTACCGTCGAATGTTACTAGGCATTAAGAACGTCCAAAAGAAGGAAAAGTACCAAAAACATTATGTGACAACACGTAGTGCTTGTTTAAGATTCGTGTATCCGTTTTGAAAAATTGCAAATTGCAGATTGCAAATGATGGCTAATGTATTTTTACGTGTGAGTCAATCGC
Organism: Sinohyriopsis cumingii; assembly: GCA_028554795.2. Lineage (NCBI taxonomy): Eukaryota > Metazoa > Mollusca > Bivalvia > Unionida > Unionidae > Sinohyriopsis > Sinohyriopsis cumingii. Next base: position 77,056,465 of record CM068840.1, on the reverse strand, counting down.
AAGCAATTGTGTCAAAGGTAGATTAATACAAATATACACAAATAAAGCACAAATCCGATATTTAAATACACGTGAATTATCTATAGTAAATATCAACACAGTTATACAAATAATTTTTAAACGTGTGGCATTCACGATGTAAATATATTTTTCAAAACCAATAACAAGAAGCTAAATGGCCCTCATATTTGCGTCGATTGCCATTGTGTAGCACACCATTTGTATATGGCTTTTCAAAAGTACCGAAAGACTAAACACTTTTATATCAAACAGTTGCAGGAGATGACGTGATTGGGTTTATTGTATAACCATTTTCCGTTTATCACATAATGATTTTTATGAGGCGAATGGACTATCTACCTAAACATCTCAAAACTATTTTATTCTGACAAGCTGTTGAAATCATCATTTTAGATCGCTATAGGAGGTGAACTGATGCTTTTGTTCACTCAGATGTCATATTCGTCAACAAACACTAACCTAATTAAGTGCAATTAAGAAATATGTGGTACTCAGGTAGACAAAGCATATGGATTAAATAATCATAGTGACCTCCAATATCGCTTTTAAAGACCCGTTTTCATCGTAACTGATTAACCCACTTCCATGCCATTCAATATCACCTTAACATAATCAGCTGTATATGAATTGAAGCTGTAAATCAAGATGTTAAATTAATTTTAATGCGTATTATGTAAAAGTAAGTCATAATTTATTTACCTCAGGATTTGTGTATTAGGTTGTGAAGTTACAAAGTTTAGAGAATTGCAGAGATCGGTATGTGTTTTGAGCTGAAGATCACTAAACTCATTCAATTATAAAATTTCAAACAAAATAACAAATTTGTCGAGTGACAATATTGCATCTTCTTCTCTTTTCAGCAAAATCTGACACACGATCTCTGATCTTCACTGACGACCTTCTGCGCACCGTACTGCAGAAGGTTTTTTTTTTTGGCTAATATTTTATTAAATTTCTTCAGGAAGAAACGTTCCACAAGTCCACAAATTAGCATTACATCAAAATAGTACCTTCAATCAGTTTAAAAATCGGAACAGCGAAATTAGGATGAGTGAGTCATTCCAGAGTACAGTAAACCAAGTGTTTAAATTATGTTAAACGAGAGCGAGGTCCAGAAAATACTGTTATTTTTGTAACGAAATAAATGTATAGCAGTGTCAAACAATATCATTTTTTTTTTCTCCTTTTTCTGGCTCAGATCAATATGAAAAATAATACTTATATATTCATTTGTGCTCATGTTTCACTCTCCCTCTATCTTCTCCTACATTGCCATGGTCCATTTTGACGTTCTGCTTTTCCTCTCTAACCTTTGAAAAATATACAAGAGGTCACACACGAAACTTATGGAATAATATTCTAGCAGAAACTCTGGAATATGAACATTAATGTGGACAAGCCGAGGGAGCGCACAAGTTTGTTTTATGGATTCAAGTGTAATGTTGCTGTCCTTCCAAGATGGTACAGCATAGCCAGGGCAGTTTTTGTCTGTGCAATCCTAGAAAGAATCCCAGCTTTTAAACCTTCATCAGAGGTAATAGCACCTAGATATTTGAAGCTTGTGACTGAGCACAGCTTCTGTCTATTCATTATTATTTCGTTTTGTATGCCATTTGGGTTGTTTATCATTAACTGGGTCTTTACAGCGCTTATCTCCCTCCCATACCTGAGTGATGATTGGTCAATACGGTTAACTAAGGTTTACAGTTTTTGTTCATCTCCTGCGAAGCCATCTATATCATTAGCGAAACACATATTGGTGATAGTTTTTTATCCACAACTGACACTGCCCTAATAGTCTTCCAAGGCATTAGACATGATCGCTTACATGTAAATATTGAAGAGAGTGGGTGAAAGAATGACTCCTACTGTGGTTCAGAATAACATTCTTGAAGTTACTGAAAACATGATATAAGTCCTGTTGATGTTTTATATTCCTTTCATATAGCCTTCTAGGAGTGAAGATCTGTCTTATAGTGCTACGTCCTACTCTGATATTGTGCTCTACTTGAGGTTTCATTATGTGGAAGATGATCTTAAGCATAACCTTGCTTGGGTGACTGATGAAGCTGATTGGTTTATTGTCAACCCCAGCTAACTCCACTATTTATAATGCCATTACTGTAAACTATACTTCTTCCCTGAGGATCGAGTGGTCAACTTCTGTTGTGGTCAGTGTGAAGTTTAGTACAGTTTGGTCTCCAGAAGTTTCCTGATTGCAAAGCTCTGAGCAGTATTCCCCCCATCTGTTAATAATCTCTTTACCTTTTGTCAGACTCTTACCAGCCTTGTTCTGTATCGTGGTAGCTTTCTCCTATTTCTCTGTGGTCAGGTCTTTCACTAACTGGTATGTTTTTTTTTTTTTTACGGTTATTCTGATTCAGGCTTTTCTCGACTTTCTGTCCAGCTTCCTTTAGTTTTCTTTAACTCTTCTTAATCATGTTGTTTATCTCCTGGTATTTTCTGTGAATTCAAGGTCTCCATGCTTCATTCTCAGTTTCCTTCTCACATCACAGACGTCTAGTAAGTATACTGTGACCGAGGGCTTCTTTATCCTACGATACTTGCAAATGATCTCGCCTATTACTGCCGTGTTGAAGGTGGTAATCAAGAAATCTATGTTTATTTCTTCAGCACGCAGAGATGTGCCCGTTCACATTAGCCACCTATCGCTGCTTCAGATGCTTTTGCCACGCTCGGATCTTTAAGTCTCTCTTATTCAAGCCTGACCCAATAATGTCTTGGCTCCTTCGCCTTCCTCAAACAAAGTTTGATAGTCATCATAAGCAAGTTATGGTCTGTTCATATGTCAGCTCCTGGGACGGTACATGTTCTGGCAATGTTAATGCAAGACCGGAAGCGCTTCATCACAAAGATGCAGTTTATCCGATTGTGATGTTTTACGTCAGGACGGTGCCACGTCCATCTTTATATAGTTTGTGAGGGCCAAGGGTGTTTGTTTAGCCGTAGGTTATCTTAGGTGGCAACGTCCAGGAGCTTGAGTCTACTATTAGTTTTCTGTTTACACAGTATGGACCATGGAATTTTCGCCAGTCTGTCTATGCATATTCAAATAATTTGGAATTCCAGTCTTCTTGAATAACTAGAATATTCTTTCTTTGGCATTTGGTCAACTAAAGTTTGAAGCTCTTCGTAGAACCCATCCATTTTATTGTCATCGTGGTTAGATTTTTTGGCATAAACATGTAAGTTCGAAATGAGATGACCACAAGCGGATGGTAACAACCTTACTAAATACTGGTCGACAACCCATGACTGCATGCAAAATGGCCTTATGTACCACACATTCGACGCCATGTGCATGCTTGTCCTCAGTCTACTGAAGTAAATCCTTTTTCCTATATGTTTTGATCTCTGTCTCTGAAATTCTTCCAGCGCATCTCGCTGAGTCTTAGATTGTGTCATTAATAAATTTCTAAATCATTGGTTAGTTCATCGAGTTTCCCTGCTGCTCTTAATTTCCTGACATCCCAGTGGTGAAGTTATCTCTTGCTCGTACTTTGCCCACATCACTGTATGAATGTGCGACATGGACATTGCAGCAGAACTAGAGAGTAGAATCCAAACCTTGGAGGTGAGATGTTATCAAAGGATCCTGAAAATCTTATACTTAGACCAAGTCTCTAAAGAGGAGGTGTGCATTAGAATCCAATGTGCAATTGGATAATATGAAGATCTGCTCACCACGGTACAAAAACGCAAACTAAGATGGTTTTTAGCGTCACACGCCCATCTGGCCTATCAAAAACCGTCCTGCAGGGCATAGTGAGAAGAAAGAGAAAACAAGCAGACAGAAGAAGAGATGGGAAGATAACAAAGAGTGGACAGCATGGAGTTTGCAAAGTGCCAAAGTACAACCGAGAACACGGCAAAATGAAAAGAGATTAGTCGCAACATCCGAGGTGCTCCCACTACCAGCCAGGATACGGGAGAAATGACTGAAACGAATGAGAAACTCTGCAAATAGGGTCACTGAGCCATCTAACCCCGCAGGAAAATATTCTTTATCCGACGGCTATATAATTTTTTTCATGCATTATTCCTTCCTTTCAACTTGGTGTTTTACTCAGATGGATTTTATCGGTCAATCATTACTCTTACTGAGAAGGTATATCATCACTATTTCATAAGTTTCAACATTAACCAGGAGAGTCACATACATTGATACATACCATCATCAAGTTGTTTATGTAGTCATTTATTGATACATTTTGATACATATTGTCATCAAGATGTGTATATAGTCATATATTAATACATACCATCATCAAATATGTTTATAATCGCAACATCCGCTAATATGTTCATAATCGGCTGCATATCTTGAGCTGAGACGCATCAGCTCCATTCGCAAATATCTTTCAATTGATGCCACTAAAACACTTGTGTGTTCATTAGTACTTTCAAGATTGGACTATTGTAACTCAGTTGTGTCTGTTTCATCTCAATATCTGCTCCAAAAACTTCAAAAAGTTCAAAACACAGCTGCTTAGATCATACTTAGAGTACCACGATCAGAGTACACCTCCCCGCTGCTCTGTACCCTACACTGGCTATCCATTCGATCCAGAATCAAACACAAAATGTGTTCTCTCTGCTACGTTTCACTGACGGACTCTAGTCCAACATACCTATCCGACCTCACCCACGTGTACACACCAGCAAGATACTTACGCTCCTCTTCTGACAATCGTTTACTCATTATTCCCACTATGAAAACAAAGTCATATGGACAGCGTTCTTTTGCATACCAGGGCCCAGCAACGTGGAATGAATTGCCCACTGAACTTAGACACAAAGAAACAGTGATCCTATTCAAGAGTGCTCTCAAAACTCACTTAAACTCACTGCAAGAACAAACATAAAGACCTAATAATGTTTCCTACCTTAGATATTCTCACAATGTCTTTTCTATGTTTTCTAATTTCATGGTGTTTGTGTTTGTAATCATATCATTATATGTTTTTTATCTTATAGGTGTTGTCTAATGTTGTAAAGCGCTTAGAGCTTCTAAAGATTAGGCGCTATACAAAGTCCATGTTATTATTATTATTAGTATTATTATTATATAGTCATATAATGATAATGTCATATAATGATATATACCATCATCAATATGTGTATATAGTCATATATGTGGTCTAAGGTTGACATTGCCCGGGGTGGGAGTGGGAGTGGGAGACAAGCGCCCCAATCCTCCAAAATGCCCCATACGGCCTGCGTCTCTTACTGCCTCTGTCAACTAAAATCCAGCTCCTGGCCTTCGCGAGTGGCTTAGATTTGAAGCCCGGCAGACCATGTTTTCTACTAACAGGAGAAGGGGTGAAGGCGGCCCACTGGCGCCTTAAAACCAGTTGCTTCGGGTAGATGGGACTCGTAAACCTTGGATGGTAGCTCATCTAGGAGAAGGAAAACTCCGATTCCAAACCTCTGCTGCCTTATGGCTATACCCACTCATGGGAAAGGCTAAGGGAGTAAACCCCGACAGAAAATCCGGAGATGGAGTCCCTAAGGCGGTATGACATTGACTTCAACGTCATTCCGGCAACTCCTGCGACGCCGTTGGTGCCAAGCTGTATCGGCATTCGTCGTTCCCTTGGGCACACCAGCTGCATGGAGAGGGGGGATCTGCTACATGGGCAACAGCTGATTCTCCATACCACCCTGCCCAGGCTTCATAGCTCCACTGGAGAGGACACTCCAGCGTCGTCGTACGGCGTCGGCACAACACGAGAAGTAGCAGTTTACCGGTTCTAAGTCAAAGCTCGATTGGCGTAGAGCTTGGCGCCAGGGGTTACTTCTGACGGTGGGAGAGATCATCAGGTCTCACTGGACAGCTACCGCCCGCCTCAAGCTGGGTAGCCCCCAGTCAGTAAGGTGCTGCCCGCCATGGCCTGCCTGCTTCACTGGGTGCGTGGAGCTTAGAGAACCATCTCGACAAGTGGGCCACAAAACTCTGCACCAGGAAAGACTAAAAGAAGAAACAAAAAGACTCCAACTCTTCGTTTTGCAACCTGGAACATCAGGACCATGTGTCCTGGATTGACCACTGACCTACAGCAGATCGACGATGCACGGAAGACTACCGTCATTGACATAGAACTCTCCCGACTGAACATCGACATTGCCTGCCTCCAGGAGACCCGACTGGCTGACAGCGGCACCATCAGGGAAGCCAATTACACATTCTTTTGGCAAGGGAAGCCCTTGGATGAACCTAGGCAGCATGGTGTAGGCTTTGCCGTCAAGAACACGCTAATCGCCTTCATTGAACCTCCATCATCAGGTACTGAGAGAATCCTTGCCCTCCGGCTGTCAACATCCTTAGGCCCGGTCAACATCTTCAGTGTGTACGCCCCAACCCTCAACTCCACCTACGAGGAGAAAGACAAGTTTTATGAGGCTCTGGATCAGGCAATATCCAGTATCCCCAACAATGAAAGCCTTTACTTACTAGGAGACTTCAATGCTAGAGTGGGAGCTGACCATGAGGCCTGGTCCACCTGTCTCGGCTTTTACGGAAGGGGCAAGATCAATGAGAATGGTCAGCGACTGCTGGAGATGTGCTGCTCCCACAGCCTATGTGTGACAAACACTTTCTTCAAATGCAAGGGGATCCACTAGGTGTCATGGAGACACCCACGTTCACGCCACTGGCACCAGCTAGACCTCGTCATCACCAGGCGTGCAGAACTGGCCAGTGCCCTCCTTACCCGCAGCTACCACAGTGCCGATTGTCACACGGACCATTCCCTCGTGGCCAGCAAGGTGCGAATATTACCCAAGAAGCTGCACCACGCCAAGAAGAAGGGTCACCCACGTATCAACACCTGCTGTGCAAGCAACCCAGAGAAAACACAGCAGTTCATCAGCAAACTGAAGGAAGCCCTCACCAAAGTGACACCTGATGACACCATTGATTCCAAGTGGTCCCATATCCGTGACTCTGTGTACAATTCAGCCATCACAGCTTACGGGAAGAGGGAGCGAAATAATGTCGACTGGTATGAGGCAAACTGGGAGGAGATGGAGCCCGTGACTGAGGCAAAGAGGAAAGCCCTCCTGGCATACAAGGCTGCACCTAGCCCCAGAACACTACAAGCCCTCAGGATTGCAAGGAATAACGCCCAGAAGACCGCCCGCCGCTGTGCCAACACCTACTGGCTGAACCTTTGCAACAGTATACAGACAGCTGCTAACACCGGGGATACAAGAGGAATGTATGAGGGTATCAAAAAGGCGACAGGCCCCCCCAGCTACAAGACCGCCCCCCTCAAGTCCAAGACGGGCGAAGTCATCACAGACCAGGGGAAACAACTGCAGCGATGGGTTGAGCACTATCTCGAGCTATATGCAACCCAAAACAATGTCACTGGAACTGCCCTGGACGCCATTCCAGACCTGCCTGTCATGGAGGAGCTAGACACACAGCCCACCCTGGAAGAGCTCGGAAAAGCCATCGATTGCCTTGCCTGTGGGAAGGCTCCTGGAAGCGACGGCATTCCGCCTGAAGTCCTCAAGAGTGGAAAACCAGCACTGCTTCAGACCCTACACACACTCCTCTTCCTTTGCTGGGAACAGGGATACATCCCACAGGACATGCGTGACGCCAACATCGTCACTTTGTACAAAAACAAAGGAGACCGTAGCGACTGCAACAACTATCGGGGCATCTCCCTCCTCAGCATCGTCGGAAAGGCCTTTGCCCGTGTCGCCTTGGCACGCTTGCAGATCCTAGCCTCCCGCGTCTACCCAGAATCCAGTGCGGATTTCGAGCCGGCAGGTCAACTGTAGACATGATCTTCTCACTACGTCAGCGGCAGGAGAAGTGTCGCGAGCAGCGGATGCCCCTCTACATTGCCTTCATAGACCTGACGAAGGCGTTTGACATGGTTAGTCGGAGTGGACTCTTCAGACTCCTGCAGAAGATCGGCTGCCCCCCACGTCTGCTTGCTGTCATTATGTCGTTCCACGAGAACATGCACAGCACAGTGTGCTTCAATGGCGCAACATCTGAAGCATTCCCAGTCGTTAGCGGAGTCAAACAAGGCTGTGTCCTTGCACCGACGCTCTTTGCCATCTTCTTCTCCATGCTTCTCCAGTACGCATTCAAGGACTGCAGCGAGGGAGTGTACATCCATACCAGGGCTGACGGCAAGCTGTTCAACATCGCCCGTCTCCGTGCTAAGACTAAAGTCACAGAGGTACTCATCCGTGAATTGCTCTTTGCCGACGATGCAGCCTTGACATCACACACGGAAGATGGACTTCAGCAGCTGGTATGCTGCCTCTCCCATGCATGTAAGGAATTTGGACTGACCATCAGTTTGAAGAAAACAAATGTCATGGCACAGGACACAGACTCCCCTCCCTCTGTCTCCATCGATGGGTACAATTTGGAAGTTGTCGAGAACTTCACATACCTCGGGTCTAACATCTCCAGCTCACTCTCCATTGATTCTGAGGTGGGCGGCAGGATTGCCAAGGCAGCAGCAGTGATGGCCAGACTTAACCAGATGGTCTGGAACAACCCCAACCTCACAGAGAAGACCAAACTGCGTGTCTACCAAGCGTGCGTGCTCAGCTCACTTCTCTACAGCAGCGAAACATGGACCACCTATGCAAGACACGAGAGGAAACTCAACAGCTTCCACCTGAGATGTCTGCGGCGCATTCTGCACATCCAGTGGCAGGACAAAGTACCCAACACAGAGGTTCTAGAACGTGCCAACATGAACAGCATGTTCTCCATACTCAGCGAGAGGCGCCTTCGCTGGCTCGGCCATGTCAAGAGAATGGACCCAGGTCGCATTCCCAAGGACCTGTTATATGGGGAGTTAGCAGAAGGTGCACGACCAACTGGACGACCACATCTGCGCTACAAAGATGTTTGCAAGAAGGATATGAAGACAGCAAACATCAATGTCAACGACTGGGAGAGCTGTGCAAACAACCGTTCCAGCTGGCGTCTAGCTGTCAGGCAGGGAGTTCAAAACGCAGAGGAAAAGAGAAGAATAAAGCAAGCTGAAAAGAGAGCTAAAAAGAAGGATAAGCAAAAGCGTACTTTGGAGCTATGCCATCGTCTCTCGTAGACGGACGGATGCCAAGAAGGAGAAAGTCATATAACGATGCATACCAACATCAAGATATGTATATAGTCATACAATGATACATACCAACACCTAATGTGCATATAGTCATGTAATGATACATAACACCATTAGTATATTTATATAATCATATAATGATACAAACCATCATACATACCAACATCAAAATGTGTATTAAGTCATACAATGATACATACCATCATCAAGATGTGTATATAGTCATACAATGATACATACCATCATCAAGATGTGTATATAGTCATATAATGATACATACCAACATCAAAAATATGTATATAGTCATACAATGATACATATCATCATCAAGATGTGTATATAGTCATACAATGATACATACCATCATCAAGATGTGTATATAGTCATATAATGATACATACCAACATCAAAAATATGTATATAGTCATACAATGATACAAGCCTACATCAAGATGTTTTATAGTCATATAATGATACATCCCATCATCAAAGGTGTATATAGTCATATAATGATACATACCAACATCAAAAATATGTATCTAGTCATACAATGATACATACCAACATCAATATGTGTATATATTCATATAATAATACATACCATCATCAAAATGTGTATATAGTCATATAATAATACATACCAGCATCAAAATTTGTATATAGGCATGTACTGACACATACCCTCATCAATATGTTTATATAGTAATATCTTGATGCATACCGACATCGAGATGTGTATATAGTCATATATTGATTCATACGGTCATCATGCTGCATATACAGTCATATATTGATACAAATTGAAACATACCGTTATCAAGATATGTTTATAATCATATAATGATACATACCCTTATCAAGATGTGTATACATTATTTAATGATGCATATTGATACATGATGTCATCGAGATGTGTATACGAACATATAACGATAGATACCGTCATCGAGATATATAGTCATATAACGATAGATACCAACATCGAGATATATAGTCATATAACGATGGATACCAACATCAATATGTATAGTCATATATGGATATATGCCAACGTGAAAATGTATAAACTGTCATATATTGATACATACCGTCGTCAAGATGTGTAGACATCTCGACTAAGGCCTAAAAAGGAATTAGGTATCTAGTTTTGGAATCAACTTACGGATTCTTTATTTGGAATTGGAAATGGACGATAGTGAAATGTATGCTAAATCAGTTTCCTGAAGAAGAAAAGCTAAAACGCGTGTTGTATCGTGTGATGATGTTTAAGTATGTATCTCTGGACGGCAATTAGTCGAGTTAATCAACTCGTTTGCATCTGATAACCATTTAGTCTGTTGATGGTGTTTTAGGTCGATAAATAGTATCGATAAATAGTATCGATTAACAATATCGACTGGATCTAATTATAACATGGAGTCTAACGAAGCAAACATATGTAAGTCTTTTATCATGCGCTTTTCCATTATTTCTGATAATTTTGAAACGTTTTGGAAGTATTTTAGAGCCTTGCTAAATATGTAACTGTGAAGTTGAGCTAATGGCACGAAAGAGTAAATTAAACAAACAATCCAAATGATGTTCATGAATGCAAAGACTATAAGACCTAGATGTGCTTTATCTCAAAAGTACGTATATGTATGACTTAACATAATAACAGAGTACTTGAAAAATATTTGCTGAAAAGTTTTCTTTCCACACTAAACAAAGTCTGGAAATAGCATCGATAACTAATTTTTCATTAAGTCAACATTTAAAACATCCTACAGCAGCTGCGTTCTCATTGCTTGAAACGCACACCAAAAATCTAAACGGAATACAGTTAAGGATATCGCGTGCTTTTTGCTTGAGTAGCATAATTCTTCAGACTAGGTACAGCTTCTAATGTTTGTTTTCTATAAGCTGTTTCGCAGTGGAGAACAAAACCTCAAAGCAAATATTTAATTTTGCTTAGGAATATCGAATGATTCCCAGGTGTAGTTGTGTATGCTTACAGATATGATATAATGTATGATTACTACATGGTGTGTATTCTGCTGAAAGTTCTGCCAGATTTGCGGGCGATTAGAAACATGACTTTAGCCATAAGTAAGTTTGCATGTCAATCTACTGAGTTCAAAACACACAGAAAAGTTGGTAAATTTCAGTCCGCCATTGCGGCGTTAATACCGCAGTTAAAATACATGCGTTGCTTATCTTATTGAGTGTCAACGGAGTGAACGTTGCTTTTGCAGATGTTGACAATATCAGCATTACTACACTTTGTCGCCAACAGTTTATCACAAATATCAGGTGACGGAAATTTTGTTTGTTAGTGTTTTTAACCTTTTATTTTGAACTAACTATGAACAATGAAAAAGTTTATCTTAATATTGTTCAACACATGGAAAATTGGAAAAGAGAGCAAAATACTTCCCAAACCTTTGTTTGAAAATGTGTGTATTTCTTATGCAACCAATATATGCATAAACGAACGCTATTTATTGTCTGTCAGGAGGATGGCGATTTCATTTTGCACCTACATACATCTGATAACGTTTTTTTTTTTAAAGAAAGCACAAGTCACTTTACAATTGTAAAGAGAGCACATGACGTATGTCCAAAATTACCTGCATGAATTGTTTTAAAGTTCAAAGGGTTTTATTTGAACTTTCAGATGTCGTTTTAATTTATTTGATTGCTTATTTAACCATTCAGATAGTTTCTGAAGGCACCTTTTTAAATCTGAAGTCCTAGAACAGCTCTCTTCTCAGAATGTAACTTACTACATCGATATCGCGTATTTATTCTAATTAAAAATATGTTTGTAATTTATTCAACGAATTTTGTAATTGACAATCATCTGAAATAATGCGTCGGTATCTTTTTGCCTGGCTATATGGTATACCGTTTCTACATGACATGGGATGACATGAAGACTATTCCACATCATTGGATATTAGTTTCCTTTGCATGAATATTTGTAGAGATAGTGTTATCAATATTTTTTACATTTATATCTAAAATGAAACATGCGTAATAGATGCAAAATGAAAGTAAATTTACTCGTAGGGTGAAAATGATTTATGCGATCAATGAATGTTTTCAGTTCTTTAGTGGAATGATTCCAGATCATAATTATGTCATCTTCAAATATAAACCAAATAGCTGTATTAAACTTTTCGTTTTGAAGAAAATCTTTTTCTATAACCCATTAAAATGGAAGCGTATGAATGAGCCATATGACTACTTCTTGCCGTACCCATTATTTGGATGTAATTCGTTTTATTAAATTGAAAATAATTATTTTCCAAGACAAGTTCTATTATTTCACAAATATCTTCACTAGATAGTGTGCTATTATTAGGATTGTTATCAAGAAAATATTTACACGCTTCAATACCATCCATTTGCGGAATTTTGGTATATAGCTATGCTGCATCTAATGATACCAGGATTCAATTATCAGATAGTTGTGGAATAGACTTCAACTTTTTAATGTATGAAGAAAGTGGTTTTATTAAAGGTTGTAAAACACTATCAATAAATTTGGATAGGTTTTCAGTTTATGAATTGCAGCATGATATAATGGGTCATCCTGGGTAATTTAAAGGTAAATTATGGTCAGGAATGCGATGCGTTTTGCGTAATATGTAGAATTGAGGTGTACGAATGTTAAATGGGAAAGTATCAAATTCCTCATATACGGAGTTATTATTTTTAGCGATTCCATTATAGCATGTTGAAAGTTTCGATTTAATTTCTATTGACGGGTCATACTTAATATGTTTGTAGTATTTTTCATCATTTAATTGACATTCAACTTCTCTAACATACTCTTCTTGATTCATAATAATGATAGCGTTTGATGTATCAGCCTTTTTAATCACTATACTGTCGTCATTCATTAGATTATATAAAGACTTAATTTCGTCCTTATAAATATTTCTATGATATTGCTTTTGATGATTACCATTTAATATCTCTTCTGTGATCGCGTCAATATAAAAATCTAAATATGAATCACGTTAATTAGGTGGTGTAAAAGATGATATAATTGTGTTAAAATAACCAAATTTTTTAGAATGAAAAGAATCCGATTTACTCTCTGAATTGTATGCTTTATCATAAAAAAAATTATTTTAATTTTATGCGTCTAGAAAAATTTAAAATTTCTTCAGATAATTTAATTTTATTGTAATATTTCGGTTTGGAACAAACCTTTAGCCCTTTGCCTAACAGTTTATAGTCATTATCAGTTTATCTTCTACGTGAGAGGTTAACACTATTTCTTTACCTTTCTTAATTTGTTTTCTTCGCTTTTTTCCTTTTGTTTCCACTCTCTTCTACTTTTGAATCTATTGAATCTCCTATTCTCTTGTCTTGTGATGTCGTTTCTATTAGTCCTGTAAAATCTTTACCAGGTTTGTAAATGCTTTTCTCATGGTCACTGTTCCTGAGTCCACCCCACCCACCCCGTTTTACGTCTTCTGCGTATATCTTCTTTGTTGTGCCCTGTGGAGTCAAGTTGTTTCGCTGTTGTTCATCATGTTGATTCTTGTTTAAATTTACAAAATTCCTATTTATGTTAACTCTTTGGTTTACTGATGTTGTAGGAGGTGCTATCTGTGTATTAATGTTCCTTTCTGTAGTTCCTTTTGGTTTTGAATACTTTCTTTCTTGCCGTTCCTTAGTCTGTTATTGTGATGATTTGCTACTTTTCTCCTGAGGCCTTTTCGGTTGTTTATGGATTAAGTGTTGTTCTTTATTTTTATTTAATTTGTTAATGTTTTTCTTCTTTACGTAAATTGTTCCTTTTTTCCTTCTGATTCAGAAATATAATATTTTTCGTTGATTCTATTTTTAGATATACTTTTGATAGAAACTGAAAAGGCTTTGCCCATCTAGTTTCTTCAATTTATCCCTAACATTTTCTATATGTTTTCCTAGGTTTTTGTGATATTTGTTTTTGTTGTTCTTCTGCTAATTACTCGCCTATGTTCAGCGAGACTATAAGTAACAGAGTGTCAATATAATTTTGGAATTTTTCATTTCCGCTTCCTATGTATATTTTCAGTTTCAGTCGTAAACCTGATGGAACGATTCCCTCCTCAACACATTTGTTCAGGAAACTGCTGTGAACGCTGCTTTTCATTTATTTTTCAGATAGTTTTAGTACTTGATATTTCAAAGACGTCGTTACTCTCGGCGGACCATAATTTGATGCCATTATTTCGTTGAAAAATCACAGAATTTGGATTAATAAACAACAGAAACGCCAAAAAATTCTGCGCATCTGGTTTTTATTTAATGTAAGCTTCTTCAGGCATAAAATGACATTTGCATTTGCACATAATTTTCGGTGTTTGTGGGCTTTTTGTAAATCCCAATTCTAATCCACTGAACACATCACTGCATACCGTCATACGTATAAGTACGTCTCAAAACGTGCAAGTTATATCTTTTCGACTCACATAATCTGTAGAAAAAACGAAAAAGAATAAAAAGACAAAACAGTCTTCATCAGTTATGAAAATACCCAATGCCCCTTTCCATTTTACGTTTTGAGCAGCAAGTTCGCTTGAAGTTCAATCATTAAGGAACCAGATTAAAACATTTGGCAAAACAATGAAATGCTTCATATCTGCAAACACAGAAACAGACACACATACACACTCATGCACGCACACATACACACACTCCATAGTGACCTTATCTCTTTGTTCAACGAGATGTGGACGGGTTAAATACAAAATAATTATTACGTCATTAGTTTGCGTCGAGGTAGTCTGAAGCTTGAATCCTTGTTTTGGATTAGTTTTGATACACGTTCAGTTAAAAGCCATTTTCAATGTTGTGTTTCTAATTATTAAAAAGATATATGCAAATAACTTATTATCTGACAAAAAAACATTCTTAAATCTAATAGGGTGATACAAGCATTTTTTTTATAAGCTGAATTATATATTTGTATTCTGTTGAGACGCCGAGAATTTCAGATGCTTAAGTTCTGTCTAGAACAAGTGCGCAGCTTGCCGTCAAACAGTCTTAGGATAATAAACCGTAGGATAATCATATGGAATGCTGATAATTGGAAACTGATTGATCATTTCAGGCTTTACTTGAATATACAGGTGAATAATTCAAATTCTATAGATTTTAGGTTGAATATCAATTAATTAAGGTGTCATGATAAACGCGGAAACGTATTGTGGATTATAAAAAATAGCAGATTAGCGAGACAAAACATCCAAGCAGTGAAAATAACAAAATACAGTGCTAGAACATTGATTATCGAATATTAAGTAAAATTGAAAACAATCCCACTGTCATATATTGGAATTTTCACTCCGTATAAATGTACTTTATCCTGACAGTTAATTATGGAATGCAATTACTCTGATACCCCTTGTACAAATCATGCTACCATGATATGAAGCAATCTTAGACTAGCATAAACAAGCGTATTAACTCCATTCATTTCGGTCGTGTACAATATGAAAGGTTAACGAAAATTACACGGTTAAGTCGTCACCTCTATTTCCTATTCTAGAATTCTTTGTCAGATAATCAAGTGGGCTAAAATTGAAGAGAAAAAAAAAATCAATTCCAGCCATGGTAGTCAGGTCGCCTGATTTTATCTGATTTGGCTATTGCATCCATTAAAAGCACCGTGATGTTTTCGAAGAAATGAAATAAAGGTGGACCAGTATATGCCAACAGGTTCAGGTTTCATATTACGAGAATACAAATATTCTCCAGTACAGAATACATATAAACTTTGATGGGTTGTAACTCTCATGAATCTATCAAAAATATGCAAGTGAAGTCTTAATACAATTCAAGAAAAAGGATTTCCCATATGGTTCGAGAAGGAAAGTATTTTCCATATGGTACACGAAGGAAGTTATGCCCCACATTTAACACAGTATTGAATATATCATGTGCATGTAATGGGAGCTAAAAACCTTTCTCAAGCACATATCGAGGCAGACGATTCCCAATATCGAGGCAGACGATTCCCAATATCGAGGCAGACGATTCCCAATATCTTAAAAAGAAGAAGTCACAAGAATCGTACTAAACGCACAATAATTATGACAGAGCAAACATTATAATTTAACATCGAGTCCGACACAGAGTTTGTCTCGTGCAACCAATTGTTGTAAATTAGAGCACCACATATTCACCATTGTATTTTCGGGATAGGTTTTGTATTATGTACCGGTTTTACAAAAATTGAATATTTAATATTTGATGACTGATTTAAAGTAAACACTGCATCTGAAAACAATTATCGTGGCGAACTAGATAATTAGAATCCATTTTTTTTATCGATCAGCAAAATGTAATGGTGTCTGACATTATTATACAATAGAAAGGGATGGTGAGTGCAGGAGGAAATTCTATACATGCACTAGTCCTGTGATAAATTATTTTTATGTCAAAGCACGTTATTTTGTCTGCATCTATCTAGCTATAAATCAGATAAGTAGCTCAGGTCAAGATTTGAACGCAAAAATGTATGAAAAAATAATGTATTCGTGGATGTTCGATATCTTGAACTTGTATAACCTTAATGTCAGTAAATGTAGAAATGGAGATCGTTTCTGAAATTCAGTAGCAAAACTAATAGGCTATTCTGTTACCAAGAATATTTATACTTCATGGCAAATGAAGCAAACTAAATAAAACGCACAAATTAGAGTGAAATCAGGCGGTCGCGCAAACATACAATACTAAACATGCATACATACATACATACATACATACATACAGGCACGCACGCACGCATGCATACGTACGTACGTGTTTGAACACTACGTACGTACGTACAATAATATATGCCACGCAATTATGTGACAATAATTTGACTCGCCATACGATAACCACGTAATTACAAAGATCACCGCATCTTCTGATTTATTTTGTTTTTAATAGAAATTTGCTATTCTAAATACAAGAGAAACAACACTTATTTTATTTAGTTTGATTTCAAATTTATTTTTCTTTATTTGGTTCCTTTATTTAACGTTGCATATAATTTCTTCTGTCATTCAAACATGTAATAGCCCGTATTTCATCTCTGCTTAGTATTTGTTATGTCGATCTAAGTTGTTTCTTGCACTGACCAAGAACTTCATAAGCATTATTTTCACTTTGCTTACGAGCTTGTGAAAATATTTGATTCGTACAGATGTGTATACATAACTAAAACACTTTGATTGATAATGAAATTTATTAAAATTAAAATTATTATCAAGTCAGACAAGGTATATATATTCAGTAACCCATTGTCGCATGCATTTATTTATGTTTTTATTCATACTCGAGTAGCTTTAACTGTGAAGGTATATAATTAATGCACACTCATGACGCAAATCTACGTATGACTTATCGCAGTTACCAGTCAACGGAGAAGGTCAAACCAGACACTGTTTGGGTTCGTCACTTTATTGATCCGATCCATCCACATTGCCCTCCATTTTGCTAACATATACGCTTAAATATTTCACTATCATGTCTGCAGTGTGACCGTTTATAGCGACTTGGCAGCTGTTAGTACCATTGTTTGGGGTAAGTCTTTGGTATGACTTGGCCGGGGATCGAACCCACGACCTCCCGCATCCGAGGCAGAAGCTCTAACCACTAGACCACCGAACAGTCTAACTATTAGGAGCCTTACTGACTTTGTCACTTGACTGGTCCGATCAATGCACATTAGCCTTCATAAACGTGGGATTTGCCGTGGAAGGCACACTAGCTCAGCAGGAAGAGTATTGGATTTGTAACCTGAGGGTCACGGGTTCAGTACCTACATAAGCCAGATTGTTAGACTGCCTCTAGGTTTTCTTCAGAAAGGCACTTAGTCCCCATTTTCCCGTTAACATAAAGTTAAAAGTGCTGTCAAAAAACAAGAAAATACAAAATGAAATAGATTTTATTGGAGTACAAGTTAGCTTTGGAAATAAACTGTCACACTATTTTTATAATTACTTCGATTTGTGCTTAACCTAAATGAATCTAACGATTTGCTCAATGACGGTATAAGTATCAATATTGCCATGATATCAGATTAAGAATACAAAATACAACCGATGATCAAGTACACATATTTATGTATAATTACTCTTAGATGATACAGGTGAAAGAGCATACATAACAAATCAACATTATTCCCCAAACTTATTTTCATGGTTCATCGTCAATAGAAAACGCATTACCTAGGCTCCAGTTATAATGTATTCCCTATGGTCAAATCTCTTTACAATTTTCTCCCACTTCGATTTGATTGACATTGTATCCAATACCTCTGCCAACTACAAGGCATGCGTTAAAGCGTTAAATTTCTTCTCATGTGGATGTATGAGATGGAATAACGAATCAGGTTCCAATTATCTGTCATCAGTTCTTATTTTTCTGTAGGTTACTATCATACCATCGTGGATTCAAATGCTGTGCATCCCATTCCCATGGAGTTGTTCTCTCTGGAAGCTGACAGGTGAAAACATCGGCATGCCAGTGCTCACTACCATCTGTGAAATTATGTTTGCTTTCCTTATTGTATCCGATTTTATATTTGTTCTGGGTAAGTACTGTTTCCGCTAAATGTAAAGTAATAATTTGAAAACATTTACCAACAATTATTTTGAAATAAGCTTTAAATGTAACGTTTTTGTAACTTTGTAATTAGAACGTAGTTCTTATTCTTCTGGATCTGTGTTTAAATACTTTTTTGATATATTATGCTAACATGTCACTATTATTACATGTATGTGCGTGTGTGTGCATAGCTGGAACAACTTTAGTCATATAGCTACGATGTCTGCAGTGTAACAGCTTATCAGTTTATGGTGATGTCTACTGGGGCATCATGCCACATACACGTATCATCATGTTCCCTTCAGTCATATTATCTCCACACCAGGCTGACCATTCCTGATACTAACCTATTACTCCTGAGCGCCAAGCGCGGCATCTGATAGTACCATTTCTTAAGTCTTATGTAAGACTGAGCAGAGGTTCAAACCTGCGCCCTCCCGCATCGTAGGCTGACGCTCTAGCCACTTAGCAGTCCATTTACACGTATCAAACTTCAGCCTTTGCGGTTAAGATCTTTAGCTTTGGCTGTTTAGTTCGTAAGTCATGATGATTGGAATTTTCAGGGGAGTTCTTCAGCCTTGGTTTTTTTTAGTTACATTAACACACCAATTAATAGTGTTAGGATAATTATGCTAGCTTGCAACCTAGTATATCGTGGTTTATTTTGTCATTTTTTATATTATTAATTTTTTTGGCATTTGGATTGGAAGATTAGCATATTGGTTACATCACACTAATAAAGTTTAACAAAACTCTCCCAATATTTTATTGTTATTAGAATATGGAAAGTTCTAATTGCCAAATTTAACATGTGGGTAGACATTATTAAGGACAATTTCACGCTGTATTAGAATATGTGACATTTATCGAGTATTTAAATTTAGGAAAAATTATTTCCAGTTTACAACATTTGTTCCAGCAGAATTTCCTTGCCAAGTGTTTAGGATGAAGATAGATACATGCGTGTTGTTTGATTTAAATTGGCATTGATTCTACAATAAAAATCACATAATTATCTATTATGGCTGAAAAAGTCAACATGATATTCAGTGAAGGATTTTAATTTATCAATTGTTTTATTTTAATCCCCATTTACTCAAGGATTACTAGAACTTAAAGTAACGCAGTGTATTATCCGTGCTTGGCGTCCATGTTATACTAGGGGACAAGAATCAAACAGATAAAATATATCCAGGCAAGAAAATAGATCAAATAAACAGATTGCGCCTTACTGAATTACACTACCAATAAGGATGTTAAAGATTCGAATTACATCTGAATCATTTGATTTGCCATATACCCTATTGCATTAATTACTATATAAAACCTCAGATCATAAAAACATGAAAAGCTGAGCCAATGAATGTTAACATCCTGCCGGCTTGACACTAGATAGAGTTTAAAATCACAGAGTGTAGCCATAACGCTTCCCCTCCCGTGCGTAAAAAAAATACATTTTTAAATCGTTAATAAAATTTCACTTACCGAAATCCAGCAAAAGACATTAGGCATGCCAATTAAATATGCATCAATTAATTCGATAGAAATATATAAAATAATATTTTGTTGTAATCGAGTCATAATGAACATTTTTTTCTTCCGCTTATTGACATTTTGTAAGAATAATGCAATAAAGAAATAATAAAAGAACGTTGACCAAGTGATTATTATTATATTATTATTATATTAGTAGTAGTAGTAGTAGTAGTACCAGTAGCAGTAGTAGTAGTATTACCTCGGGCGGTCTGTTTGTTTCTTCTGGTCAATTTCCCCATGAGACTGGGACACTTCTTGTGGTCTCCGATCTTAAAAACGTTCTGCAGTGATCTTGCTATTCCGATGAAGTCTTCTTTCTATAGCAGGTATGGCTTAATTACTATTCCAGCCATAGTCAGTCATTTTTGCGGGATTAATTCAAGTTCACCAACCACAATCTCTTTATGGGTTTTTGCAGACGTTTCAGATCATTTTTCGTTATTGTAATATATAGTAGTAGTAGTAGTTGTTGTTGTAGTAGTAGTAGTATCTTGTTATTTTGTATGATTTTGATAATGACATGATATTCTATTTTAAAATAGGTAATGCATGCTACGTTACAATGAGTGGGACACTCGGACAGTTGACATTATCTCAGTCCTGTTCAAACCTTGCTACATGTAAAAATGAATGCAAGACAGCCACCAACTCCAATCTTAGCTGCTGGGCTGTTAATTGTGATACATCATCCTGTATTATGGTATTTTCATCGAGTGCCAGTAGACTTCAGCATACCGACAACGTAATTGCATCGAGCGCCTGGTCCTTTTACATAAGGCAAGACCCATGTTCAAACTCAGGTATGTCCAGTTTCATAAACCGGTTGGTCGCTAAGATGGTAGGTAGCGTAAGTCGAGTTGATGGAACAAAAAGTCATTTAAACGTTTAAATCAAATAATGAATAACAAACATCTGTTGGTCAGTAGGGTGGTGTAGTTAACAAAGGCTAAGTGTAACAAGTTTAAAGATAATTAACTGTGATTGGTGATATATCATGTGTTAAGCTTACAGTATATCAGGTAGTTTCTAATTGCTATGTATATCAAATCTGTATTATTTGCTTGACCCTTATCTATATTTGAGTGTAGGTAATTTAGCCTATGTGATATTTGGTCATTTTTAAAGATGTTTACTTCGATTTGATTTTAAGCCAAGCTTTATGTACGGCCTTAGAATGGTCTAGAAGCGTAATCTTGTTTTTGTCAAATACAAAACCATTAATACAGTCAAATGCAACAGCATTGTACCGAGAAGACAAAAGCAAGGTTGTGCACATAAACAGTAAGCTACCACCAACTGTAAATAATGCGCGGATAAGAAACGCCGTCATATCACTTTAAATCTTCTGAAGTTTTGTTAACATCGAGCCCATTTGATGATCTTATTTGTCATGGATGTATTAGAGTTTGTAAATCGATTAATAACAAACTCACGTCCTGGTTGTTTCAGGACAGGAATGTTTAAAACTAAAATAAAATTGCAATTTGTTTGGCTGTTATCTATAAAGTTCGCATGTAACCGACATAGTTTAAGACGCAATTGATAGATTTCCTGTACAACATATGACCACAAATATGGCAGGTCACCTTGTGCGATTGGTTAAATCATATACATCAATTAACAACGAGGAACCCATAACAATGCGTAATAGGCAATTAATAGGCGAAATTATGCAGCTGACAAACAAAACAAAATAATGATTAGAAATATCTTACACAAGAGTAATGTATATTTAAGTCACACAACAGTAATGTATATTTAAGTCACACAAGAGTAATATATATTTAAGTCACACAAGAGTAATGTATATTTAAGTCACACAAGAGTAATATATATTTAAGTCACACAAGAGTAATATATATTTAAGTCACGCAAGAGTAATGTATATTTAAGTCACACACGAGGAATATATATTTAAGTCACACAAGAGCAGTGTATATTTAAGTCACACAAGAGTAATGTATATTTAAGTCACACACGAGGAATATATATTTAAGTCACACAGGAGTAATATATAAGTCACACAAGATTAATATATATTTAAGTCACACAAGAGTAATATATATTTAAGTCACGCAAGAGTAATATATAAGTCACACAAGAGTAAAATATATTTAAGTCACACAAGAGTAATAGCTATATAAGTCACACAAGAGTAATATATAAGTCACACAAGAGTAATATATATTTAAGTCAGACAAGAGCAATATATATTTAAGTCACACAAGAGTAATATATATTTAAGTCACACAAAAGTAATATATATTTAAGTCACACAAGAGTAATACACATTTAAGTCACACAAGAGTAATATATATTTAAGTCGCACAAGAGTAATATATATTTAAGTAACACAAGAGTAATATATATATTTAAGTCACACAAGAGTAGAATATATTTAAGTCAGGTTATTTTGATGAAAATCGCGAGGACGCTTGAACCGCATCTGAACAAAACGAGGAAAACAACGCTAAACAATACATGATAGATGACATTTAAACATGTAGTTGTTGATACTGGCTTATCAAAGAGAGTAAAGAGGTAATTTAAAATATCACTAAATTTTCTTGGATCTAGATTTCAAAAAATCTTGGTCTACTCTGATGTGGGTAAGCAGCTTCAGTTCATGCTTCCAACAAATTTTCTTTTGAACTCTTTAACATTTAGCTGTGTCAATCGCAGAAAACTTTCTCATTAGTGCATTTAAGAGACTACAAAGGTTTGTAAGGAAAAGGAATGTCAGTAGGCAAGATAAATACATGATTGCTAATTTTATCCTTGAATCATTTCTATTTTACTATTTGCAAAATCAAACCTATGCCTATCAGCTAGAAATGTGAAACTCTCAATTCTCTTGGCTTTTGTTGATAAGTCTAATGTACGTAAATATTCAGATGCGAATGTCAGTGAAAAATGAAATGACATGGGTATTTGTTTCCTGTTCAACACTGTCTCTAAATCTATTTAAACTATATATTATTTCTTAAGCATGCCGCGTTACAAAAGATGCAATCAGGGTGCCTGAAATAGTGGGCATGTAAGATAATGGTCCTTCTATTTCATACAGTTACGTATGCTCCTCAGATGACTGGACCGCATGATATTACCCAAGGTAATTAAAAGGAAATAGATTTTATGCCATTCCAGCCTTAAAAGACTGCTCATTCTGTATACATCCTGCCAGTGACCTGTGCATTGAACGGCAAACTTAATTGCGTTCTGTACCACTGATAAATGACGCGTATTAAATGACGTAGACGAAGCCAAAAGTAATAGAACATTTTAAATGGGCGTGATAACGGATTACAAATGTGAAGATTCAAAATTACAATTAAATATCCAACCTTTGGAAATGTTCTTTCAATTTTGTTACCTATAGATTATTCAATTAACACCATTTGTTGTCATGGTAACATTTAAACGCCTTCAGCATATGTTCTTTCTTCTCAAGGCATATGTTTCTAATCATTCACTAAATGTTTTTTGTAGCATGTAAGTGCTTACGCCACGAACATTGAAAGATAGCACTCAAGTTTTATCGAGGTCTCAGCTGTTGAGACTTTAAAACACTTTCAATATCCGGCAGTTGTGCTGACTAATTTGTTTTGTAGCAGTAAAGTGTCACTTCTTCCAGCTGTCAAAAGGCGATTTAAATTCGCCTTTTACTCATTGTTTGGTTCTTCAGGATATCTTACCGCCACCCCCACTCCCAAAATAATTACAGAAAGTTTCATTGTATTTAATTTCAATGAGCATGTTCCTGAAAGGATAGATAGATAGATAGATAGATAGATAGATAATCTGTTTCAATGCCTCTTTTGGTCTATGTTACCTCATGACGATCTTTACCATGTTATATATAACTGTCTGATTTACCCAGCAGCCAATCCATACGTAAATGTCTTCTTTACATCAGCTTCTAATTTCACTTGGCATCCTTAATAATTCACTAAGAATCGATATCGAAACTCCCTTACATCCCAGCTCAGTTTGTTAATTGGTGTCTTTACTTAAAGACTATTCTTAAAGCAACGATTAACCCTAATTAGTGTCATCATATGAAAATTTCAGAAGGATCAATTCTTTTTGCTATAATTAAGAAACTCGTCGGTTTTAATACGTACTCTGGATCTTTATATTCAACGACGAAGAGAGTTATTTGCATACAAGAGATTTAAGAGCTGGAATCATATACATGTGCAAAAAATATAAAATTGCTGATAAATATCCGCAGAAGGCTAAGCTGAGTGACACTTGCTTTTCACTTACAGATTGCTACGATGCAGCATTGCTTGGGCAAATAAAGGTCACAATAAGCCATTTCCAGTTTTATGCCAGTTCTGGTCAATGTGAGAGCAAGTGTGACTCCCAACTGTATCAATCGATGCCTTGCTGGGGAATGAACATCATCAATGGCCAGTGTACTCTCCTGTTTGTTTCTGATCCAGACTTTTACTCTTATTCAGTCAACATAGCGGTCGATCCATCAGCAACTCTCAAAATCAGGAAAATATCCGATTGTGCGTGTAAGTGCATTTAACTTCTTAAAACAATAAGTGTACAAGTGTAGTTTTCCTAATGAATTGTGTCTCTGAACCCTATTACGGTGTGTCACCCAGAAGACGTTATGGGTCTTTTTCAGAAGTGAAGACCTAAGTTCGAGTCTCGAGTCTTCTTTTGTTTAGCATTAAAATATTGCAAGAGATTCGGAGGATAGTAGCATTATATGAGGTCATTTTATGAGCATGCTTAAATTTATAACATGATACCTTTGACATTAGTGTTAATACTGCATTCGTTGCATTTGTTAGGTGGTAACTTTATCGTAGAGGTATATACAACATATTCAACAGAAAATTACTTAGTATCTTAAATGGCTCAACGAATATACTTTTCTGTACCATAAGGGTTACTGTTCCTGATTTGTTGGAGTATTTAGCTAGTTTAAAAGTGCATTTGTAACTGTTTTCCATTTGCTATTTATGCAAATAATCAAAATGTAAGATGTATAGGTTGAATTGCATATACCTGAGCTCTGTTTTTACTGCAAAGTATTAAAAAAGTATCCAGACGCTATGTTGACATAACAAAATTGTTCAAAGAATAGTTGCAAATTCAAACAAAATTTGCACATGTTAGAAATCAGAGACTCATCTCATAAAATACAATGTGCATGTTGGTGAGTTTTGATGACACGTATTATTATATACGTTTTCCTTTTGTCGCAGCTATTAGTAAATGATGATCTGCAGCAGCAGAAAGTCACACTTCTCGCAGTTCTTACTATTCCAGAATATATCGCAGTAGTACGGCTGTCTTGTCCCCTGTGTCATCTAACTCCTTTGCCCATCGTTAACTCGCAAAAGGACACTTTATCCTACCGTCGTTCTCTAACTGCAAATTTAAAACTAATCAAGCAGATGTCAATAATCTGATAATCTAATGTGTTCAGATGGGGTACATTGTGACCTTATATTTTAGAGTATACGGCATTCAACCATAAACAATTGTCAAGTCCATCTCTGCATATAACTATTTCTTCGCTTTCCACCTTACATACTGTACATAAGCTTCACATTTTGTTCCAGAGTTATTGTTGAAAATGCAATACAAAACATCCTATCAAAATTGAGTGTGAGGACGTTAACATAGCGCACGACGTTTTGCAGGTGACACTGTACCACCAAATTTACATCCTTGTGACAGCGGCGTTATTCTTCTAACGGAAAGTAACCCACCGTGAGAAGTGTCGCAGAGTTCTAGCTTGTTCTGTCACAATATCGCTATTAGTAAAATTTGATTAAGATTTTATTTTGATTATTAATAAGATACAACATTCGCAGTCACCACTAGCTATGAAGCAAGCTTCGATTTTACAAACCTCGCTTAACTCAGCAAACCGCATAAGTTGTGAAGATTTGTGATTTAATGGTTAACTATATTTCCACAAAATATTATACGTAAAACTTTATTTTAGGATATTCGTCAAGTCATAATTCCTGCGATGGTTTGAACTCTTTGAGGAGTTGATGAACATTATCCTGGAGCCCTTTTACAATTTCTTTTACAATTTTCACCTAAAATTTAACGACTAGATCCTGTATGTTTCAAAATGGCTGATTTGAGAATTGTCATACCTTGTAATAACCCAATTCTAAATGTGGCAAACGGAAACGGAAAGGGGACCTCTCGCACACTGTGTAATCTGCAATAATAAATACTATTGTCCATCAATTTTGTGGGCACCTTATGTATGTAAAACAATCTACCATTGGCAAGCGTACTTATTAAAATACAGTAATAATCGTGAAAATAGTGACAATAAACCCAAACTAAGATGGAATAAGTGAAGGCCCTTCACTGATCAAACGCACTCTCCTCGGTCAGCATGTTGCCAACTGACAAGGTGTAGATTATGAAAGTGAGAAAATGTGCAACTTCTTAATGTTGTTTCTCTTTTTATTGCAGTATGTTTCTGTATCACTCTGTCTCAAAGCATCAATATAAAAATGTTCATACATTTTTTATGTCTCCCAAGCTTGTATTATCTTTATAAACAAAATAGACCGTTTTATGCATTTTCCAGCTAAAACAATGACACGATGACCGTTCTATGGATCAGCATACATACAACAAACATTACATTTTCTCTGCTGCACCAGTAATATTAGGTTTATCTGCTGCCGCAATATTCTTTGCTCACAGTTTTATACCTTTAGTTAGCTTGTCTAATATGTTAGGTTCCGAACTTAAAGATATTTCTTATATTATCCTGGCAATCAGGTGTATTACATAAAAGAGAAGAAATGCGAACTTGCCAAAAGCAGTTTGTTTTTGTTTTGTATACTTTCAAATTCATTTGTAGCTATTAATACAGTATTTATGGCAATACAATATTTGTAAATTTGCATAACTATAAAAGTCTTACTGTCTCAATCTGTTGTCTCAGGAATAGTTGTGAACCCTTCGTCCGTCCATCCTTATGACTTAACTATATCTTCTTCTGAACGGAAAGATAAAGGTAGAAGGTCTAAAATGAGAGTTTAAAATCAGGTGGTATAAAAAACGGCATGGGGTCTGTAATGAAAAGCAAGTTGTTTAAATTATATATGTTTATACAGCTGGTACCACAAGTACCACGCTTGCAATTACAACAGATTCATCTTCGTCAGGAACAAGCACAGGATATGCTGAGACTTCTAGTAGAACAGGTAATTACATTTTCTTGTGCATTAATCAGATCTTTTCTTGTAGTCTCACAGGTCTCTGAGAACAGGTCGTGAATCGCTCAACACCTCGTAAGGTCTCATACTTTTCGTATACTTCATCATTTTCCTTCACAAGACTCGTATTGCTATTAGTAAACTTGATTAAGACATTCTTTCTTTTATTGTCTTCAACTTCTGTTATGATTTTATTTCATTTTCGTAAATTGTATTAATGGTCATAATCTATATAGAATACTTTTTGTTATAAATTGTGTGCGTAATTTGACTCTGTTAAAAACTTACATTATGTAGGATTTATACGTACGTGTCGGAATAATAAGACTTAAAATAGCTCATATGACGCGGTTTCTCAGTGTCTGATGGGATATGAAAGTGTCGAGAAGAATTATGGGATTCTTATTGCTTGCACGAGGCATTTAAATATACGTAGTTTGTCATAAATCAATAGAGCATGTTGTCACATGGGGTCTATTGCGAACTACAGACGCAATATACGGTGTGTATAAAGAGAAAATTAGGCATTCAGTTTCATTCCTATTTTTGGAGTCATTCACACGTTTATTTTCCTGTTGTAAGTCTGCAGACGTTTTAATTGTTGTACTTGGATATTATTTCGATAGGAAAAACATTTATTTGGACTGTTCAGTGGTGATAGAAAGTGCTCATTATTTGGACTCTAAAAATATTCTGGAACTGTTATAAATTATTCAGTAGAATTCTGGACAACGCCAATTTGACGTCTCGGTTCTTAAAGGATCAATTCATTTCCGGTATTGAAGATTATACTTCATTTATAAGATTATATTTCATTCGTTTAGGACTTCCAAACATCTTTATAAAGACAAATTTGGATTAGCTTCGTTATACTGTTAGTTCCTCTACATTTTTCTTTTACCACTTAAATAATTAAATGGTCTGTTAACATTTACAAAAGTTGTTGGTTTTGCTTCTTTTCTGTTACTTAAGTTTGTAAATATATAGTCTGAACACTTAAATAAATCAAAATGAATGTATTAGAAACGGTCATTTGTTTTCATAGCCTAACAGTAAATGTGGCAATATAGAACAACGGAAATGGAACCTCTGATAGCAGAGGTCAAAGATAGATACACACATTAAGACAGCTATAACCTTTAAAACCTCGAAATTAAACCCAAACTAAGATGGAAGGAGTGAAGGCCCTTCACTAATCAAACGCACTCTCCTCGGTCAGCATGTTGCCAATCAGTATATGTCCTAACTGACAAGGTGTAGATTAATGAAGTGAGAAAATGTGCAATTCCTTATTGTTATTTCTCATGTTGTTGTATGTTTTTGTATCAGCCTGTTTAAAGACATCAAAATAAACATGTGTATAAATGTTCGACTTATCCTAAACAATTTATATTCTGATGGGCATGCATGTATCTTTATAAACAAAAACCGTTTGATACATATTCACACTCAAAGAATGACCGGATGACCGTTCAGTGTGTTCATGGATCGGCATACATAGAACAAGCATTACATTTCCTTGCTGCACCAGACAAATTAGGTATACCTTCTGCCGCAATATTCTTTCCTCCTAGTTTTATACTTTTGTTAGCTTGTCTAATATTTTATGTTCCTTACTTAATGATATTTCTTATATTCTCCTGGCAATGAGAAGTAAAAGAGAAGAAATATTAAATTGCCAAAACATTTTGTTTTGTTTAGTATCCCTACTATTAATTTGCAACTATTACTACAATACATTATTGCAATAAAATATTTTTAAACTATCCTAAACTTTAAAAGTTGCATTGTCTCACACTTCAGTGTCAGGGATAGTGAGAAGCCAGTCGTCTGTCCATATGTATGTCTTAACTATATCTTCCTCTAAACCGAGATATACGGAACAGTATAAATTCTAAAATTAGTTTCAAATCCAGTGCTTTATAAAAAGAAATATAACAGAAATCCACGTTGCTCTAATTCTTCATGTTCATGCAGCAAGTACCAGAAGCACCACACTCGCAACTGCAACAGATTCTACTTCGACAGGAACAGGCACAGAATTTGCCGAGACGTCAAGTACATTAGGTAATTACGTTGTATTGTGCATTAATTAGATCTCTTGTAATCTCAGGGGTATCTGAGAACCGATGGTAATTGCTCTTCTAATTCTTGTTAATGTAGATCGCGAAACTCGAAGTTTCTCAAAAGGACACAGAAATTCACGACGTCTGATTAAGGGTACCTATCCCTCTGACTTTTTAACTACAACACATATTTTAAATTAAAGAAGGTATGAAATAACAGTGTTGATATATGTACATTTGTGAGACAAATAAGTTGATCTTAACTATCATATTTGTCACGAGAATGGCATATATTAACTATCTATAAAAAAATCATAGGTGAGTAACATAAATCTTTGTGATGTATAACAATTGAAAATTTATAACACTTTGAAAAACTGCCATAACCACTTGCAATTCTAATCAAGTCATGTATATATGACTGAAGACACGCATGACAATTTTTATTTCCCGTACCAAATGGATTCTGCTAAATCGTGCTGACAATGTTTTGACAAAAACTTTATAGGGCGAAGTATCCTTGAAAAGACACTTAGCGTCTATATTTCGGCAAGACATAGTGAATAGCTAATGAAAAATACTTATAAAACCAAATAACCAGTAACATAAAATGTGTTTAAAAATGTGGAACATAGATGTAATAACCTGAATAAGCAATCACATCATCTACATAATACTACAAATAAGCCTAACAAGGTCTATTTATCTTCTTGAATCGATTTTTCTTGATCGTGTTAGTAATGCTCTTTTACTAAATATTTCTAATTCCACAGTCTGTAAAATCAAGCAATATACAAATGATTATTACGACTCGAGACTCTAATCAGCTATTCTGAATAATACTAATACAAAAAAAAAATCATGCCAAATGTCATCTCTCTATTAATGTTTTTTATAATCATGCTTATAAATTTTGTACAAAAGAAACCAAGTCCAAAACGTTCCTATGTCTAAAAAAACTGAAAAGTAAAGATACAGCAGCCACAAACAAATGAAATCTTGTGGCCCACTCTAGGTATTTTAATATCAAATACAATCTAGATTAGCTTCGTGGTTGTTTACTGGTTGGACGGATGTGTATCAAACGGACATCACAAAACTTAAATGTCCTCTAGCTGAATAGCTTTAGAACTTGAACCATCTTCGATTGACAACTTGATATCAAGCTTTCATTTGGTAATAAGTATTATATTTAAATTATAAATATACTTTCATTTTTTGTGTCAGCATTCGAGTATTCTGACATGGGAAGACAAAAGTACCAACTATTTAAAAACGTAATCAACTTATCTATATTGGTAACAATGCAGAATCATCTATATCAGTTCTGTTGCCAACTAATATGCACCAAAAGTCCTTCATAGCATTTATCATCCTTTCTGCGGGACGTCGAAACTTTTTGGAACCGTTGGCAAGTAGTCTAGAGTGCTAATCGGATGAAAGTACGTGATAGGCATTGAAAAACATTGCTTTATTTGAATTTGGTTTGACACGCGAAAAATCGTCTTAATTTTAAAACCGCCGATAATTTTTTTAAATATTGTTTTTCACATTCTGTGTATGTCTTTAATATCTGCTAAGTATCTCTATCATCAAAATACACGAAAGAAATAGTTCTTTTTTACAAAATATATCAAAACGAAATTCTCAGTGTTTAAATATATTGCTTATTGCTTGATTGCAACAATATATTTCCCTAAATAATCAGATGTCAAGAATATGTAAACAAGCGATAATAATTTTAGTTTATCATCAGATAATCTTGAAACTATTTTTTCAATGTTTTTATAGAAAACGTGATTTTCAAACACTTAACATTTGCAAGCTATTTGATAACAAGTTTATTCTAAACCTAAATTCTTAAAACAGACCAGACAACAAAGAATCTACCAGACTCAACGACAACACAGAAATGCGCATGCTCATGCCAGTTAGCAAATCTACTCAATCAACAGTCACCGTATTACAATATGACAAATGAGCAAAGAGGAGAGTACCTTCAAGAACAAATAAGACAGGTAAGATTTTTCCTATAATTCAATTCATTGCCTGAACAAGTACACTGTAAAATCAGATATATTCGTTTGTTTGCTCTGATTGATCATTACCCACGAAATTACGTCCACTGCTAAACATATTAAGTTGCATAGGGAGTTAAACTAAACGGTTATCCCAACGAAATGTTGTCCAAACGAAATTGTCCCTCTCCTCACAAAGTTCAAACGTTTATGACCTCGAATATTTCTATTTTTAAAAGGTATATTTATATTAGTTATCAATATTTGGTTTTGAAATATATAAAGCAATATATACAGAAGTAGACGATTCGACGCCCCAATATTATTTAATGAACTCAGCTTTCTGAACGTTTTAAAGCAGGACGCCAGGATTCATCTTAAGAAATGTGTAATATTTTTTGTTCGTTTCTATTAGTATGTCTGGTCTCTGTGTTATATATCTCCATATCTACCAACAAATATACACAATTTGCAAAGCAGCTCTCATCGGAAAGATGTCCAAGATGTTTCGAGCACGTATAAAGCTCAAGAAAGAATATATGTCATTTAAGCTGATATAGTAATGGTATGTTATATTCATTAAGACTGCTGTGACATTGCTCCGAGTCTCCAAGGTATTTTTCTATCAGAGCTATGAGAACTTTCAGTCCATGCGGATTCACTGTCTTAGGATTGTAGTTCTATATTATATAAATTGTATGTCATGGCTCCAAATGCAGACTTTACAATCGGCCTTGAAAATCCAAAAATCATAAAACCTCAGCTTTAGAGAAAGAGAGACAAGTTTTCGGTCTATGGCAGTTACTTTAATTTTGTGGCATATTTTGTTTTCTTTCTTTTTCGTTCATGTTTTGAGTGGTTGCAGGTGAGTGGGAAGAAATTCAAGTCCAAAGCCTCTTGTAATTTCTAAAAATACCATGATATTATTTAGACCATATGAGACTTCAATTCTACATATATTATTCCGAAATAAAACATAATTCGACATTTACAATGAGAACGGTAAACCTTCTTTCCCGTTATTGGTAGGAAAGTTTATATTTTTCCACTATCTGGCTGACCGCTTCAATCAGACAGAAATAATGAGAATCGTTTGGTTCCAGGACATTTAGTCTCGATAATGCGACAAAATTCAATTTCTGTTTCGGAAACAAAATTCGATCTGGTGATACAGAATGAATTTCTTTCAGTCAGGCAAGCGCATCACCATGGAAACGTATCCTCAGAACGGGCATGCTTCTTTTAACGGATTAACTAAAATTTAAACTGATGATGCGCTTTTCTGAGCGTATACGATTGGACATCGGCAATTTTATATCTGCTTTTGAATCGTGGCTTCAAAGATTAAATTCGTTCTTCAGCGCACAACCCCGTACGCTTATCATAAGTCCACCTCAGTTTCAATCGCATTCATTGACTGATCATAAATAAATATCAGCTTGTTATGACCAAATATGTTGTAATAAATAACATGTCTGACATTTTGTAAATTATTTTACCCTACATGACACAAATTAAGGTCTAGTTGACCGATGCAGCACTGGAGTTTTTAAAGCTGTTGTTCTGGTTGTCAAAGGGACATAACTTGTTTTAAAATCAAGCCCCGGATTGCAATATATCTTCGGCACAAAAAAGTCCATGCCCAAAAGGTAATGTAGTCTCGTTTTATTGTTCAAATTCAGAAAACATTTGTTTTCTATTGTGCATATAACTTCTAAAGGTGCTGACAATCGTGCATTCCGTTGCATGATAGGAATTCCTGTATTTTTACATGTGAAAATATAATAATACAAAAGCATGAAAAATATTTCATCGATAATTATTTATGATTCAGACTTAAGTATATAATAAGGAAGCAGTATTCAAAAATTTGTATCAGTTTAATCATAGAAATATTGTACATGAAATATGATAGCAATGCATATATTAAACAATGAAATAAAAATTAGAAGAAAATAACAACGAACGTAAGAACAAACTAATAATACTAATTCAAACAAATTAATTAAATGATATAATTATTGCAATTTATTATTTATCAGAGCATTATGTTCAATTGGTGTTATTGTTACGACTCTATGGTTATAAAATAATTAAAATAGAGAACCAAACCTATCAAGTTTTGTAAAACTTAACAAACAATTTAACTATCAATGTCAGAAATGAAAATGTGAGAAGAACTTAGAGTACTATGAAATGTATAGAAATAATCCTGAAAATTTATATTAAAGTGCAAAAGAATGAAAAATTCCGTATAAACTTCAAAACCGGGAATATGTTGGTCCGCCGATAATATTGACCTCAAACATGCGTTGTCCTGAACACCTTTGAATAATTATCAATTGCTCGAAAGTGATATTATAGTCCATAAAAGTAGCACTTTCAATTTCCACGGAACAGTTGAATCAAATGTTTTCCTCTCAAATAATATCTAAGTACGAAATAAACACGTTCGCAGACTTGATATTACAACATGAACACAAGAAAGAAGAATGACTTCAAAATAGCAATTAATCGGATTGCTGAGTTTTCTCCTTATATACATATATATATATATATATATATATATATATATATATATATATATATATATATATATATATATATATTACGACAATAAACAAGTCTGAAAGCTCATGTATTCAAGTCTCAGCAAAACGAATTAAATCATTATTTTCAAACTATGGTTTACTTTTTCTACTTCTGATTTATTTAGGTATTTAGCTAAGTGAGTTTGTACATGAGCGTATTTCAATATGGGGTTTTCTTCTTCCAAATATTTATTGAGTGAGCTGAGCTTTCTGGTCTTCATTAGAAACTGGTCCATTAAACGTTATTCAATACATGTGCTGCAAGTCCATTGTATATCACTCTCGGATTTGGATGACGCTTGGTCTCAACTAAGTTCCTTAAGACTTCGATAAAGAAGGTCATTCTAAATCCTTGATATGATAAACATTGTCCTCTCATCGTCCATCTACTGATCTGGACAGAGCAAGACCTGGATATAACGCAGCACACGGTTTGTATCACCTTTAAGAACATAATCCGAGTCCCTGTATTACTGAGTAGAGGCAACTGGATCATACCCCTTTGCTGAACGGTAAGGAAGAACATCCAACAATAATGAATGCAAAACACTCTCTGTATCTTCAGTATCATGAACATCATTCCCGAAATACAGACTACCCCCACCCTCAATGGCAGCGGCTATCCTTCATCACTATCGTCCAATCTGAGAACATGTTGTGTACTGGCCTTGCATTACAATTCACCTTAACTGAGAACCAAATAGAGGAACCTTTACCTTTCCTCAAGAAAACCCAATACATTTGCCAAAACATAGCTTTGGTGATTTTCGTGGGATAATCTCAATGAATCTAATGTTCTGACAACAAGCTTCTTATTGGTCTTCATAATTAAATATATATCCTGACGAAACTTCATACTTGCTAAAAAAAAAACGCAAAATTGGAAGGTATCATGTGAGATAAAGAAAGGTATTGTGATATTTGGCTTCATGATTATACAGAAAGCTAATGGCCATTAGATTCTTGCATATGGTCCATACGGTTTTAAGTTTTGAATTATATTCAACGCATTTATTTTATATCCTTTTACAGTCTGTTCCCTTCTATTTGTCAAACATCTACATATGTGACTGTTATATTTTATTTATAAATGTTTGAAGATTTTATCCACCTTCTATCTAGTATCTTCAACACACGCACAAAAGTCTAATCTTTTCTACGATATCTGAGTAAAATGAATGTCTTACCCATCAAGGCAGTCTTTTGTTTTCTTCATTTCATTGTTACTTTTTATTATCCGTATCGTTGTTGCTAATATATGTAAATGCACATTTCGAGACTTCACGTAATTAGCTTAGATACAACCACCAAAGTCTCAGGTTCTTTCTTGTTTATGCGGCGTTTGTTTGTATCAAACTAATTTAGTGGGAAATATAGACATACAAGAAGAATTTATGTTGGGCATGGCGATATAAAATACACCTGTTCTTTATATAAAGTAATATTTCATTACACAATCGCGTAGAAAGGTTTTCCAAATTAAATAGCCATTATAAACGTTATACATCATCAATAATGCACTGTTCTTACATGCATTAATATTTATTATGCTTGCAAGTTTGTTGGAACTTTTCAGATTCAAGAAGAATTGACAGTGGAGACCAGCAACCTTTCTGCCACCATACGGAAGAAAACTAGTGCCAGTGATAACCGAACGTCTGCAAGAGTCATGGGCTTCACGCTTGGAGTTTGTCTCATTTGTCTGGTTATAGGCTGCATAATTGCAATGGATTTGCCTAACCTTATTGATTGTATAAGAAGAATAGTACACCGACTCTGTTGGTCTAGAAAGAGTTGACAGTGCAAGAGGGGCACATATGCACTGGCTTCACACTTCAAGTTTGTCTCATTTGTTTGGTTATAGGATGCATAATTGCGACGGATTTCCCCATCCTTATATACTGTGTGAGTAAAATAGTATACGCACTGTATTCGTACACTTATAGACTGTGTAAGTAAAATAGTATACGCACTGTATTCATACAGAGAGAGTTACAGGCGGAGTTCCACGCCCAATACTACATTGTTGGAAGTTTACTTGTATTTTAATAATTTGACTATTAATATGTCAGATTAATCTTGTTAGCTTGCTTTGATTTAATAATTAACGTTTTCAAAGTTGAATGATGTCCTTTCCGTATGCTGTATATGATGACCTGGTCACTGTTTGTATACATAAAAGATATCAATCTAATTTAGTGGACTTTAAGGTTGAAAGAGTCTTGGACAATATATATGTAATTTTAAGTTCTACAAATATATTAAAAGTTATATTTTGATTGCATCAAACAGATACAACATTAGATTGTATGCATAGGCGAATTTGTAACCTGTTTGCGGTTGTGAAAATAAATCAAATATATGTTCCAAATTTATATTTTAATTGAAAGATGTCTGATGATAGAATCTAGAACAAAATGCTAAATTGAGGTGTTCTTCCTTTTAGTAACATTAAAATATAAGAAGGGGGTCATGCCATAAAGGTGAAGAGGAAATGAAAATAAATCAAAGGGTATGATGTACGCTATCGAAGACAGAGACTGATAACGAGAAACGTATGTCGTGTTAACCCCATTTAAGTAAAATGTTTTCAATTTTGCTCATGTAACATGTTCATTTCAAAATCGTGAGATTAACGCGCAATAACTGTTTCAAATATGCCTAAAGTTGTACTTGTCACAATTGTATTCTCAAGTTCCCCCAGAAATGAAGACAATGTATTGTACACTACCTGGATATGAATTAGCACCAACCAATGCGATCTGCATTTGAGAATTTTAGTGCATTTTGAAATATTAGAACCTCTGTGGTTCGTTATCTTTACAGCGAAGCTGTCGTGCTGTCTAGATGTCTAAATTTATTTCATTACAATGGGAGAAACTCAAAAATATTTACCTCAATTCAAGCCAAATTAGCGGGAGTTTACCCATGACAATATCTATCATTGACGAAGTACATTATACACTTGAGAAATATGATCTTGGCATATTGAACCTGGATGTCTGCACCTTCATTGTGCAGCGACATAATCTCAATTAAAAAGTAAACTGTAGTTTACATTATGTAATTGTCTCACCACCTTAGAATACGCGACAACCTCTTGCTCCTAGTGCAATACTATATCTATGTTTCCAATTATAACCCAATTATTCTGACATTTTCTCGCGAGCATCTAATTGTTGAGAATATTTAGTGCCAGTGTTGGGTTTTGTAGGTCCATGTAACAATACAAAATAGTTTCATTTCGTACATTATTGGAACATTTCCATTCTTTATCACTTCTGTCTAAACTTACAAGAACCATTTAGTTTCAACGTCATATAAGACACATCAATGTCAAGCAGTTCAGAAATTTTACAAGTGTGACTTATCATCATTGCATAACATTTTAGTTTAGCAAACGTTATCTTTTCTGTCGTGCTCAATTCTCTACGTATCACATATATTGCTAAATCTATAATGTACTTAAAGTATAATTCACTACCTAATAGTGTAATATCAACTTGTTTTAGAAGTGCATGTTTTTGTTAATACCTTCCTTCTTTGGAGAGAACCCCTTACAGCAATGTCCATACAGCCTGAAACATGTACTTAACTGATTATAGTACAAAACCTTGCCCCTTTTAATCTGGGGTTAAGGAAATTTGCTGTTAAAAGAAGTTGACTTAATCTATGTTATGGATACAAATGGTTGAGTTAAGTAGGTAGCACAGGGACGAAAATCTTTATAATTAAATACATAAATATTCAACATCTTTGGTTTAGTTACGTATGCAAATAACACTATATAGTTCAAACATATTACATTTGCTAAATCATGCAAAATGTGTCGGGCTATATGTTCTCACGTTATATAGGCCTTTGTGCATATTTATACAAATGAAGCACGGCGAGCGGCATAAAAGTAACAAAGCAAGCACTCGGTATTGTTATCAAACTTGACAAAGCTTGGTTTTGTGTTCTCGGGCAAAGAAAAATTCATAGCGCACAGGAAACATTGGCTAAGCAAGCAATGAAAATAATGAATGTACTTTTGCAATTGTAAGAAATCTTATTTAAATTGAATGCTTTAAACTAATATAAAGTTTTAAATTACGTGCCAGGTATACGGTGTTTCACTAGGCTGAACGTGAAAAAAGACGGAGGTTTATAAAATATCTGTTAAGTGTAAAAGTATCTACTTTCGATGTTGGAGTATACGGTGAACATAGAATAATCCCACTTAAATACACACTTCCGGTTGAATTAGTTATGTATTGATCTAGACCTCAATCTTTTGTAAATAATATATTAGGCAATGCATATAGGGCGTTATTAATTAAAAGTGAATCAGATATCATTAACCGAATTACACTATTGAAATATACATCATTCAGAGAAGGGATTGGTGAAGCATGAATGTATCCCGACCCTGTAAACTTGCCCCAAGTTTATTCTAACTTTTGAATAAAGATTTACGGATGCTTTCTTATCATGCTGGAATAATAAATTGAAATCTCAAAACTGAGTTCGACTTCAAATATTACTTCAAATTCTTGTATGACCATAACATCTCTCTTGGTAGTCGCGCGGGCCGAGGAAGACAAGTTGTGCGATCTCATCGACGGTGGACACGCATGTTGCTCCGAAGTCCAAATTCCGATGCACACAGGAGGTTGCAGGTGGGGCATGGATCTTTTGGTCAGGGCTCTGGTTCAGCGAGCTCAAGATGGCGGGGTTAAAGGCCTGCCCATTTGATGTGCGTCTTAAAATTGTCTTTGTACCTCTTGCGAGGGCGGCATCGTTTCGGTTACCCGGGACTAACTCGCCAAAGAACATTTGCTTTGTGATTCTGTTTTCATCCATGGGGATGATATGGCCAGTCCAACGAAGCTGGGCCTGGATTATTTTAGTTTCGATGCTTGTTGCGTTGGCTCTATCGAGGACTTCCAGGTTGGGGATTTGGTCCTGCCACTTGATCAGTCATACAAAAAGGAAGGACGTGAGGACAACTGCACTGTACACCTTCATCTTTGTTGATAAGTGTATGTCCTTGTGCTGCAAGACCTTGGTTCTGAGTCGACCGAGTGCTTGACTGGCTTTTTAGATCCTCTGAGAGGTCTTATTGTCCAGGGAGTCATCACTGAATATTGTGCTGCCTAGGTATTTTAAACTATCCACATTCTTCAGCTGCGTGTCGCCAATGGTGATGCAGGGTTGTGAAGGGACAGTGTTTGGGGCGGGCTTGACGAAGACCTCTGTACTTCCAAGGCTAATTATGGATCCAAATAGATTGGAGGTTTCAGAGAACCTGTCCACGTTTGTCTGTAGGTGAGTCTCTTCATGGGCCATGAGGGCACAGTCATCTGCAAAGAGTTCGTTAGTGATGCGGCTTTCTAACGTCTTGGTTTTTTCAGCTAGTCTACGGAGACCAAACACTGATCCATCCAGGCGATATCAAAGGTAGATACCAAGGTCAAGGTCACGGATGGCATGGAGCAGTATATATGTGAAGATGATGGTGAAGAGTACCGAAGCGATTACACAGCCCTGTTTGACACTGTTAGATATGGGGAATTTATCAGATGGTTCATCGTCTGAGAGAATCTCTCCAGTATGTCGTGAGAGAGCCGGATGAGATTCGTAAACTTCTGAGGACAACCAATCGTCTTGAGTACTACCCACAGTGTCTCGGTTGACTGTATCTAATCCCTTTGTCATGTCCACGAAGACGGGATACTGATTTATGTTCTGCTCAAGGCACTTCTCTTTTGGCTTGTCTCACTGCGAAGTGCATGTCAAAGATTCTGCAGTCTGGACAAAAAAACTACACTGAGACTCGGGGAGGTTATCATCTGACACTGCCGCAATAAGCCTGTTGAGAATGATGCGAGCAAGTATTTTGCCAGTTATGGAGAGCAAGGAGATGCCTCTGTAGTTGATACAGTCCGCATGAGTGACATTATTCTTATAGAGTGTCACAAGTGATGCGTCGCGGAGGTCGTCTGGCATCTCCTCTTTCGTCCAAATGTTGATTAGCACATCGTGGAATGCATCGAAAGTCTGTTCACTGAAAGCCTTGAACACCTCCTCTGGGATACCATCCTTTCTTGGCTTCCTGCCACAGTTAATTTGTTTAATGGCCGTCCTCAATTCCTCTATCGTTGGCGGAACATCCAGTTGGTCGTGCGTTTGCTGTTGGGGTATTTGATCAAGAACAGATTGGCTGACCAATGAGGGCATGTTTAGGAGCTGGTTAAAGTGTTGTTTCCATCTATCCTTAATGCCAGCCTTGTCCTTTATTCGTGTACTGCTATCTGCAGCAAGCAAGGGGGCAGAGCCAGACTTTGAAGAACCGAAGACTAATTTGATGGTGTTGTAGAACTCTTTTGGAGTTGCTAGTGTCGGCATAGCATTGCACTTCATCAGCTTTCCTTTCCCACCACTGGTCATGCTTCTTACGGATTTATCTCTGAGCCTCCGTTTGATAGGCTCTGAAGCGGTCTTGTGGGGGAATGGAGGTTTGGGTCATTCTGCCAGTCCATTATCTTCAATGGCACTATTGTTCTCGTCTAACCAGGCTTGATGGGTTCGCTTCTCGGGACACAGAGTCGCATAGCTGTTTCTCTTATCATGTCCCTGACCTTGTTCCATTTCTCGGCGGGAGGCATTTCCACGTATAGATCCCTTGGTGGACTGCTTGTCATTAGGCTCTTCTGGAGATTGAGCTGGATGGAAGGCTGCTGCAGTTTAACAATGTTGTAGGTTGTGAGCACAAACTTAGAACGCCTTGGGTGATGTGGGACAATGTGCATCTTTAGGATAGTTCGGACAAATCAGTGGTCTGTCCAGCATTCTGCTTCTTGCATGACCTTGGTGATGAGGACATCCTGTGCATCGCGCTGGCGGACTATTACATAGTCGATTACATTCCATTGACGAGATCTGTGGTGAATCCATGTGTTCTTGTGTTTATTCGCCTATCTGAACATTGAGTTTGTGATCAGGAGGTCAACGTCTGCTCATTTGCTGAGTAAGAGGAGGCCGTCGTAGTTCATCTTGCCGGCACTGTGCTTAACAAGCACATCTTTCCATCGACCATAATAGCAGCAAAAACAGGTTTTGAAATCCCCCAGTAGTATGATCCTGTCGTCAGCTTAAACTGAGCACAGTACATAACTGAGGTCGGCATAGAACTGCTCGATGGTTTCCGCTAGGATTGAGAGGGTAGGGGCGTAAACGCTGATGATTGTTGCGTGGTGTTTGTTGCTGATATGTAGTCGCAATTTCACCAGCCTCTCATTGATACCAACAGACAGGTCCGTAAGTTGGTTCAGAAGACTTGATTTGATAGCCAGACAGACCTCGTGGATCCTGTCTTTGTTCTGGGCTTTTACTTTCCAGATAAAAAGGTGTAGCCACTTGCTAGCTATGTCAGAGACCCTTCCTATGTGAACCTGGTTTCACTCAAGGCTGAAATGTCGATATTGTAGCGTGAAAGCTCCTTAGCAAATACGGCCTTTTTCCTGTGAGGTCTTGTTGCGTTCTCTTTGTCCTTTAGAGTATGGATGTTTCATGCTCCAATCATAAGTTATTTCTCTGATAGTTTCGACCCCAGATATGGATGATCTTGCCATCCAAGGCAAGCTGCCCAGAATGTGATGGGCGGGCTATTTTTAGGCCACCTTTTCTAGGCCCCTCCTTATGCATGGTGAGCAGCGCTGTCCTCGGTAACACGTATATTCATTTACTTATACATTGCTCCTTTTAAGTACCAAGTTTAGAATCCAGGATTGTACTTGGATCCGCTCATCGCTTTTTATCTTAGAGACGCAGCTGCTAATCAGTTTTTAAAATGCTTTCCCGCCACAATTAGTGATCAACAGACAGCTATTATAACATGCCCGACGTACCTCGCTCAATATGCTAGTGTTTCGTTAGCTGTTTATCATTTAACGCCTGTTATTTTAGGATTAAGTTTGTAAGACATGAAATATGTGACAGTTTCGAGAAGGAAACCAAAACATCACTATTACTGTAGTTAGATTCTTTTCGACTGCTACATATATCTACGTGATAATAAATTAATGATAGAACCAGACAAATTGCCTGGCTATATACAAGTGATGCTTTTGTAAGATCTATAGTTTAAAGATTTTTTTTCTTCAGAATATTCTTTAAATCAGTCTGATGAATAACGCTGTATAATGTGAGCTTTTACCAGCTCCAGTTGAATTTTTTCTTTCCCCAAACAATGCCATATTCGATGTTAAAATAATCCATACATGATAAAGGTTTTAACTTAAAATCCTACTAATCAATCTCTGAGGCAATGATTTAGAAATGTTCAATTTAGTTGGAATGAGTAGTTCATGTTTCAATGACACTTGTATCCATATTTGTTGGCACGCGTAAACAGCGAAGCATTACTTCAAGGGAAGGTCAAAGAGGTTGTTTATTCTGGACTCGTTGTATTTATGCACACGTGTGTCAAATTTCATGTTTCAGGGGAACAAACGGAATTTGGACTTTATGAACATATGAACAAGTTGTTCATATAAGCAGCTGATCTCTTTAAAAGGTTTTTCTATTTGCTGCATTTTTTTTTCATTTGGGGAAATATTTTAAAGTTAAGAACGCCGTCCAAATTAGAATCACACCCTTATCAGAGCTATTGATTTTCTACTTCATCTTACGGCCAGGTCTTGGTGTTCGACAACGCTAAGGTGCAAACCAAGACAGACACCTCAGATTCACATATCACTAGGGCACTATTTCAGTACTTTGCAGATAAGGTTGTTGATATAAATATGACTTGACATAAACGTCATTTATGGATCTCTTGGCGACTCAGTAAATCAGAAACGTTAAGACAGTTTAAAAATCAAAACATTGCCATTGGTGTTCATAGTATTAGTGTAAAAGTTGCTTTGAGCATGGAAACATAAGAACGTTTGAACAATTAATGACTAACACTAGAAGTATGAACCTTTCATGTCTTGGAGATAAGCTTACAAGATTTTGTAGCCTGGATATTCTCCTTTGACATGGATGAAAGTATTTATTTAATGTGCTGAAAGAATTGATTTAAACTCATCACTTTATGTTATACAGCTCTATTGCGATTGTGCACACGATATTCTTGAACGTGCTCACAGTCATGCATGAGTGTTTTAGAAATAGTGATCATACATTTAGAGTATGAATTGTGTATTGATCATGCATGTTGCGTACACTCATTTCTTTTCACTACAGTGTATTAAAGAAACATTGATTGGTAATAAATATTTTGGACAAAAGTAAAAGTGTGTTCTGATTAAAAAACGGCATGAATTTGTTAACAGACTTCATC
This sequence comes from Sinohyriopsis cumingii, assembly GCA_028554795.2. Lineage (NCBI taxonomy): Eukaryota > Metazoa > Mollusca > Bivalvia > Unionida > Unionidae > Sinohyriopsis > Sinohyriopsis cumingii. The sequence continues at coordinate 77,012,969 of CM068840.1, read as the reverse complement.
CCGAATCAATGGTTCTAAATGCCGGCAAAAGTGAAGATCTTATACAGTTCCAGCCAGTATATACTGATAGGCAGCCATATGAGATTATCAGTCAAGTACAAAATAAGTTTGATAGAGAGGACCCTGCACTGTTTGGTGATTGGTATGCAGAAGATATGAGCATATATGCCGAGGTCTATGAACAGCCTCAATAAGAATTCAAATATTGAATCCTCGTAGATTCTAAATTGGTTGAAGTCAGAATCGATGAATTTGTACCTATTATATTTGCAATATTGGAGGGAACAGAACCTCTACTTATGGGGAAATTATACCTAGCTCAATCGGCACGTACGTAGTATTCGTAGTAGCGAATCAGTAGCAGTCAAAGTGGCTAAATATTGATGGATTTGCATCATATTTTGAGTGTAAAGACTTACATGTTGGGTGCGATATGATTATTTCGTCGAATAGTGTTATGCGTCAACAATCTATTTTTTAAGACAGAGATGTATGTACTCTTTGTATACCCGAAGTCTACGTTGATGATAAATGCTTCAAATGGAGACACCGAAATACTGTCTACTTTTCAGTATCAATCAGCTTGTGCTTAATAATAAGCAATTACACATAGAATTTGTCACAGAAGGTAGGTTGAAACAACTGAATCAATTGATCATTGCAATGGCAATGTGCTAATTGAAAAGGTCAACTGTCAGTTACAATTACGACTATGTTTAGTTTTATAAGCACACCGATATGAATTGTTGAAGCCATATCGATAGTAACCGACGTCCAAATCTGACCCACTTTCAGGAACCTCGAAGTGAAATGTCCGAAACATTTTATCTCTTACACTCTTACACAAATATATTATTTGGAATAAGAATATGCAAAGTTATACTCTGATATTTATAAGAAACTAAGAAAATGACAGAGAGACTGTCACATTATTGATATTACAATATCCTCGAATCGAAAACGTGGGAATAATAAAACAACATCAATGCAGAAAGTTTATAACAACTAAAAGTTCAAAAGCATGGCTCTAAGATCCTAAATTACAGTCCTTTAAAGGAATTTTACAATTTTATTTGTGTCATATTTCTTAAAACTTCATTGTGTGATTTTACCAACAATAATATGTCAAAATTGTACTAACAGCTGGAGAAAAAACAAATCTTATCTTGAAAATTCGCCACATATCCTTCAAATTTCATCCTCAATCAATTACAATATGAGAAAGCTTTCGAAATTCACAAAAAGGTACAACTTTTGAGGTATATATATATATATATATCTATATATATATATATATATATATATATATATATATATATATATATATATATATATATATAGTGTACCATTTTTGGTGCATACCGGCAGATTGCAAAGTGAGATATCAATAGACGTTTACAAATTTTAAAATTAATCGTCATAACGTATCTGATTTCCCATTGGATGACTTGGTCAAGTGGGTACTGTTGTCACGTATGATATTGTAAAAATGTCACGTAGGATGTATTGTGACATGGGTCGAGTAGGAAAAATATTGCAATGTGTGTAGGTGGATATATGGACTTACGGATGGACAATTAATTCGTTCTTATTTCTTGTGTTCTTGGTAACCGGGTAATGTCTGGTTCTCGATATAACTGAGGGGCCAACATTTGTTTGGATTATCTCATCTATAATTATCAAGAAATCCTTTTTCTAAATTCGCAATTGTCCCAGAATACTATTTGTATTCTGGGACAATTGCGAATTTAGACAAAGGATTTCTTGATAATTCTAGTGTGATACATCAAACTGTTGGCACATCAGCACATTCGAGAACCAGACATTCGTTCAGAACACCATTGGTTTAGACTAGTATAAAACGTTTTAGGACTATTTTAGTTTTAAATCATAATATTGAAAGTTCTTAAATTAGCATTACTTAAAGAATTAAATTATTTGTGAAGTTTTACAAAACTTGTTGGTTTTGCTTTTTTCTGTTATTTTGTTTAAGATCATAGAGTCGCAATTATACATACATATATATATATATATATATATATATATATATATATATATATATATATAATTCAGGAAGAAATAGAGAGTAATTGTAGTTGTGTTATGGTGATTACGACTATAATACGAAATTCGCAACAAGGTTTCGTTTATTTTTTTATTTCGAACAAAACTGCCACAGCTTGATAAAACCGTAGTTGATATATGAAAATATAAATGCAATAGACCGATGCAAAATAATTTTTGCCATGTGGTTACGGTTCAATGCAAGTAATAAACAGTGAACACGTATTAAAAACGTTAGTTATATCTGCCTTAAAATGGCCTTATTGAAGGAATGTTCTGTTTTAAGCAGAGTGAGGTGGTTTAGATGAAAACTCCATAACACCGTGAAAGGGAACATTCAATCCAGGGTCTACATAAGTTCCCCACATTTCCTGGCAGCGCAGGGTCAGCACTAGGCACTCAATCATATATTACGTTGCAGCCTAGGGTTCCATACCCAATTACACAACGCAGTAAATTCATATACAGATCCATATACCAGTAGAGCTAACCAGTCCACCTCATTCTACGGGTCTCTCACGGGAAGGCCGTCAATAGGACAGTTATGTGAGGAGTTTAGAAGCCACATATCAATACAGGAAGAATGAAACACGTGATTGCAAGGGAGGAACTTCCTCTCTTGCCCAACTGTATAATATGTCATGCACACAGCACACGTGTCCTCGGTCGATTCTTCTTTTACTGTATCAGTCCTGAATTCTGACAAAGTTGTTTCTGAAATCGTTCTTGGGGCAACAGATTCGTCCAATAGGAGGAGCGTTTCATAATCTTCAGGAGTTAGCTCCCTGTGATGCATGCTAATTAAAACGGACACTGAATCAGCTGGAATGTCACCTGTCCTATTGTTAATGTCAAGTGCGTAAGCTAAATTCTGAGGCTCAGTTCTGGCGCCATAAGAGTCTACCACAGGAAGGCCGTCAACAGGACAGTTAAGGGACGAGTTTTTGAGCCACATATCAATACAGGAACAGTGAAACACATGACCACAAGGCATGAACTTCCTCTCTTGCCCAGTTCTATACTCTTCCATACAAACAACACACAGGTCCAATATCGACTCCTCTTTTACTATATCAGTCCTAAATTGAGATAAAGTAGTTTCTGAAATTGTCTTTGGAGCAACAGATTCATCCAATAGGAGGAGCGTTTCATAATCTTCGGGAGTTAATTCCCTGTGTTGCAGGCCAATTAAAACAGATACTAAATCTGCTGGAATGTCATCTGCCTTATTGTTAACGTCAAGTGCGTATGCCAAACTCTGTGGGCTATAGACGGATGTTTTGTTAGCTTCTTTACTCTTTATTACAGAAGATTCGATTTTTGAGGGGCAAGGGAGGTAACTGTATAGTCGAACCTCTAATTCCATAAGTTTGTATATTCTGTGATGAATGAATAATTTCTTTCGTCCAATATTATTTTTTAAACTGACACAATATTTGTTCTTTACTTGTTTAGCAGCCTTTCTTTTCTTTCTATCTCTGTCGCATCGGATATACTTTAAGTTAGTTTCCATTTGACCCTCAAGACGTAAAGTTGTAGCTATCTTGCATTTTTCCAAAATTGTCTCTGTTTCCATTAAATCTGCCTCAATTTTAAGGAAGATTTCTTTATCTTCATCTCCCATCATTGCGGTTTTCGTGGGTCGCGGAAAAAGGGACAGATTAAAGCCAGTGGCAGAAAGTGGTAAGCTGTTCCATTTCTTTTTCTTTCTGGCCTTCTCGCGAACATCTTTTTCCTCCGAGTCACTTACTGTTAATATCACAGGACTCTTTTCCGTTTTATCAGGTTCCTTGGTGGTGATCATAAATTTGTGGTGATCCATCTTTAGGTCATTTGAGCAGTGTCTCCTTTAAATAATAATAATATTAATAATAATAATAATAATAAAGCAGAGAGGGTGAACAAACCACTTGCTATAAAGTCCATTTATGAACATAAAACCTCATATGAAAAAAAAAGAAAAATATAAGCATAATAGCACAGAACCAAAGCCTCTAACTAAAACCGAGAGTTCCTCCAATTGGGTTAGTTTATTTTGTTAGTTCATTTTTGTCGTTTGTGTTTTTCAAAATGTGTGTGTGTTTTGTTTACCCACCGTGACACTCATATGTGGTCGCACCCTTTCTACCGCTGTAAATGTGTGAGTAATTAAATCATCCTAATATCAATAATGGAATCTTACACTAGTAGATTAGCTCGAGAAGATTAGAATCAATCAGAAGATATCTTCCTGTTCGTGATGCACTCAAACGAAAACTACAGGAACGATAAGAAGCACAAGTTGAATATGAATAAGATAAAGAACAAAAATTTAAACCTGTTACAAAGTTTACTGAAAGAGATGCAAAAGCTACTGAAGCTTTTCTTACAACGCTAGACCAAACGGCTGAGAAAACTGAAATGATAGCAAGAAGAGCTAAACAAACAAAAAAGATTTTAAGAGATCTTCGAACTGAAATAGCTGCTGCTCAACAGGCTGGTGGAGAGGACAAAATACCTGAATGTATTGGTGAAATATTAAAAAAAAAAGATCTTACACCAAAACCTAAAGTAAGAAAAGAAAATATTGCATTGATTAATACATTTACAAAAGGTGTTATTGAAGAACTTACTGATAAAGAAAATGTTACAGAGGAAAAACTACGTAGTACTGCGGCGTGGAGTTTTCTTCAAAAGTATGAACTTTCAAAACCTGAATATGTTAGCGTAAATATTGATAATTTTATTAAATGGATATATCGTATATATTACAACAATAAACGGGCTAGAAATGATGATCCAAAATAAAGAAAATATATTGAAAATATAAACGTTTATGCGAATTTACGTGAACAACAATCTCAACCTGAACCATAAATTTCTCAACCTGAACCACAAAAACCAAACATTCCTGAGCCATAAATTTCTCAACCTGAGCCACAAAAACCAAACATTCCTGAGCCATACATTTCTCAACCTGAGCCACAAAAACCAAACATTACTGAGCCATAAATTTCTCAACCTGTGCCACAAAATCCGAACATTCCTGAGCCATAAATTTCTCAACGTGAGCCACAAAACCCAAATATTCCTGAGCCATAAATTTCTCAACCTGAGCCACAAAAACCAAACATTCCTGAGCCAAAAATTTCTCAACCTGAGCCACAAAACCCAAACATTCCTGAGCCATAAATTTCTCAACCTGCGCCACAAAAACCAAACATTCCTGAGCCATAAATTTCTCAACCTGAGCCACAAAAACCAAACATTCCTGAGCCATAAATTTCTCAAACTGAGCCACAAAAACCAAACATTCCTGAGCCATACATTTCTCAACCTGAACCACAAAAAACAAACATTCCTGAGCCAAAAATTTCTCAACCTGAACCACAAAAAAAAACAAACATTCCTGAGCCATAAATTTCTCAACCTGAGCCACAAATTTTTAAAACAAAAAAAGTTCAAAAACAACCTCAACCACAATCGTTTAAACTACAATCTCCTAAATCAAAATTGTTGCTAACAAGTATAAAGAATAAATTTGAAACTAGTGGTTTAGCCAATATCGCAAAATCAGAATACATAGACGCAGTAGATCTTGACGCACAAGGATACAGTCAAACATAAATATGCTTGATCATGGAAAACAAAAGATAATTGGGTTTAAGACGTATGTTGCATATATGCTAATAAACTTGCTGAAGATGACACGAATTTTAATCAAATTAAAAATAATAGATGACAAAGAGAATCTCGTACATCTCTTGATGCTACTGGAAGTGGTTTTGTTACTCAAGGAATTTGTCACGACAGTGTTCTTGTTGATGTTAATCGATTAGAAATTTTGACCAGAGGAAAACGCGCAGGAATTAATTCTCCGGAAATTATTAAGGAAATATCTGATATTTGCGGAAGATTATTTACAGGTGGTGTTATGGATAGTAACATTTATCACTCTCCCATTAATGAAATAGCTGATGATTGTTACAGCCACTGAAATCAATTAATGAATCAACTTGTAATTTATAAAATGATTATACACAATTCTCAAAGTGGACCTGTAATAGTTAAGGAAGTAAATTCCCGATTGCCAACGTGCAAAGCGATTTACGGAGATGGACTTGGCGAAATCGTTACGGGTTTATTCAGAACGATGGCTCGAAAAACAGTACCGATTGCAAAACAGGAATAAAAGCTCTTGAAGCTGTTCGAGATAAAACGTTAAGTTCTGTTCGTAACGCATTTTTATCAATCAAGGAAAGATTAGCTATATTAGTACGAAAACATCAAAACCGAAGCCAGTAAAATTACCCAGCTCTGAAGTTATGCCTGCAAATATGTCAATTTATAAATCAAGCTGCGAATGAATGATTAGCAGATTTGGCTGTTACTGAAGTCGTTCCTAGAAAATTTATTATTGAAATAATGCCGGTAAATACAAGTTGTATTTCAAGATGTGGCGTTCATGTTAGAGGATAATAATTATAATAAAAATGTTTAAGCGTATATCCGATCCGGCATTTTATATGGACGCACCAGTTTTTAAAGATGAATCTATACGCGATTATCAACTATATTCTTATGATACGTGTGTATCAGTTCAACTTGGTCGAACTAACTTACATGTTCAAGATACATGCAGATAATTCTTACCTGCTGAAGCATTTATTGAGTAGAAGGAGAAATTGTCACAAACATTCTCGCTAATACACACTACGGAGCTAATGACATAGTTGATTTTCTTAACAATGGTATTATGGCTTTGCTAGATACGTGATTAACGGAAGAATTATTGAAACAATTCAAAAAGACGTTGATGCTGCAACAATGAAAATAAATTTAGCAAGATATTCAGATGATTGTACAAGATCGTCTGGCCCGTTAATCATATTTGTTAAAGATAATTTTGACATTCCTGACCATATACCGTTTCATATAAGACGACCAAGAGACTTCGCGGACGCTAATGACGTTAATGTGTGGCTGGCGGTTCATGGAGCCAATCCAGAATATAATTTAGGATTTACTACACGTAAATCAATGTTAAAAGACGCAAAAAGAATATTTTTATGCACAGTTCCATTATCTCATACCTTTTGGATATTGTAGAACTGTCAGAATAGTTATCTTTGGAGCAAAACATACATTTGTACAAGTGAGAAAGGGTAATGATAATTATGCAATCTGGCGATATGGTGCTGTTGCTGCTGATGGTAAAGTAATATTAACAAAACTTTCACTGTGGATGCCAGTAATGACTCCAACAATTGCTCCTGAAGAAAGATTAATTAGTTTTATGAATTCAGGTGGCAAATCGTTGTTATCATGGTTGACAGCAAATACAGATAGCAATCAAGGTAATGCTGCAGGGATATTTACATGGCATATAGGATCATATCAAGGAGTTTCGCCACAAAGGCATATTTTTATTGCTTTACAAAATATTGTTCGATTAAGTTCACAAACACATAGTCATATGATATTTGACGTCTTTAAAGTTAGAAAAGTTTCTTTAAGGATAAACGGACATAAAGAGCCATCTGAAAATATATTGTTAAATTTTGAAAATAATCATGTAGCACGTGCAATCTTAGTTTAATGACGTTTATGGGACGTGACCAAAATATAGACACAAGTTTGCAAATATCACAGTTAGATTTTAGAAATCTGTATCCAATTTATTATTTTTCATCGGAGCATATAGATTTCTTAAACCATCTGGTGTTGATAATAAAGCTGGTGTTAGTTATAGAGCAATTGCAGTTATACTTAGCGATAAAGCGATTATGGATGCACCGATAGAAAACAATTAAACCGCTTTACAATTGTAAATAAGATTACTTATAAAAATGTCATATCGTCATGTTAGTGTTAGTCTGACTCCTGATAAAAATATTCCAGCATCAGCAAATACAAATTGTGGATTAAAAATTTCATTAAGAAAAGAACAAGTCAAAGGCGGGGAGAATATATTATGATTAAGTGAACGTCAAGTCAGACACTTCAATAGCGCCAAACATTCAAATAGCGATGTCAGACTTTTTTCAGCAGGCTCAGTTAAAGACTCGATTAAAACTAGTTAAATATTTCCACTTCTTGTAGCTTTATCCGGTTTAATAGCCGCTATAGCCCCAGCTGTTGCAAAACAGTTGCACTTGTTGCTGCTGTTGCCGCTGTTGGTAAGCTTGCTAACTTGCCAATAGATAAAGCAACAGGAAAATGATTAAAAAATATAGGGAGAGGCCTAAGACTTCCAGGAACTCCTTATCGATAAGGAAAAGGTCTAAGACCCCCTGGAACACAACGTTAATTCGTCCCATGTCGAATTTCAATTAACTCGATGCTGATCAAAATTTAAATATAAAAAATTTCAGAGGTGTTTTTATGCGTGATCAATTACCAAAACAGCTGTCAATGTTGAAAATGGTATTATTAATCTCGATACTAGTCCTGGTCCTGGTACTCATTGGATGGCATACGCAATAGATCCACGTGGAATTATTTATTTTGATTCGTATGGGTGGCTCCACAAAAAGAATTTCAAAATTACGTAAAGGCAATAAAAACAATTTGGTATTCAACATTACCAACACAAACAATAACCGATATGTGACCGTGAATACATTTCTGTACTCAATCTTGTGTCATCATCAACAATACCACCTTATAAAGTCGTGCACAATTATACAAGTAGACGCGTCGTTTTAAACAGATCTTAAGGTATAATAGTTGTTATTCACGAACGAGCTTTCTCTAAACAAAAACAAAAAACCGACGGAATAACTCATGAAAATATAAGTAAACAGATTAGTGATGAAATGTCTGAATTATTAAATCGTGCAAATATAGATCCAAAACGAAGTTGTTTTATTTCAAGGTAAGCAAGGAAAATTAAAAACAAGCAATCTTTCATTGAAAGATATTATCGTTAAAATTAATGGATGGAGTAACTGAAAATAGCATAGCTGTGTTTGATAGTAATGGAAGATATTAAGCTTGGTTTTATTATGTCAACGATATTAGATAATATTCGTGGTCGAGTTAACAAAATCCGGTGATACAATGACTGGGTCTGTCAATATGTCTAATAATAAAATTACTCATCTTGGTGAACCAGAATCAGACAATGACGCTGTAATGAAGAAATTTACCCTTCCAATCATATAAGACGAAGAGTTACGGTTAATAATTAAATAACTATGTTTAGAACTGATTTTTCTAATCATGTACAATTGTTTATGGGTTTTCGTAGAAACAGAAACAGATCCATTAATTAATTTTTGGGAAGTCCACCAGCCATCGATATTAAACTCTCTGAATAAAACAAATTACAGTGAGTGTAGTATATCCAGTAGCGTCTGGACAAGCATTATGGTCACCACTTAATAAATTTATCAAACATCGGGCTGAGGTTATCGGTATATTCAATCTCTCAATACTTGGCGTTACAACATTTACAATATCTACCACAATTTCACGGCGTTATCCACTCCTGACTCCGTCAGGTGGATCTCCTGGATTTATGTTATTGATGTTGGAGTAAAACGTCGAGTAAACATTTACTGCGGAGGCCAAAGAAAAAACTCGGCTTAATTTACTACTGTGTCTTGAATAAATCGCCGATTTCCCACCTAATTAAAATATAATGAGCATTCCAATCAATGTTCAACGTTTTATATATAATCAAGCACGTGAATGGCACAAAATAAATAAATAAACAATATCATTGATAAAAATATATAGCAAAACAAATAAATATCACAGACGTGTAACTGTTGTTGATATAATTGAGTATTCGGGGTCTGCTGTTATTGCTAGAACCGGTGCATTATTATCAACAATAACAATGACGTCACCAGCAGTTGTCACAATTTGTGTTTCAGCAACAACAACAATTACTGGCCTTGTTAATATTATTACCAAAACAAATGCAAAATTGTATGATTATATAATAAAATTACAACAGCTACGCTAGCATACTCCAGATTATCTTCGTTATTATCATCCTGTCATAGTCATGGAAAAACATCAGATATTGAATTTACACAGATGTTTGGAATTTACAAAGATGTAATGACTGTGATTGAATCCACGCCTGACTTAAATAATCATAATAATAATAATAATAATAATAATAATAATAACGAATTACTTCAGCAGATCGTCGTTAATACAAATCCGTCAAAAATAAAATGATATCGGTAAGCTCAACTAATCCTGAATTTAGTGTTCACTTTCCAATTGCAATTGCAGCGAAAGAATAGCGCTAGCACAATTACGAGTATATTACAGCTGGCCAAATATCAGATCAAAATCATAAGGTGGATTGCCAGCCAATAATTAGCTTGAATTTTCAGGTAAAAACAAAGATGATGGAACACACGATTGGCAAGTTATCGGAATTCCCAAGGGCAATTATCAAATTGAACAAATCAACGATGAATTTCAGCGCAGATTCAAGTTTGTCATCAGAAGAGAATCAAAAATAGCTATCACTGTTCGTGTCCATCTTTATCAGCTGCGATAAAAAATATATGCGCAAGATTATGTTGTAGATATTTATCAATCGTCAGTCCGATCAGTGTTAGGCTGCCCAGAAATCCAACCTGTTTATAAAGGACCGCCAGAACCAAAGTTAAATGAATTCCTCACAAATGAAATTTTTGTATAAAGTAACCAGAGTATAAAAATGAACATCCGTGGACTAGTACCCGTGACATGGTTTGATTTATCATTGAACAAAAATGTAATACATATTACGTCAATGAAGATATGATTAGATTAATAGCTAATAAAATTACAGGTGAACGTCAAAATATATCCACAACTCTACGGCAGTTATTCGAAAAATATTTTCAAGAATATCCTAATGACGAACAAAAAAAGCCAATCAATGAAACAATACAACATTCAAATCTAGTTGTATCAGAACTTGTGTTTATAAATCTAGATACTGTTGATTTTGAAAAAGTTGCTTGAGCTAACAGTAGTGAAAAAATATTAATTTTAAAAAATATATTTGCTGATCATTATGAAATAGCTGAAAAAGAAATACTAAACTTTGTAATCCCAGAATTTAGAACAGACGAACTAACAAAATCAGTCAACGATCTTATCAATAAAATCTTTCAGAAAATTGTTTGAGTCATGAAACAAAAACCCAGCAACAATTCTCAAATATAACAATAATCCACATGGTGAGGGCCTTCATATTTCACCAGGGATCATTAATATCACTCTAACATTCGCACTTAATCTTGTATGTGACGTAATTGATGGCAGTTATCAAATTGATCTTGAAATATCCAATCAGGTTCAACAAGGATATATCCTGTATTCATTTACACCTCAAGTACCTCCTGGATATTCAATTGTACAAGAGCCTATTAATCCGGTTTATATACGTTGTCATAATCCGTTATTATCAAGAATATATTTCAAACTTACTGACCAGACTGGACACATTCTTGATTGAAGACAAGAAATTCTTAATATTAATTTATATGTAAGATCAAATATCGTCACGTTCTTGCGATTATAATAGAATTTTTTCAAATAATGATTCTCGGTAAATAGTACATAAAATAAGGAGAGTCAGTCAGATTTTGTAATTTGGTGGGGTAATAGGTACTGGAAATTGTGAAAATTGTCAGATTCAGTAATTTTTGGGGGTAATAGGTACTGGAAATTGTGAAAATCAGTCAGATTTTGTAATTTGGTGGGGTAATAGGTTACTCAAAATCATGCAAATCTCATAATAAACGGAAATTTTTTTGACATAATAACAGAATAAATTTTTTTTTACAAATTCGAGGATAAATATTAACTTTCACTAGGTCACGACCCAGTTGCCGTAACTTTTATTGTCACTACCTTCACTTTCACAACACTCCTTAGTGTCGCTGTTACTACAGTCACTGACAGCACTTTCACTTTCACAATAACTTTCGTTTTCACGATCTGATATAAACCTTTTCAACTGCCTCATGCGCGTGTTAATATTTTTCTTCTCATATTCGTCAGCTAATTCTGTTGTAATTTTTTTCAATCGCGCGTGAGAGAGATAGGAATATTTCAACTTCTGTATGTTTAACTGTAGCCAAGGACTGAAACATGGACTGATGGATGAGCTTAATAAATCTGTACTCCGGAAATGTATCATCAAATCTTCGTGTTCGTAATAATTCAAAGTTAAAACTAATTTTTCTGGATCAGGTTCAATATTTATATCGTCATAATTTAATTTTTTAATTGCAGAAATAATAACATTAATATTTTCCTAGTTCATTATATATATATATATATATATATATATATATATATATATATATATATATATATATATATATATAAATGTAATGTTTAACACAATACAAACCGTAGCATGATGGGCGGTTATCATTGAAGGGGTCCAATCATAAATGCCTTTGTGCCTTTCCATGGGGTCCTTTTGTGAGATCTTATTTATGGTCTTCTTGGCACTCCACGATGGTTTTTTCTTTTGGCTGAAATTCTTTCTTAAAATTTTTTACATGGGGTACCCTTCAGTGAGATTGAAAGATCACATCACGGTACGGTTTTTTTTTTTGTTTTTTTTTTTTTGAGGTTCCAACTCCAGAGGCAACACCCCACCCATCCCCAGCAAATTCCTAAATGAAACTCAATTTTATGGATTCAGAGGGTTGTCTAAGCCTTTCACTTTCATGCACAGACTCCCAATACAGATCCCCGGGGAGAGTGTAAAAAGAACTTATTTGATGTGGTGAGGAGGTGTACATGAAATCCTTTTGGGGCTTGGAACCCCCACTTTTTAATAAAGAAAATCCCGAAATATCGCCACCGTCGACATATTACCAGTCACGGGATTAGAATGCCAACCCTCGAGTATGGGAATCAGGCACGCTATCACTGCGCCATGATCCAACCTTACAGATATATGTTTCAGAAATTATTATGAAGTTACTTATGATGTATTTCCTACAAATGATTATTATAATAACAACAGCGTGGATTTCTTTTCCATTTTCCAGTATACATCGCGTTAAAATAATCATATACTGTATATATATATATATATATATATATATATATATATATATATATATATATATATACACACACACACACACACATTCTGCCTTTGACTAAGTCAGGTTTAAAATAGATGCATTTCTGTATAACACAGATCTAAAAATAATTACTGCATTACAAAGCGGGCGATTGATTTTCTACCTTGTATTTGTCTAGGGAGAGGAAACTAAGATGTAAATATCCTTTCACTAATTTAAACTATTACAAAATTATATTACTTCACTGATACTAATTATCACACAGATAGTTAAATAACTAAATTTTTGTATACAATTAGTTACGATGACAAAAACTGAGGTCAGTTATGCAGTAACAAGCGAGATAACTACTTAATTACTATACCGGAGACAGCTTAGATTGGCAGAGTTATCTAACTTCAACAATAATGAAAATTTATTTTTTGTTTATATTTCTTTGAACAAAGCCGATCTGGTAATATTATCTGCAACATATTTTACCGAACGCATTGAAATATCAAAATATTTTTTCAGCTGCGTACATTGATTGAAATATGTCGTTGCCAGTTTCTTATTTACAGACTTAATAACTTTTGTAATTCTGGAATATTTACCGGTTTGTACAAATTTGCTATTCTGACTTTGTGTAATGGCTCTTACAATATTTAAAACGTTGTTGAATTTTTGGCCATTAATATGATCGATCACAAGACCGTCTTCGATTACCCCCCGAAAACATTCGTAGACAAACATATGACTGAAACAATGTTTATTCCCCTTAGAATTGATCATTAGTTAACCAGTATTAGTGACATTACCAACTGTTTATTTAGCCGACAGTTCCTGATTACACCATCATGAGATGCTTCATAATTCTTAATAGCATGATTTACAAATTCTTTTTGTTCCATCTATATAATAATAGCATTTGTCTAAATGATTATTTGTCCAAATGATTATTTTTAAAATCTCATGAGATAATCTTCAGCGCTTTTTATGACTTTGTAACTATTATCAGTGTTGTTTTTTTATCATACTATCTTTTCAGTTCTCTGTATTTTTTTACCACCACATTGTACACACAACTGTTTCAATTTAAATATATATTTCTCTAAACTATAATATGGATGAACTTAAGATATCAGCTATTAAGATTAAACCTTCTGAATATAGATTCGATCTTGATAGAAGAACCCCTGACAAACGAAGACGATCTCGAGTTGATCCGACGGAAACTCTGATTGAAAGTATTCGTAACGCTAAAAAAGAATTTCGCAACGGTGATGCATCCCATGTGTGGTCAACGTTTAAAATCATACGCAACGCAGATGATATTGATGCTACAATAAATAACCAACGAGCGGCGACGATTATTAATTATCTCGACAATCAAAGATATTTTTTCAGAGTAAACTTTATTAAGGAAGTAGACAATACTTGGATTATCAGTGACAAACGAAACTCTGTCCTTTACAATGAAAAAATCGCCGTATTAAGTAACAATTCCAAACCATGAATGTTGTCTGGTACTGACAAACCCTAATATGAAATAGCGTATCCTGTGACCGCGGTTATTTATGCAATACATCCGATGAATGATAAAAGCCAGCGTTCATGATCTAAAACCGATTAAATTGAGAAGGCTAAATTGTGTATCCGAGCGAGTAACGGAACATTTTAAAATTTCGACTCGTGGAAATGGTTTAACGGATAAAAGACGTACAATAATACATGATTGGGCAGAAATAGTGAAAGATACCAGAGCTTTGATCAAAGATGTCGCCGAGCTAGGAAAGAAATTAAAATTTCCAATAATGATATAAACGATCACTGGAGATATTTTGTACGAATCTTTTTTATATTAACGAAATAAATCAGAACGATCCTGTATCAGTATTGTTAGTTCAGAGTTCCGATTATGGAAACTATCATTAGTTTGTACGACCCAATGGAGATATTTATCGCACAGAATCTCTCCACGAATAAATGAAAGATATTGCGTCAAAATACACCGATGACGATGTCATGCATGAAATGTTGATCAGTAATTGTTTTACGATTCCATCAGTCACGGCTGATTTTGCTAGAGAGAAAAATTCGTGGCAACCAACTCGTTTGATTTTCTCAATCATATAATAGCGAGTTGTGTCGAATACGGACACGGTGGATTATGGAATACCAGATACGATTATAAGGATGTTATCTCGGTTGATATGGTTGCATGTTATCCCGGAAGTTTTCCTGAATGTGCATGCTGATTTTTTTAGGGGGTGGTAGTTACATTTGCCATATTGTCTTTCGTGCTAACCAATTTACAGCAACATAACGTGTAACATTTGCTGCATCTGCGAGTTTACTAATCGCTGCTCTACCCCTCCAATATCATCTTGGGCTATAATAAATCAATTTCATTATTTTATAATAATGGTTTAATTAATTACCGGCTCCTGATACTAGTTTACCTTTCGTCGCAGATCATACCAACCGATTAGCCAATGATTCTCTGAAAGATTTATTTTTATGGGTTTTAACGAATGAATTAAGTTATCATCTGCAATATGTCGTTGTTGTAAATCTTCACTTTCATAAGCTACATGATGAACGTAACATGCTTGATCAATAGTATTTATTTGATACTCTCCATGTCTTGATTGATCTCGCTCATCAAGCCGGATATGAAACCAGGTTCCAGGACCACAATAACTATATACTTGAAGATGTTTATCTCCTGGGTATTTAGCCCATGGAGTTCCTGGTAATTTTCCTAATGAAGCAGCGATATCACCACATGTCTTCATACGAGACGAAATAAATATATATTTGTTTTGTACCACATGTCACACACTTGTCTGTAAGTGCACGCTTTTTTTGTTCTTATTATTGTTGTTAATCCACGTGTGGGGGTGGATGCTCTACATCGAACACGATATAGATTCATATTATTTATTATATTTGTATAACATGGATGTCATTGATTTCTCAGCGACACGACAGCAAGAACCAGTAAAACATCATCTAGCACTCCAAATTCGATCAGAGCAATTATCATAGGTCCATCTGAGTCTGGTAATACGCAATTATTTCTTAATGTGATAATGATATGGCTCAAATGGGATAAGTTGTATTTAGTAGCTCCGTCAGTTGATGATCAGAGATGTTATGAGCTGCTTAAAGATTTTAACGAAAAAATGCAAAACTGTTGGAGGAGGAAGGCAATGATATTAGTGATTTTATCACCGATATTGATGAAGCCCGATCTGTTGATGACCTCGATGGATTTATTAATAATTTAGTAGTGTACTGTGATAGAATGCTGGACAAACAATCATATCCAGCTAGAATATTTTCTCGAGGAGGACACAACAACACATACGTGATTTATGTTACTCAGCGATATACACAAACACCTAAAGTGATCAGAGATAACTGCAGTATTTCAGTTGTGTTTAATGGAGTCGATACACATACTTGGTGTAGTGGGGATATGGACATGATTGAATTCAAAAACTTTTTTTCAAAAGCACAATCTGGTCCACACGGATTTATAACAATAAATTGACATGATCCTCGATCGCGGTATTGTAATAGGTCCTGATAAAATATTTGGCTGAGAGACTAATGGTTTTATTACTCACACATTTATAGCAGGAGCGAGGGTGCAACTACAAATGAATGTCACAGTGGGTAAACATACACACAAATTTTGAAAAATACAAAGGACAAAAACAAAGTAACAAAATAAACTAACCCAATTAGAGAAACTCTCGGTTTTTGTTAGAGGTTTCGATTTTGTGTTATTAAGCTTATATTTTTCATATGAGGTTTAATGTTCATAAATGGACTTTAAAGCAAGAGGTCTGTTGACCCTCTCTGCTACTGCTGATAATAATCATCATCATCATCATCATCATCATCGACTCTTTTGTTACCATAGCACAGATTTTATCATTCGACTTGTGTAACAACGAAATTTTAATTTTCTATTACAATGCTCGTGTTTAATGTGCGCACAGGGAGAGAGAGAGAGACAGACAGACAGACAGAGAAAGACCCACTATTTAGTTCCGAATTAAGGGGGAGGGCACAGCCACCACCATCCACAGGGCCGTAGAGAGTGATCACGGGCCTTAGGGTAAGAAACACCCGGGCCTCTCCAATTTCTTGTTCAAACATAAATTTTCTTTAAAAAATTTTAAAAGTGTTGATTGGCCCGGATCCCGGGGATATACCCTCTTGTTGGCCATGGTTATAATAATTATACACATAAAAATGTCAGTTTAAGGGTTTAATGACTGGTTTCGGGGTTTATTTGTAGATCTATAACAACTCTCATATTTTTAATGCACCTGCCCCCATCCACCCTAACCTTAATCTAACCCTGCGACTATTTCTAGAACTACCACAACCACCACTACTGCCATGACTAACGTTGCTGCTGCTGCTGCTGTTAAAGAAAGAAAGAAAGAATGAAAGAAAGAAAGATGAGTGTTGTTTAAACCTACCCAGTCACTGTTGCTGCCATTCTATGTTCTCTAAAGTTGGCCAATTCAATGCTCCTTTGGACCAGTGCCATTTGATCTGGTTGTGACAGGTTGGTCTGATACAAGATAGCAGAATCCATGGCGCAACACATATTTAAGTAATTTCTGATATATGCTTTTCAATTGAAAAATAGCAGAGGTGTTGCCCTTGAGATGTGTCTTTGGTACAATCCTATTGTTTTTAAAGTCGTCAACCCTCCTGCTTTATGGCTGTATTGTGAGAAATTACTCAAGTGCTTGTGATTTTAAGGTAATACCATTGCACAACTTACTGGCAACTGTCATGCAGTCATTTCCTAATAATAGCAACAAGATAAATATACCTTGTTAGACCGAATTATGATTGGCTAGTACTTTTATTTGGTCTGCCTCGAAGTCGAAACTGAACTTTTCAGTTTGGAAGGGAGATTCCTCGATAGTCTGCTTCCCTGTTCTTATCATTTCTCTCCATTTTTCGTATGAGTGGAGGGCAACTCAAGAAGCGAAAAAATGCAGGGAACTAGACTAGTGGAAAATTTAACTTCAGAAGTTCCGGTATTTTTTCAAAAACTGTTTATTTAGGTCTCACGGTACTAAATCAGTGTCCATTTTAAACCTATGCAAACATCTTGGTATTAAAAATTAAATAACTTTAAATTTCTGAGCGCTCATGATCAAATCTATGTAGCAAAATAGATGCATCCTGGATGACAACTTATGTGAGAGAACCAGATGAACCGCGGCATTGTATGGATCCAGAGTAGTCCTACAAGGTAAGACATCGACCCTGATACTTATGTTTTCGGCATCGATGCCCAAACATAAATATCATTGTCGAGGTCTTACATTGTAGGACCAGGGCCCGCAGGTCCTCGACGCGAGCTTGATAATCAGAAAAAGCAATAGTCTGAAGGGGAAAAAATCATACCGAGTTGACAAAATTACATGTGATTACCCTGACATAGAACCCAATCTTACTATAAAAGTCTTCGCGTTGAGCACTAGGTCTTACAAAGTAGGAATAGGTGTGTTTAAAACATGTGCCTTCAATTCCACACCTAAGAGGCGGGTGCTAATTTCAGTGACGAGTGTTCCAAACTAGTCTGTTAAAAGATCTAAATTCCATCTATAAAGCAATGTCTCTTTATTCACTCACAAGCAGGGTATGCTTTCAACCAATCCTGGTCAGCCAAAACTGAGGCAAATCTATAATTTACAAATTTCCAGAATGGTTTCCAGGGCCCCAAGTGGCCGAGTGGTCTAAAGCGCCCTCCGTTACGGATCACTGCCATCTCACCTCTTTCTGCAACAGTTCGAGTCTCGGATTCAGACAGTGTGGGTACGTGAGAAAGCTTGCCGGTAGCTTCTTGTGGGTCAGTGGTTCTTTCCAGTGTTTTCCTGGGTTCTTCCTCCACCATTAATACTGGCCGCCATGTATAGCCTATCATGTGCTGAAAAATGGCGTTAAACCCCACAACAACAACAACAACCAGAATGGTTCCCATTCTCTATACATGGGGTCTCAAACACACGACCACATCATGTGGCCCGTAAAATGATTGGAGTCACAAGGTGTCGTGAGAGATAACAACAGTGATGCGGCCCTTGGGTCACTGAAAATGCCCTCATGTGGCCCACCAGGGTGGTTTGAATTTCAGACCCCTGCTCTATACCATAAGTACCATTAGTACTTTGGTGGTACATAGTGGATTTTGACCGTTGTTCCAAATACACCATAAACATTTCTACCATATTCCATGGCTTCAGTCAAGATGAGACAAAAGTACACCATTAAAAATCTAAAATATTGCGATGGTGGGTGGAAATTCAATGTGTAATTTCCTTGAAGTATTTCTTTAATATATGATCATGCTTATTTAGAACTTATTCAAACTGAAATTCAAATATATATACCCCCCCCCATTCTTTTTCTATAGCAAGTGTTTACTTTTGTGCTTTATAGGTCTGACCATTATCAAAGGTCATTGCATAATCACTGTTTGCTGTTGTTGATGCTGTGCAGTACTGTTACCATTTTATGGAATTATATAAGACTCGTTTGTCTGAAAGATACCAATAATCAGACAATATAATCATCTGTGTGATGTCCAAGATAAAAGAAATTCAGTACAGCCCCATGTATTACATATATATCAGACTTTTGCAGTTTTCTAATTCCGTTGTAAATTTTGTCTCCATCCATCAAAAACAGACATCATATTTTAAATGAACCACCATTGTTTTTATTGGAATTTAATTTTTGTCTCTTATTTTTTTGGTAATATTAAATTATATAACCAAATATCATTTTTAATAGAAACAAATACGTGGGGAAAGCTTTATTCCATCTGCTTGTCCAGTAACTTTACTGACATTCATCTGCACCCCAGCCCCCAGATCAACTATGTTAAAGGCTTACTGATGTATAAAAAACAGAGAAATTCCTAAGTAATTCTTGTGAAAAACTCACCGGTACAGTATATTACAAACACAGTACCATGATACCATGGTCCTTCATTGTTCCTGGAGTAGAGAGCACAATCATGGGGCACAAAATAGAACATCAAAGACACACGTGTCCAAATCTCTCTATCTCTCCAGACAATCAGGAATGACTTCTCCAGAAACATCTGGGTGAGTTTTCCAAAGGCTAGTTCTCAATGTTCCAAGCTGCCTGACTTTAGTATATGATAGCCCAGATCCAAACTTCTGGTAGCTTCTAGTCTACCAGATTTAATACAAGGTAGTACTGTCCCAACTTTCTGGAAGCCAGATTTTGTTTCTGTTTCGAGATGGGGAGACATATATATTATAAACTATAATTGAGATTTGTCTTGCCCAGTTCAAGCGGCTGAAGCTATATGCCTATACATGACCGTCATGTATGATGCTCAAAATCTTGAAAATGTAAATATAGACATTTTTTAATTGGGAATTTTTTTGGTGATCTCTCATTCAGCTCTGGCTATTATAGGAACTAGAAATGGGCGAGGGGTCTGACAACTTCATTACATTAGAAGCTTCAATTTGCATTGCAACACCAATAACTCAACAATGTTAGAGACCCATTGGCAACACTAACGGTATAAATTATAAATCAGTGAATGAAATGATTAAGTTTTGGGAATCTTATTGCCCTTGATGTTTACTGCTTTTATAATTGGTGGAGGTTACAAACACAAATACACAGGAGGGTATGTAAATGCTATAGTTTTAAAGTTTGTCTTTATTTAATCAAAATTTCCTATAGTGCAGGGTCAAGCTAGACTTGAATTTTAGGGGGAAGTGGCTTCTTTTGGATAGAACAGGGAGAAGTGAGTCCTAAACAGGGAGAAGTGGAAACAAAGCAAGATAGATATATATATGTATATATATATATATATATATATATATATATATATATATATATATATATATATATATATATATAGTGTATGTATGAGTTTCATTCTCTTATTTGAATTATGCTCTCTGTCTCTTAGTATGCATATCTGCATTTAAGTTTATTTTATTTTCAAACAGAAACTTTCCAAATTGTGCATATATTATAAACATGTTTTGTATGCATATAACAATTGTCATATTCACATGCAGTGTGCCGGTAGCTTCTCGTGGGTCGGTGGTTCTTTCCAGGGTTTTCCCGGTTCTTCCTCCACCATTAATACTGGCCGCCATGTATAGCCTATCTTGTGCTGAAAAATGGCGTTAAACCCTATAACAATAACAACAACAACACATGCAGTGTACTTTGGCCACCTGACTTCCGAGCACTGTAGAAGTTATACATTTTAATGAATTTTAACTGATGGGAGTAACTAGATTACAGTATTAATTTAAGTTCACTATAAAATGGCAGTTGAATTTGTAAACTTGTTTGAAACAACCCCAGTAACATATTCATGAAATTAAATGCACACATGTCTTCATACCATTTGGTTTGGCTTAATTTCTTGGTTGCAACATTACCTTACCTATTCATAGATAACACAGTGAAGCATTAAAGTCAGTATATGAATGAACTAAAACCTTTCCAACCTAAATGAAACAGCCAACGTTGGAGTGTATCTATTTTTAGAAAGAGGGGCTTTCAGAACGTAACTACTCACATTCTGCTTCATTACAACCTTCTATTTTGATGGGATTGCAAATTTATAGTTTTATTATTTGTCTACTTAGTAATATCAGGCATTGGTTAAATATTATTTTCTTTGCTGCATTTTTTCCCCATATAAAAAAAAAAGTGAAAACAACTTTGACATTACAGCATTTCTTGAATTCCACAACATAGCATTGTCCCATATGTTGGGACGTACATAATTGCATTTTGTGGCAAATCTTGAATAACATAAAATTCAGATATGCTTTCTGTGTTGAATATTTTGCTTAATATATTTGCCCAAACATTTATAAAAACAGGCAATCTAACAAAGTGGTACTTCTCAAACACAGCGATGTGTGCCATTATTTCCCCATGACAGGTTTCCTTATGATTTCAGTCTGATTGTATGAAAAAATAATTAAAATCTTAGGTCACGTATTCTGTTCTGTAAACACAAATTGCTATTTATATACTGTTGTTTAAGTTTTGAAACACAAATGTTTGTTTTTATCATCAAATGATGACTTGCAGAAATCGGCCAGTGGTTGTTCCATTAACCCGAGACATTTATAACACATTTCTACTATAATTTACTGGGGAAGGTTTTAATGGTCAATCCGCTATCAAAAATAATTTTTCAATTTCCTAACAGAAAAAGGTGAAATTTTTCATTATTATGGTGATTTATTCAACTTCTTTAGGTTATTTTACCCTTGTAGTTGGGAGGGGGGTGGCAAATCTATCATCCTCTGTTTGTTTTCAGATGCTAAGTTATGGAATACAATGTTTTCAGACTACAAAAGAATAAATTTTTTTAGACCATCCGAGGACATGCCAAAAATATGGTGCATTAATCAATTTCTTATGAAACAAATATTGCATACAAAATGTTAGCCAAAATAGGTCTTGGAAATCTATGTTTGTGATCTTAGAATGTTTGGGAAAAGTCTTTGAATTTATCGTTTAAAATTCTGTATGAAACTTGTGATAATATTAATGTAGTTGTTGTTTTTACATTAGGTATTCTATTGATTGTTGTTGTAGGGTTTAATGCCATTTTATAGCACAAGATAAGCTATACATGGAGGCCAATATAAGTAGTGAGGAAGAACCCAGGAAAACCTCAGAAAGAACCACTAACCCAAGAGAAGCTACTGGCAAGCTTTCTCACATTGGTCGAGCCCAAGACTCAAACCGACGCTAACAGAGGTGATATGGCAATGATCAGTAACGGTGAGCTCTTTTGACCACTTGGCCACTCAGGGCCCCAAGTATTCTGTTGATTCATTGGCTTGGTTATTGCTGGCACAGCAACACAGATAAGATATTTACTGCTGAAGCAATCAGAGTAAAGTGCCTTGCCCAAGGATGCACCATGACAGCTGATTCAGGCTGGTCTAACGGTTGGATTCTAACTCCCACCAATTCGGTCATCAATCCAGCATGCCAAGCAATGAGACGTCATGACTCCCCTCTGTAGTAATGGAGTAATGAATTACGATATTAAATGAACATTTTGCAACCTATGTGCTTTTTCTTAACAGCTGAGTATGGACTACATTATTATTTTCAGATAAAATCCGGATAATGTTCTGGAAGAGAAATAGAAAACACTGATTACATCATGAGTGTAAAGGAGAGCCTGCATTGTCATCCTGTGGTATTGTATTAAGACTTGAATGTTGTCCAGTTTTCTTTCCAAATTTTTATTGAGGAATTCAGGGTGCTGCAAATGTAGTTTTGCCATCAATACTTAGCTATAACAACGAATTTACCATCCATATTTGGCTGTTACAAAACTGATGAAATGGATATATGTGATAATAAAACAAAAATTAATGTCTAACATCATCAAATACAAAAATAATTGTCTTCTTTCTTATGCGTTTTTGTGCAGAAACATTATATATGTCTCTTTTTTGTTTACTTAATCAATGCCAGTGTCATATCACAATAGTGCAAGCATTCGTAACAGTATATCTTAGATTCTACTGATGCAGATTTGACATTTGACCAATCAGAAAGCCTGTTGCATTTCCATATATACTGAATTACTACTACCATTTTTGTTGTTGCAGGTTCTAAAGTCACACCTACTCTTATTTTTTAAAGTATTCAATGAATTTTCCCTGCAGTCCGTATTGTTATTATCACCATTATTGTCATCATCATTATTAACTTTATTATCATCCCATGGTTTTATGTAATGAGCTTAAAAATTATATCGGTGAATGAATCAGTCCTTCCAACACAAATATTGTACAATTTCTTAATTTTTAAATTTGTATTCCCTAGTTATTCATTTCAAGTACATGATTGGTAAGCTTGTTTAATGAATGGACATCTCTTTTACAGCGTGCCAGATTAAATGAATATGGCATTGACAACCCAGCACAGATGGACCTAACTATCTTAGTCTACCTGAACTTGTGTGAGGGTATGTAAATATAGTATGAAGTCTACTGCATCTCAACTTGTGTGAGGGTATGCAAATATAGTATGAAATCTATTGCATCTCAACTTGTGGGGGTATGTAAATATAGTATGAAGTCTATTGCATCTCAACTTGTGTGAGGGTATGTAAATATAGTATGAAGTCTATTGCATCTCAGCTCGTGTGAGGGTATATAAATATAGTATGAAATCTATTGCATCTCAATTTGTGTGAGGATATGTAAATATAGTATGAATTCTATTGCATCTCAACTTCTGTGAGGGTATGTAAATATACATCTCTCCCTCGATAACTCGCATACAACAGGTTCCACAAACATAGACCACACTATAAACGAGGCACGAGTTACTGAGGGACGTCCAAAAATTGGAAAAAATTGCTTTGACATTGAGATAACTGGGGGGGGGGGGCGGACCGGCATTAGGGAACTGGGCACTTTAATGACTGAATCCTCATTTTACAGTCACCTCGATAATAATTTTTAATAATGCGCTTTTTCTAATGAAGTTGTTACTTATTCTGTTAAAATAACATTTTTTTTCTTCAAAATATCCAACATATGAAAGATTGTTCCAACTGGTTTGAACAACCATCACGTATATGCGACAAATCTGTGTATTACGTCACTGCTCTTTGTTTTCTTGATGAGTCTGGTCCCCATAGTGGTTTTTAATAGTATCTTGCCAAATCGGTAGTCCATAATATGGGAACTAGACTAACTGTTGATACACCACCAAACAAGATTCCTTTTTTTCAAAAACTCAATTTTGTATTGTTCGGGTAGTACAGTGTTAATGTCATGATTTCAATGGAAGTAATAATGAAATTTCTTATCATCCCTGAGGATACCTCTAAATGCCAGTTCAAGAATTCTCTGAACCTCGCTTGCCCACAATGGTCCGTATCTGTGAAATCAAGCTCGATATTTTACAAAGTATTCGTTTCGCTTGGCTGCCTTGTTATCTTTGATCACAGTTATGAAAGAGTTGGTTAATTTAAGGTAGTTTCTTTTACATACACAATAACGTTTATTAGAGTGTTCGATTGATCAAATGAAGTGAGTTCACCCGACATACGACCCAGGCCGCTAGATTTTAAGTTAGTCCGAATTTTGTGCCTTTTAAGTTTTCTTTTATTCCACCTCCTTTTTTTAAGTTCAAATTACAAGGGAGGTCAGCTTTTAATTCAGTGCAACAATACAACAAATACTTCCGCAATTCAGTTATCAAAACACGGTCAGCACTTCATTAGGTTCTTAGAGAAATGCTCGCGGACATAGCTGTTATGGTAGATTGATGTATTTTACGTTTAATTACAAGAGGACACATTGCATTTATGACGATTGCACTTAAAATTAACTAAAAGATGGAAATAGAACACAAATTTCAATTGATAAAAATTTTTATTTAATTTGTATTTATTTATTAAAGTACTGCCTCCACTCGGCATAAGTGACATTTTCATTGATAAAAATTTTCTTAAATATCGTTAATTGCGGGGTACTAGGAATGTCGTTTGGAAAGAAAATGTAAAAAATTGTATGAGCTATTTTTAAATTTGATATTTCATAGTGTTGATTAAAATTTCCAGGTCCTATCTACCGTTTTCAATGATAAAATGAGCAATACATCAGAGTTTCCGATTTTCTTCAAGTTCAACAAATAGGGATACATTTGTTGGGTATTTTCGGGTTTAAAAAATGGGATCCATGCCTGACACTGTGTTATAAGCAGGTTCGCGAGTTATCAGGGTGTGAGTTATCGAGGGAGTGGTGTAGTATGAAATCTATTGCATCTCAACTTATATGAGGGTATGTAAAAATAGTATGAAGTCTATTGCATCTCAACTTGTGTGAGGGTATGTAAATATAGTATGAAGTCTATTGCATCTCAGCTTGTGTGATGGTATGTAAATATAGCATGAAGTCTACTGCATCTCAACTTGTGTGAGGGTATGTAAATATGGTATGAAGTCTACTGCAGCAGCAGAGGGGGCGAATCCGACATTTTGTCCAATCGTTATTTTGCTTAATTAGTACTTTCTGCACTCAACGGATCCGGTGTAGTCAGCGCTGGTAAAAAAAAAACGACGACGACTCTGGGGGATCGTCGCGTCGTCATTTGGTTTAATTAACACCTTCTGCGCGTCGATCCCCAGCGTCGTCAGCGTCCGGTAAGCACATCGACGACCGCGTCGATGTCATCGCCCCCTCTGCTGCTAAGTGGTTATTTACAATGAAAATTATTTACAACTAACCGAATATTTGGTCAAGTCCGATACGATATCGTGTCCGAGGATCATGTAAATTTATCGTTACGAATCCATGTGGGGTCGACTGAGCATGACTAAAAAAGTTTCGAAAAACATTAAAGTCCATGTCACCGCCGCACCATGTCTGCCAAATATTTCGTAGCGTGTGTGTATCAACGCCGTTGAACATAGCAAGAATATTACAGTTGTCTCTAATTACTTTTGGAATCTGAGTGTATCGTTGAGTGACATATATCACGTCAGTGTTTTTATGCCTGCCTCTGGAAAATATCCTAGCTGGGTTTTTTTGATTGTCTAACATAACATCATCGTACACGACTAGATTGTTAACGTCGCCATCAATATCATCAATACCCGGTGCATCATTGATATCTGTAATAAACTCAATAACATTTTTTTTAGCGATCGCTGATGCATTCTCGTTGAAATCTTTCAACACCTCGTAGCATCGTTGATCATCCACGCTAGGAGCAACCAAATACAACTTATCCCACTTCATCCATCTCATTATTAAATTGAGTAACAATTGCGTCTTGCCGGATCCAGATGGTCCGATGATAATCATCCGGATCGAGTTTGGTAACGCTGCAACATGCTTAACTGGTTCTCTTGTTTTAGTCGCCGAAAAATCAATTATATTCATATCTCTATACATAAATTATGGATCTATATTGTGTGAAGTGTAGAGTACGTACTGGCACAAATGATATGAC
Organism: Sinohyriopsis cumingii; assembly: GCA_028554795.2. Taxonomy (NCBI): domain Eukaryota; kingdom Metazoa; phylum Mollusca; class Bivalvia; order Unionida; family Unionidae; genus Sinohyriopsis; species Sinohyriopsis cumingii. The sequence continues at coordinate 76,985,820 of CM068840.1, read as the reverse complement.
AACCGCTACAACAAGAAATAACAGATCGGCGCTTACTGGCAAGTGTGTACAATGCGGTACAAAGAAATTTAGATTTATTTCTATTAGACCCGGAGATGTTTTAAAAAAAAGCGAGGAGGTGACATCGCAGCCAAATTGGCAAAACTCCCCGGAACACCGTGGGCAAAGTATCCAGGAGAAAAACACCTCCCAGGATATAACTACTGTGGCCCCGGAACACGATTAGATATTAGACTCGATGATCAAAATCAGCCCAAACCCGGTGAGTATCCAATAAACGCTATCGATAAGGCGTGTCATGCTCATGATGTTGCTTACAAAAGTAGCGATCTGCAACAGCGTCATATCGCGGATGTAAAATTAATTCACGCGTTAAATGCTATTCCCGATAAATCCGTCAAAGAAAAATTGGCCTCATGGTTGGTAAAATCGGCTATGAAAGGTAAATTAATGATTGGAAGCGGAGCTTCTCGCGCTGGTAATTGAAAACGATAGCGTTTATAATAACAACATGGATTCCATCTATTATTCTCCGAGAGGATACTGGAAGGGGAAGGCCGCAATTGGTAAGCTTGCAAGCGCTGCAAAGGTAACAAAGGCCACTGCGGCTAATTGGTTATCCAAACAGGCTATATGGCAAATTTATCTACCACCGCCTAAACAAATCAACTTCTCGCGCTTTGATGTCAGCGTACCTAATGAAGTTCATCAGGCTGATATACTATTTTTGCCGCATGACAATGGTTACAAATACGCGCTAACCGTAGTTGATGTTGCGAGTCGATACAAACAAGCGGAGCCGTTAAAAACAAAGTCAGCAACTGAAGTAGCCGCTGCGTTTGAAAGAATTTATCGAAGAGGCCCTCTGCGCTGGCCAAATCTATTACAAGTTGATCCCGGTAGTGAATTTCGCGGCGCTGTTTTATCAACGCTGAAACATCATAGCGTCGCGATACGACGAGGTCATACTGCGCTACATCGTGATCAGGCAATTGTTGAACGATTCAATCGGACTCTCGCTGAACGGTTATTTGGATATCAATACGCGAAGGAATTCATCCAAGAAAAACGATCTCGTGAATGGGTTAAAAGGTTGCCAGGTGTAATTGCCGCGTTAAATAATGAGATTACCCGAGCAATCAACATGAAGCCCAGCGACGCGATTAAATACGAGTATATACCCGGAAAATCAAAAATAAATAGCGTTTCCAAGCCGATTCTTGGCGATGTCACTGTTAGATATCTATATGAACCAGGAGAGCTTGAAGGCGGTAAAAAAAGAGCTACTGATCCTATTTGGAGTGTTACCACACATAACATATCAACGATAACACGATCAACTGGTAGACCACCGATCTACAGACTGGATTCAACTGCTCCTCAGCGCGGATTTACACGCGAGCAACTACAAGTGATACCTGACGATACTCAATTACCCCCGCGTGGTCTTAACTAGCGCCGTTGCGTCTATTGCACTCAAGACAGGTCAACCTCACATTGTTTTTGACATGACCGAGACTGTTATCGATCCTGTCCACGGTAAATTGGCGAGCGTCTTTATCCGAATAACACCAGCGCATTACACAATTACAACTCGCGCAGTGATTATTCTGTTGTTGTCGTAACGCAATTATTAATTCGGCATCAATATCAAAACGCCGCTGTTTTTTTTTATCCTGTTGGCGGTAACCCGAGAGTTTTCTATCAATGACGCTTGCATCGATAATGTCATCGTTGTCACTGGCTTCGTCACTGACTCCGTCAATAACAATTCTTCGAAGCTGATTTATCCTTCGTACTCGGGACACTGCAAGATAGACTAGATTCGACCATTCAATGCGATTATCAACCATCCAAACAATTGTGTCCGTGATGGTTAGTCCCTGCGAGGAATGTATTGTTGTTGCGTATCCTAGCGTCCACGGGGATTTATTAGCACGTAGCGCGTCCTCGACGACGCTGATATCAACGAGCACAATATCATTCAGCACGAGAATTTGTTTTTCTGTCCGGCCCGGGATTTCAACTTCAATGTTCTGCCGCCGTGTGTCCGCGGGTCTATAACATAACGGCACTGGACGCGTTGGAAACTTTTCCTTATGCAACGTAAACAACCTCCGCTGAAGTGTGTCTCTGACTATCTTTCTGCTCGCTACAATCAAATCGTTTGGTCTCCATGTTTCCCAGAATTCATTTAACGGCGTTTCCGGAATCACCTCGCGGATTATTTCACATTGAATTCTATCCGGCTGTAATCTGATTAATTTCTTAACCTCGCGCAGTTGTTCATCAAGTGCTCGGTAATCAGTATCGGTTTCTTCATAATAGTCCACAAAACCCCTTAACCAATCATGTGGACCCTCGCCGACAAATGGTGGTGGTTGGCCATGGTCCCCACACATGATTACCGCTGTATTCGCGCGCAGCAACCACTCAAGAAACATTTGTAAAGTATCTAATGAAACAGTACATATCTCATCCCAGATGATAATGTCGGGAATAAATTTTTCACCCATTCGATCAGGAGTCCACTCACCGCCGCTGTATCGAAAAAAGCTATGATAAGTAACGGCGTCAACATTTCGTTGTTTTATCTCTCGCGCTAGTCTATGGGTCGGTGTAAGCACGATTATACTTGCCCGCGTACGAAATAATTCAATTGCCCGAGTCGTCTTTCCTGACCCGCCACAGCCGCTTAAATAAACTGTTTTATGTCTACAAATTGGATCAGAACACGATGGTGCATTAGACCATTCTGACAATTTATCACCGCGTAAGTAGTTGTTCTCAACGGTGACATCTGCTGACGGAGAATAATCGCGTCGTATTTCATTTTTAATTCTCCATGTACCCCAACTCTCGTCCGGACTAGTAAACTCGGCTACGTTTTCCTTATACGCTACGTCAACATAAAATGAATCAACGGCTACTCTAACCGCGGTATCGGGAAATCTATTTATCATCGAGAATAAATTGATAGCGGCATAACCCAGCATAGACGCCCTCAAATGTGGATACGCCGGGCTGTCTCCATCGCTGTAGGTAACAACTGTACCCAACCTCGTTCCATTGGACAAGAAAGCTGTTTTGCAGTTCACGTATCTATTTTTTGCCACTGCGTCCTTGATTACGAAATCATATTCTGCGTCATCTATAATCAGCCGTGAGCAATATCGTTTGTAGTCGCAGTTTCTTCCACCTTGTGTGAACTTACCAATTATTCTTCTACCGAGATCTTTTGCCTCGCAGTTTCGTTGGTTGAATATCCTCCTGGACCATTCGATGATATATTCCTCGTCGGCATCAATGTTTTTTCTGGACTCGTCAATTATGCTATCTAGACGCTCCGGTTCTGGTAACCAGACTTCAGTCTGCGCCCGGTATGATATAATCGCGTCACTGACAATCAACGAAACTAGCATGCTACAATCAATCATATACCGTAGCAGCGCTATTGGCAGCCACTTCTTTTCAGCCATGTGTCTACCGATCCAAATATAGCAACAGCGATGGAGTCCTGCCGCGAATTCAAATGATACTATGCGAGCGAATCCGGTTAAATCAAAATCAGGCAGTGGTCCATTAATAGCAACACGAGTCATTTCATGACTGGGGTGTCCAAATCGTTTGAAATATTCAGCGGCGGATCCATACCCGAGAAAACTCGCTGGATAACAGGCAACCATATCAACCGAGATCATAGCGTCGCGGTTGTATTCAGTGTTCCATAGTCCACCGTGATAGTATTCCAAACAACTGGATTGTACATCCGGTAGAAATTCCTTGCGTGTTGGTCTCCACGCATTTTTCCTTGCTGCAACATGAGCTACAACCGATGGAATCGTAAAACAATTTGTTAGCAGTTGTTCATCATGCTCTTCAAATTCCATGGCGGTTTTTTTCATCCTGTTGTGAAATGCTTCAGTGCGATATAATTCGCCGTTTGGTCTTACAAACTGATCAAAGGTATCCATGTCGTTTTCAGCGCTGCGAAGTAACCACACTGATACAGGGTCATTTTTACACAAGCAAGCAATAGCATCAAATAGTTTCCTCTCCGCGAGAAAACCGTCCTCTCCTAAAAATTCCCCCGGGATATACTTTACTGTTCTATCCCGTGGAAATATTGTGATCGCGGGCGTCCATGCGTGTTCGTTATGATCAATAATTTTGATTGGGGCTCCATTTGATTTGTACTTTGATTCGTATAATACTTCACCGGTTATCGTTGTAACGGTTATTGGAAATCTCAACGACGTTTCTAATCTCGCTATGTCGCTGATGGTCGCTCCACGTTCTTTTACGGTTAGTTCCCACTGGTTGATTTTGCTACGTCGTAAATCAGTCAATTTGTTTCCTCGACATGCATTTGTAAAATGTTCTATTATTCGTTCTGCTACACAATTTATCCCCGTTGACTGTTTCATCGGTTTCAGTTTTCCGATATCAGGTTTCTTATTTAACGGGTATATTCCATAAACAACTGCTGTTTCAGGATACGCTCGTTCATAGTATGGTCTATCAATTCCGGTTAACAACCCCGGCTTGGAGTCGCGGCTGACAGTGACTGTTTTCTTGTCGCTGAGAACTGGTTCAAATTTATCACGTATGATCCAATCACCTGATTCCACCCGGACAATGAATTTTACTCTGAAGAAATATCTTTTACCGTCAAGTTGTGATATTATCATTGCTGCGCGGTTGTCGTTCATGGTAGCATCAACAACACCATCAATTCGAAATGTTGACCAACTATGAGATGCACCATCACGCTTGAATTCATTGATACAATCGCGTATTTTATTCAACAGGGTTTTATCGTTTATTAACGCTTTTGGTGTGTCCTTGAGGACTCTATCGAGATTGAACTTAATATTTTTCCAGGGCTTAATTACTGCTAATCTCTCGAACTCATCCATATAATTAAAACAAGTATTTAAATGAAAGAATATAGTATAATGAATAAATGCAAATGGTTGATGATTGGGTCGACAACCCCGTGCAATAAATCATGTAGAGGTGAATTCTGCGGATATCATTTACAAAGCGTTCGTAATGGCTCTCTTGGCCCCCTACCGTGCTTGGTTTGCCACGTCGGTGTAAGAGGAAAATCCCAGTTGTGTATCAATTGTGGCGGAAAGCGATACAGGGAACTAAAACGCTATTATGACAAGCGAATTAAAAACGCCGTCATTGACCCCACCGCCGATTTCGTCATTAAAACCCCCCAAGACTACGTTGAAAGATTCATAATTAAACCAAATAATAAATTAGACAAGTAGTATTATTATACAAATGGACCAAGAATTTCAGCCGCACCCCCTGCTCGTCAATTACGAGGCATCTCGCGACGGTATTGTTAGAAACCGCAGACTGAAGAAGCCGGTTGGTACCGTAAATAATCACGGATACTTGCGATTTAATGCTGGGAAAAAAATCTGTCTTATTCACAGGATGGTGTATGAAGCGTTTAACGGACTGATCAACGACGGTCTCGTTATTGATCACATTGATGGATGTCCTCAAAATAACAGACTGTGTAATCTAAGAGCTGTTACACCGAGTCAAAATTCCAAATTTGGAAAAACAGGAGGGATGAGAAAGGCAAAACCCGTAAAGTCATTTGATACAACAACTCACGAGGAAAAAATATTTCGCTCTATGAATGCGGCTGGTAAATACTTCGATATTTGTAGTAAATCAGTTCGAGATGTTGCGGAGAATATAACTAAAACAGCGATCTCAAAAAAGACGGGTCATAGAATTCGATTTTCATATATAACATCAAAGGGAGATAACTCGTTTTGTGATAGCGTCGCATGACAAGAGTTATGTCCCTTGAAGTCCAATTAATGTTGCGATTAATTAATCATTTTACGATGAAAACTAATGAAATACACGCTATTATCTAACAGCTGTATTCTTTTTTTTAATGTTTTATTTGAGTATTTGGTTTCATTTAAATGCCGTGAAACACCATTAATAAGTATTTAAGGATTTAACGATTCAAGGGAATTCAAATTAACACACACCTTGTGACTGACGCCGCTGTATTAGTCACTTTATATATAAGATGACTCGTTATAAGCCTGGGGCTTTCGAAAGCCAATTCAACTAATCAAAACTAACCCACGCTCTTAACCCGGGCGTGTGGTTGTCTTTTGTTTACAATCATGCAACCGGGTTAATTTAATTGGGTTGCTTTTGATTGGTTGAATTGGCCGTAGAGTTCCGCCCCGTCGTTTTATGTTTGTGCTGTCTTGTGCCGTCCCATCATCCATCAATCATTTCATTGTAAATATATTCATCCTTAATTAAGTATATGTGTATGCCTGTAATCTGCCACAACACTCGAGTGGAGATTTACGGCATTGTACCGTCCATGTATGCCTGTAATCTGCCACAACACTCGAGTGGAGATTTACGGCATTGTACCGTCCATACAAAAAACGGGGTCAAAAATGACCCCCAATAATTTTATTAAATTTTATTAAAATTTTTGATATTAGAAATAAGATGTTTTATAAGAATAATGAATATCGAAGACATCAATAATATATTAACTGAGATTTCAAAATTAAAAAATCAAGGAATTGAATTATCTGATGGTCTCGACAGTGAAAAAATATTATCCGATTATGAGATTATTAACGAACAGTCGAAACGGGGGCGTTTTACCCTGGCCCGCGAGTATTTTTTTATAAAACGATTACAACATACGATTAATGAGAACCTGTACCACAATGACGCAAATGCATTCATTGGACTATTTACTGCCGTTGAAATAATACGAAAAAAACTCGGACGTGTTTATGAACGACGCCGGGAGATTTCTAGTAAGATCAAAAACATTAGAAGGATTATAGACGAAAACTCCGTGGAGCCCCCGATGGTACACTCGGCGGAAAATTAGAAAATTGCGGATCAATTTACAATAATGGTAGGTGAATCACTTACTACTCGGCTAGCCAGAGAGCGACTAGCAGCGCTTAGAAAGTTTATACCGTTACGAGACAGAGTGAGAGAGAAACTTCAAACGCGACAACAAATGCAAACTGATTTTGCTGTTGGAAGTGAACAGTTATTTGCCCCGGTAACTAAAGCGACTAAGGATGTTACGGCGGTAACTGTACCCGTTCTTGGTGCGCTTGAAAAGATAGCGGCAGAGACAAAACAAACAAAAAGGTCTTTAGAAACACTCCCTGCAAAAATAGCGGCTGCTACAACACGGAGGCCACCACCACTCGCTATAACCGAACGACAAGAACCTTATGTTACAATGGCCGACGAGGAAGAACTAGGCGCTACTGCGAAAGAACCAGAAGAAGAAATACCCGAAGAAACACCGGAAGAAGAAATACCGGAAGAAAAAGAAGGGAATATACCCCGTATTGTACTCAAGAAGAGCACAATAGATCAAATTAGAGACTTCAGCAACAGGGAAGAATTAATTAATTTTACTGCCAACAATTTTGCTAAGAACATACGAGATAAGAAGCATATCAATAGCGGTTACGAGAAAAATATAAAGTCGTTAAAGGACTGGGCAAGAATAGTGTATTTAGCAAGTAAACATAAAGATGCATTACCACATCGTAGTAAATCCGATTACGACGCATTCCACAAGGAAGTTAAGAGTATAACACCAAAAAAAGGAAAAGGATACTCTGTTGGTAAAGAATCCTACGGCGTTACCTGTCCTAATAGTGTTCTCAGTGATATATCACGGCTGGAAGTACTAATCGGAGGAAAACGAGCCGGAAATAACTCTACGGAAATAATCAATGAGGCCGCTGATATTTGCAAGCGGTTATTTACAGGCGGTATTATGGACATTAATGCATATCGAACGCTCATAGACGAGCTCGTGGATGATTAATTGGAAAACTGGTGTTTTTAATAAGGATGATCATACACTACAACCATGATAAACCAGTACTCGTCTACGTGGTAAACTCGCGATTGCCTGTTTACCGTGCGTACTATGGAGATGGTCTCGGTAGCACCATTGCGGGGTTATTTACAAGAATGGCTCCAAAAGTAGCGCCGTTAGCCAAACAATTAGGAATGAAGGCTATTGATGTTATTCGTGATAAGGGTATTAGTGCCATTGGAGATGTTGCCGGAAAGGCGCTTTCAGCCGCGCGGGACAAACTAATGTCGTTGGTGAAATCCAAGAGATTCTCAAAAAGAAAACAGATGCCATCAACGACAGTGATGCCTGCAAATGTCAGTAAAGTAATAAATAACGCCGTGGAAGAAAAATTAGAGTCGTTGGCGACGACTCAGTCGTTGGCGACTTCGCCATCCGCCGATGCGGCAACCAACGCGCTCATGAACGCGATAGCGGGGAGTGGTTTAAATTCGAAGAATTTACGACGAAAACGACGTTGATGGATTTCAATTGAAAACATCAACATGATAAATAATAGAATGTTTGCGCGAACCGCTGATCCCGCGTTTGATATGGACGCCCCAGTGCGCAGGGATGATTCTGTCCGTGATTATCAATATTATTCTTATTATGCAGCGCAACCCGACCTACGATCGCGAATTGAACTTCAGGTCCAAGATACCAGTAAATACTTTCTGCCGTGTGAAGCGTTTATCGAAATCGAGGGAGAACTCGTGACAAATGCCGCCGATAATGCACCATACGCAGATGACCCTCGTGTTCGAGTTGGTTTCGTCAACAACGGTATCATGGCGTTATTTGAGAGCGCCAGATATCTTATTGACGGGCGAGAAATTGAATCAATAGAACGCGAGGTTGATGTTGCAACAACGATAATTGGGTTGGCGAGATACTCGGATGATTATACAAGATCGGCGGGCCCATCTATGATGTTTGCGAAGGACACCGACGATAACGCTGACCATATTCAGTACATCAACGTGCTGGCGGAAAGAGATACCGCAACTGACCCACAGGCTGAAGCAGCTAACCCAGACCGCAGAGCAAGACCAGGCGCTAATTTCAATATTATAAAAAGTACTAACGATAATTTTAATCTAGGATTCGCAACACGAGTAGGGATGTTGCAAGGACCACGCCGAAAGTTTTCATGCGCGATTCCACTCCATCACATATTTGGATTCTGCAGAAATGTCAGGAAGGTTATCTATGGGGCTAAGCATACAATCGCGCTGACGCGAAGGGGCGATGATAACAATGCAATATGGCGTGCTGCTGGCGTCGCTGCCGGTAAAGTCGTTTTAACTAAAATGGCATTGTGGATGCCGGTGCTGACTCCATCAGTTACCACGGAAGCACGATTGTTAGCATTTATGGAACAGGGAGGGAAATCGTTGTTGAGTTGGCTAGCGGTAACAACTGATGCTAAAGAGGATAACGTCGCCGATACGTTTACATGGCACCTGGCATCAAAACAGGGTGTTTCAGCCCCGCGTCATATATTCATAGCGCTGCAGAATAGGAATCGATTGGGTAATCAAGAACACAGCCATATGATATTTGATAAATTAGGAGTCAGGGATGTTTCGCTGAGAATAAACGGACAACAGGAACCGTCCGAGGACATACAGCTTAATTACGACGACAACCATATCGCACGTGTGTACCATCGATTGCTGTCGTATATGGGTCGTGATCAAAACGTCGACACTGGTTTGCAAATATCACAACTTGATTTTAAAAAACTGTATCCGATTTATTATTTTTCGCTGGAACATCTTGATTTAACGAGACAATCCGTCGTTGATATACACTTCCGAGCTCGTATAGCCCCGGGTGGTGTTAATTATAGAGCGGTTGCTGTCATTCTCAGCGATAAATCAATGCTGCTAGAAGGTGTTGGTGGACGAATGAGAATCGTTGATGCGCCAGTGGAAAACATGTAATTGAAAGCACAAAACGCGTTTACAATAAAATGTCGTATAGTGTCGTCAGTGTAGAGTTGACCGATGGTCAAGTCAAGAAATTACGATCAAAGTCGGCTAAACAATGCGGAACCACAATAACGCTGAAGCCGTCGCAGATGGCGGGTGGTAATCATAAGATATCGTTGACGGCGCATCAAATAAAACATTTCAATGATGCGATGAAGAATAAAAAGGGTGTTCAAATAGATTTTTCGGCCGCAGCAATTAAAAACATGGAAAAGACCGGTGGGATATTTCCGCTGTTAGCTGCGATTCCGGCATTGATTGCCACGGCCGCACCAGCAGTGGCTAAGGCGGCGGCGTTGGGGGCCGTTGGTACCGCGGCGGGGATGGCATTGAAGAAGGCAACCGGGAAAGGCTACAAAAAAAAACGACCCGTAGCCGGAAAGGGTCTAAGACTACCGGGAACCCCGTATTCATGGTACTCGGGAAAGGGTCTAAGACTACCGGGAACCGTTTATTAACTCGGGAGTCAATGACTCCTGAGTCTATGACTCCAATGTCTAATTTTGATTTAATAGACGCCGCAAACGCGCTAGCGATAAAAAACTTCAGAGGTGTTTTTATGAGGGATCAATTACCGGCGGCACCAAGGAATATTGAAACCGGCATAATTAACCTCGATGGATCCTCCGGAGCGGGAACTCATTGGGTTGCGTACGCGATTGATCCGCGTGCGATCGTCTATTTTGATTCATACGGGTTAGCCCCACCAAACGAATTCATGCGGTATATCCGGGCGTGTTCAGCCCGGGTTTTTTATTCCACGCTGCCAACACAGCAATTGAGTGACCCGCCGATATGTGGCCGTGAGGTATTGAACGTACTTGCGGCGATTTCATCATCGCGAAAACCACCTCATGTGGTTGTAAACGAATACACTAGTGGGGTCGTAGAAGCTCAACGGATTTTAGAGAATAACATTTACAATAATAATGATTGATATTTGGGGACGATCGGTTTCGGCGCTGAAAGAATCCACGGAAACAGCCGCCACCGATGACATAAAAAAACTAATTGAGGATGAAATCGCTGATACGTTGAACTTAACCAGTGTTGACCCAGATGAAATAGTTGTATTTCAAGACCGCCAGGGTAAATTGAAATCCGGTAATGTGTCACTGAATGATGTTTTAATACGACAGCGTGATGCCGACGAGAACACTATCGCGCTGTATACCAGCGACGGACGACTCAAACCGGGTCGAAATATAGTGGAGATAGAGAGAATGATAGAATTAATCCGAGACGGTGGTATAAGGTTGAATAGATCAATAATCGAACTCGAAGGGCATGTGAAAACAACTATCGATAGATTTTTTGGGTACCCGATAGTATTCGAACCAAATCTTGCAACAATAAAAAATACTATTTTGGAGTTTACGACGCTGTCGGGCCAATTTTACACGTTACGAAAAAATGTTAACAGGATCGATGACAACTTTGATAAATTCCTTGGTAAAAAAAATACCAAGCCGGATGAAATCACAATAACTATAAATGATATCACTGCGTATGGACAGGAAATAGAAACAATCAAAACTGATGTTGCAACAAACAAAAAGGGTGTAGACGCGCATGAACGGGAAATAGAAATAATCGGCGCTAATGTTGCAACGATCATAAATAATGTAGACTCGCATGGACGGAAAATAGAAACAATCAAAACTGATGTTACAACGATCATAAATAATATAGACGCGCATACACAGGAAATAGGAATAATCAAAACTGATATTGAAGCGAACAAAAAGGGTGTGGACGCGCATACACAGGAAATAGGAACAATCAAAACTGATGTTGAAGCGAACAAAAAAAATGTAGACGCGTATTGGCGGGGAATAGGATTAATCAAAACTGATGTTGCAGCGAACAAAAAAGGTATAGACGTGCATACATATGAAATAGAAACAATCAAACTTGATGTTGCGGCGAACAAAAAAAGTATGACCGAGAATACACGGGAAATAGAAACAATCAAAACTAATGTTGTAACGATCATAAATAATGTAGACGCGCATAGACAGAGAATAGAAACAATTAACACTAATGCTATAGCGAGCAAAAAAAGTATAGACGTGCATGAAGGGGAAATAGAAGTACTCAAAATTAATGTTATAGCGAACAAAAAAAGTATAGACACGCATATACAGGAAATAAATACACTCATTACTAGGGTTGCAGCGAACAAAAAAGATGTGGACACGCATATACAGGAAATAGGAACGATTAAAACTGATGTTGAAGCGATTAAAGACGGACTACCGAGAGTAGCAGAGCAATTCGAAAAAATAAAAATCCCTCATGAGAACATCATCAACACAGTATACTCAATTCGGCATGGATCATTCGATTGGACTCCTACACAGAATACAGTAAATATTACCGCAACTGTTAAGGGTATTTATCGATTGACACTGGTTTCAATGATGCAGTTTAATATATTATCGTCGAGTTCATCCGGGTTTAACAATACAATATCAACAATTATAGACAGGAACGCAACTGAACAGTTTACAATTTATGCCGTTGATAGAAATCTAGCCCGGGCAAACATTACATGGTATGTGGAATTTGCAGCGAATCTAAGTAATTAAAAACACTAGCTCTTTTAAAATAAAAATGACCACCAAGGAAGTTGAATCAGAGGTATCACCGACGTCACATCAATATCGATTCGATACCGCAAAAGAATTTTCCGCGAACTTGAAAACGCTTTCCGAACAATACCGTGTAAAAATAAAAAAATACCGTCGTAAAATAACCGCCATCGACGCGGTCGTGTACTCGGTGTCGGGTATAGTAGCTGGCGCCGGTGTTATTTTATCCACGGTGACCACGATAACCCCGATCGCTGTTCCAATCGCTGTCTCCGCGATGACAACAGTTGCTGGAATTGCCAACGCAATCACTAGGAAGATATCATCGTGTTTTCAGAAAAAACTCAACGAGTATACAGTAAAACATCAAATAGTATCCGACGCATACTCGAAATTATCCGGGTTGATCTCGTTATCGATTGATAATTTGTTCGTATCCGATGTTGAATTCTCCACGATGGTCCAGTTGTATAGCTCCGCGATGTCAAAAATCGAGGATTTTCAACTGGAAGCCGAAACCACCTGGTTGTTGAAATTAGACACTAAAGACAACGAATAATAATAATGTCGCTGAACCCCGAAGGGTTTCAATTACTTCAGCGGATCGCGGAGAACACCACTCCGGTACAAACAAATATGATATCAATAACGTCAACGAAACCCGAATTCAGTGTAAACTTTCCATCACCGGTTCCAGTAAAGGAAATAGCACTGGCAAAATTGCGAGTATATCACAGTTGGCCTAATATCCGAGCGGACGCATTTAACGGACAACAACCTAATAACTCGCTGGTTTTTGCACGGACAAATAAACCCGATGGGACCCCAGACTGGGAGGAGGTTACAATACCAACTGGGTCATACCAAATAGAACAAATCAATAAAGAATTTCAACGCAGGATAAAATCGATCACAGGAAAGGAATCAAAAATCGCTATTACGGTTCATGAACCGACGTTATCGTCGACGATTGAAATAAGCACACCGGGGTATATGGTTGATATTTATAACAGTTCAATAAGAACCATACTAGGATGGCCTGAGAATCCACCAGCGGACACCCCCCCATCAACTATCCTCAGACACGATAACGGAGATGGTGGTAGGCATATTGCTCCATACAACGTAAATATTGCATCGGTGATAGCGATTAATCTAGTGTGTGATGCTATCGAAGGAAGTTACCAGGTAGATACCAAGCAATCAAATCAGGCTCAACAGGGATATATCCTTTATTCGTTTTCACCAACAGCCCCTCCGGGATTTTTAATCGTTGAGAGTCCGATTAATCCGGTCTATATGCGATGCCATGATCGGTTTTTAACGAGAATTAATTTTAGAATTACCGATCAGTCAAATAACCTAATTGATCTGCAAGAGGAGGAGTTAGTGATCACTCTGTTTGTAAGATCATAAAGACTTTCATTGTAAATAACCACTTAGCAGCAGAGGGGGCGATGACATCGACGCGGTCGTCGATGTGCTTACGGACGCTGACGACGCTGGGGATCGACGCGCAGAAGGTGTTAATTAAACCAAATGACGACGCGACGATCCCCCAGAGTCGTCGTCGTTTTTTTTTTACCAGCGCTGACTACACCGGATCCGTTGAGTGCAGAAAGTACTAATTAAGCAAAATAACGATTGGACAAAATGTCGGATTCGCCCCCTCTGCTGCTACTGCATCTCAACTTGTGTGAGGATATGTAAATATAGTATGAAGTCTATTGCATCTCAACTTGTGTAAGGGTATGTAAATATAGTATGAAGTCTGCTGCATCTCAGCTTGTGTGAGGGTATGTAAATATAGTATGAAATCTATTGCATCTCAGCTTGTGTGAGGGTATGTAAATATAGTATGAAGTGTACTGCATCTCAGCTTGTGTGAGGGTATGTAAATATAGTATGAAGTCTATTGCATCTCAACTTGTTGGGGTATGTAAATATAGTATGAATTCTATTGCATCTCAACTTGTTTGAGGGTATGTAAATATAGTATGAAGTCTATTGCATCTCAACTTGTTGGGGTATGTAAATATAGTATGAAGTATATTGCATCTCAGCTTGTTTGAGGGTATGTAAATATAGTATGAAGTATATTGCATCTCAACAGATTCAACGTCGTAGTGTTAAAAAATTCATATGTTTTGAAAATAGCCAGGTTTTTTTTTGCTGCATTGACTTATAATGGGATGAAAAATCAATTGTCAGGCAGCAAACTTGAATAATTAATGTTAGATTGATAGATATCAGGGGTCAAGCTAGTAGACTTGAATATTTGAATCTATTTATAGCAACTGGCTTTGTTAGAAGAGAACAGACTGCTTTTCTAATTTTTAATCCTTGATCGAGATTCTTTGTTCTCATTCATATTTGGTACAGAACCAGTCTGAAGGTGTTTGGTGCTAAAAGTCAAGTCAGATTTATTCTAGTTGATGTGTGTGCTAGAATAAAAATGTTTTTCCAAATAATTTCACAGATGGTTTATAAAAGGACGAAAAATCAATTTATAGAAAAATAAATGAATTACATGATAAAGTGTTCCATTATAGGGCAGCTTCATTCCTATTGCAGGCTATATGGAAAGGATTTTAATATTGGTGATGGTAAATTTGATGTGGAACAGCACTTGAAAACTAAAGAAACCTTGAATTAGCTCTGTTCAAATGGTTGTTTCCTGATTCCAAAATCGCAAAAGTATGTATGTGCAAGAGAAAAATCATCTAATATTGTTCATTGTTCAGCTGAAGATACTTCACTTACAATTGCAGAAGCAATGAAATTTGGGCCGTTTAGTATTGCCACAGATGGGAATAGTGATTATGATGACAAAAAGTTGTACTCCGTCTGTTTAAGAGGGCAAAGTCAGAGTGTTCTTCTTTCATTATCAGAATTGACAGTAGATTCCACTGGAGAAAACGTTTTTGATTTGCATGATAATGCTTTGAATAAGCATGATATAAATTGACCAAACTGTATGGGGTTTTCAGCTGATAAATTAATGCATCAGTGATGACAGGAAATAAGGAGTAGCATTCTATATTTTGAAAAATGTCTCTATCATTGTACATGCCAGGATGTCCCTTTGTTCCAATTTTTAGACAGAGGCCCAGTGATTGCTTGCCCTGACTTAAAATTCATTTGCCTTGGAATGCCATATCATTTACTATTATTTTGACACTCCCATCCCATTTAGAAAATGCAAGTCCCATATACTTGTGATATTGGTCACTGAATACTTTTTCACATTCTTCTCAAGAGGGTCTCACAGCCAATGAGGTTTTGAACAATTTCACAATTTCAGCATACTTGGAATAATTGTGTGCATACAATGCAGCTCATGCAATTTCAGCCTGTGTACAATCAGGTCAATTTACAGTCTCTATTTCATCAAGGTAGGGATAGATAGTTGTGGGTCTTGCAGTAATCTTGTTTTCTGAACACTGCAAAAATCTCCATGTTTTTCTATCAAAGTTGAGAAGTTGGAGAGGCATTGATCTTTTTCTTTAAATGCAATAAGTTAAATATGAAGAACAGAGATAGAACGATTCCTATTCATTGGTAATGTGCTTTACTTTGTAGACACAAATTTCATAGCATTTGATATAATTGAGAGCTGGTTAGGTCCAGCAGGAGCTGAGTATTAATATAAAGCCTTCAAAATAAAAATAAATTTTTTTGTTTGTGGGTTCAAAGATTCTTTTAGGCTAATTAGAAATGGTTCATTTTTTTTATTGGCCCATTGGGCAACTCATTTACAAGATGAGCCCAGTCTAGATTAAGAGGGGCTGCGGGTATCAGGCTATCAGATTTTTGTTAACTGTTAACTGCCAAGTCACAAACTACCAGATATTTTACATGATAGGCACTTGCTTGATGAAGAGCCTATCCTCAACTAAGAGTTGAAACTCTGTCCAATGGTAAGCCTCTTCCTCCATTTTCTTACATTTCCAATGCAGCTTCTCACTTATCAATGGAGAATTATTATACAATATAAGTATGTCAAATCAACCTGGAAATTGCACAGACCCCAATCTGCCATGATTACATGAGACCCAGATTTGCCAGTTAATTATGCAACAGCAGATCAGAGTCTAAATTGTTTCCAAGTGGAATTGACTTTTGTGTGAGTATATGTTTTAACTGTATTGATGAGAACTGTTTGTGTTCAGTTTTAAACATTATTATTCATAGAGAAATTGGGAGAATAGTCACAGATATGTATAGTTCATTACTTGATGTAAATTATGAGTTATGTATATTTGAGAAACGGTATTGCTCAGTTGGTAGAGTATTACCGCATAGCCATTTGGTCATGAGTTCAAGTACCCATGAGCACAGTATTTTGTTTCAGTCTCTTTTGTTACATCTGTCTGTTGCAAGAATAGCTGATAACAGGTAATCTTGCCACACAAAAGGGTCAGTTTAAATAGATATTATTATTATTATTACTATTATTATTATTTAATCTGTATCATGTGAATGAGACATTTCTGTAAACAATACTGTATTATTCCTAATTGTTTATATCGTCTAAGTTTAATATACAATGTCATTTCATAAAATCCTTCATTTGTTATACTTTCATTGTTTGTTGATTTTGTAGTTATGACAAACCAATGATGCTTCCATGGAAATAATAGGACTCCTCCAATTCAGTGCTGTTGAAAATATAATTTTTGTTTGCAAAAACATGGAAATTTGTACCCATGAAATAGTCAGTTTTTAATATAAGTAATTGAAAAATTTTGTAATGAAGAATCATGGATGAAAATATCATAAATATTCATTCTGTAAATATCAGAGAAAGTGCAAAATGAGATTGAAATGTAAAGTGTATTAAAAGCTACAGACAGATAAAACTGGCAGCATGCCAGATTGACTTAATTATATGGTACAACAGTTACTGATGCTAAATTGTAGTTTTTATTTATAGTCACTGAATCACAAGCCTTTCCAAGGTTATTATTGCATTGCTAAATTGTATCTTTTATTGTTTTGCTAAACTACATATTTCTACTTAGTAACATTGAGATAATGGTCTTAATATTTGCTGCTTGCAGTAAGAGGATGGTGGAATGTTAGAACCCACTGCTGCCAAGAGTTGAACATTTTCTTCCTCTCTGGTCAATCAAGTCAGAGCAGTCCAAGGGAGATAATTCTTCCAATCTCTAGCACTGCCAGCTGGAGTCCAGCTGATATTCAACAGTACCTTCACATCATCAAGGTGGATGACTCTCCAACAAAGGGGTGAGTATAATGAATGGTGACATTATTATAGTATTCCATGCAAACTGTGGTCACTAAAACATTAGAATTAATAAAACTTTGATAAATTAGTGGAACTATACAATGGATACATTTCAAGTTTCATATATGCCCACGCTACTGTTTGTCAGCCCCAGCATAGCTTGTTAGCTTGATTATGTGAAAGCTATTTTGATATAGGAAAAAAATGTTATATTGGCATGAAGCTATGAATTGTTTGATGTCATGGTTGGTTTTCTTTATCATTAAAAGGCATCTTTATGATTCTTAAACTGTTTGGATTTAGAATTTCCAGTCCAAGTTAATTAGCATGATTATAAAGTCAGAAAGTATTTAAACTTATAAAATTATATTTGGTAAGTTTTGTTTTTATTGATAAGTAGCTGGTCTAATCATCACATAATTTTGTGAATGCACTATTTGATCAGCTTCAGTGGATCATCATACAGCTTGGTACACATTATGGTCAGTATCTAAAGTTACACAGTGATAAATAACTTTGTTCCTGTAATTTTACAGAGTTATTGACCATTTTTCTTGCAGTTTATTGAAGTATATGACAGAATCTTGTGATGCAACTTGTCTTGCAGTTTTAGGATGGATTCTGATGAATCTTGGTACGCCACTCCCTCGATAACTGTTTGTAGACCCAGTTCTACGCGAGTTATCGAGGGAGAGGTGTACATATAACAGTCATCATCTGAAGATTCATTTAGCGATAGATCTCCATACAATTTTATATCTCTGCTATAAATGGGGTGTATCGCATTAGCATGTTTATCTATCTGCATGTCCATCCATCAGTTCCTCACCTTATTTGCTCTCTTGTAAGTTGACTCAAACTTTAATCAACAAAGATCCTGATCTGCCTTTAGGATAATTCACCTGCAGATCAGGGTCTATGTTGGTTCTTCTACTGATTACTCTTAACAAACAGCAAAGACCCAGATCTGCTGGTGCATTATGCGACACCAGATCTGGGTCTGTGCAGTTTTCAGGTGGAGTGGTCAAGTATATATAACATTTTATTTTATTGCAATGACCAGAGTTCAATAACTTCTACCATTAGTAAACTTTGTAAGTAACTTGCATTTGAGGCAGGGAAGAAACCTATTGTTTACTGATGTAAAAATTCAAAACTCAATATCACCGTAGCTTAAAAAATGACAATTCTGTCCATGCAGTAACCAGACTATTGTGCCAGAATACTTGACCAGACATAGTAAATATTTGCATTCGAGAAAGATACGGGGGGGGGGGGGGGATGGTCAAAGGTCAAGGTCACAAGGGTCTAAGAAGAAAACAGTAAGGTTAAACAAAATATCTGGCAGTGAATATGACCAAAATGCTGTTTTATAATGTAGATAAGAAGATCCTGAATGCCACCTCAACAGTAATGCAAAATATGCTCATTACATTGTTATACTAAACCTTTCACCATGAGTGATTTTTCAACTGGCTAAAAATCAGGTAGTGACAGTCCATGGGATTCCATGGCTAGGCTTGCCAAGGTTGTTAACAAGAAAATCACACCATTCATTGACTAATATACTAAAATCTTCAGCAAATGTGGATCTTCTCAGATAAGATGCCAGTTTACTCTTACCTACATGAAAGTTTGATGATGCCATTACTCCAGTCTGTACCCTTTTACAGGCTTCACAAGATCTGCCTCTCCAACTTACTTGCTGCCCGCACCAGTTTTCAGGCCAAATCAATCTCAACAGCCAATGAGATACCATCTTTAGCAGAAGGATAAAGAGGCCAGAAATAGCACAAACTCAACAAATTCTAACATCGGCCCATCTTGGGCAGCAACAGCAGGGGCCTTGCGTCTTGAGGCAGTTTTTCACAAAGGGGATAGAAAACAAGGTTTCTCTTACCCTAGCCTCCTAACAGTTATTGTTGAATTTCTTCCCAGAATATCTCTATACAGCCTGTTGGTGATCTTCAGACATATTCATTGTCCCAGCACATGCCAGAAAATTAATTGGCAATCCATTTTTTGTGTAGGGGCTTTGGATTTTGCTTGTCAAATTCCCTTCCCATTTTGACTTTCCCATCTATGATAGATGCACTGTCCAACTGAGAGAAGTTTATTTTTGGAAGGAGATCTGGCTGTTGCTAGACAAGCAGGATGTGGGTTTGGTTTTACTCCAGGCTACTTGTAGTGCCCAAGATCAGTGAAAATGTGAGGCAAGTGATAGACTTCACAGTGCTCAACAGGATCATATTTACTTTGATGGTTCAGAATGGAGATGACAAAGTCAGTTATACTTTATATAAAAGGGTCAAATCGGAAGTCAGTTAAGACTTAACCAGTCAATACGCTCATGTGTCTGTGCACAAGTTTCAAGTTCCATTGGTTCAGATTCCAAGAAGCTATATACCAATTTCACCCTCTCCCACTGGGTCTCTTTTTCAACCCATGGTGCACACCAGTGTCCTCTACTGCCAATGTTTTCCATCTGACCTCATCAATAGAAACTGGCTTATTGCAACATCTGCCAAACAAATAGGATAAGTTTTTCTTTGGTGACAGCCAGAAATGACTTTCTGTCCATTCTGTGTTTCTAGCAAATTTGGAAAAGTTTTATATTAGTCCTTCCAAGCATTTTGGGCATGGAAGTTTTATTCTGACCGCAAGAATGTTTGTCTCCCTTTAGAACACATGACACATGTTATCAGGCTTTTGGGAGTCAAGCTGTAACTGAGAAAACATCATATCAGGGGAGGTAATAGGTAAGTTTCTTTCCTGTGACTATATGTTTATATTGATGAGAATTGCAAAAATTGTCATCCCATTACGATTGCAGGATTTGACAGGTGGCAGAGCTTCTTTCCTAATATCATTGAGGTTATGGGAGGTAATTGGTAAGAGTTTCTTCCCAATGACTGTATATGATATTAATGAGAATGACAACAATTCTCATCTCATCACAACTGCAGGATTTGACAGGTGGCAGAGCTTCTTTTATAATGTTAATGTGATCAGGCAAGTATTCTCTGAGATTAACAGCAAAAAATGGAAGAATGTCCAATGTAGTAGAGACAGCAGGCATTATCAGTGATGTTGGTTTCTAATAAGATTTTAACTTTTACAGGCTTAATGGGATAAATATATTGAATTATATGAAATATGATGTATATATAATAGCAAGCAAAAATAAGCATTGGATAAAGTTGAATATAACAGCTCGTTTACATGCAATCACCACACAAGCATATTTAGTGAATGGCCACTTTTGATGGATGCCGTCTTGATTTGCTGATCATTTAATAACCACTTTTGTGCGAAGTTTGAATGTTTTGTATTTTGTCTGCTTGGATCGAACCTGAAGGCTACACTTCTGTTGTGTCATTTAGTGATATATTTTGCATTCAGTTCTGATTGGCGGTTATTGTTTGTTCAGTTTCATTAGAGCAAAACAATAACCACCAATCAGAACTGTAGATTGTTCAGAGCATGACACACTGGGTGTATTGGCATCAAAACTTGAAGCATTCGTATATAGAGCAACATAGAAACTTGGTGTAAAAGTGGCTTTTAAGTGATCTATAGAGAATTTAAATTTACATTGGAACAAGTTTGGAATGTCTCCATTTATTATGACTAACAGGATAAAAAGAAAAATTAGCACAGAATCATTAAGGTGGGTATATTCCAAAGTAGATGAGTTACAATTTATATCCACTGTGTTAGTTTGTAGAAGTAGATTGGGTTTTGTCAATAATTCCTTTTTTCACTGCCAGAAATGACAATTTTACTATTTCTTCTGTTTTGAAGATAATACTTCCAATTTCAAGTGAACATATAAAATTGGTCGTTGTTGTGGGTTGAATGCTGTTTTTCAGTACATGATAGGCTATACATGCATTTGGTTTGTCTGGCGGATGAAGAATCTGGAAATACTATGGGAAGAAGCACTGATCCACATGAAGCTACTTTTATTCTTTCTCATCTCATATACCCACATTGGCCAATCCAGAGACTCAGACCCATGTGGACGGAGGTGAGAGGGCAGTGATCAGTAAAGATAATTGCCTTAGACAGACCGCATGGCCACCTGGGACCCCATAAAATTAGGACTAAATATTTGGAAGTATTCACAGATGAAAATGATGTATGAGTCGATGTCTGTGTAATCTGAATACTGGAAATACAAGAAGAATGTAAACACATAACAAATACACCACCCTATCACTGACAGACACTCTAACGATGAAAAGATAAAGTGAGTATCGATAATGTATTGTGGGCTGTGTATTATTATTTTGTTGATATGCAGCAGGTGTATCACCCACCCCAACTTATTATCATGATTAAACAAAACAACACTTACTGTATGCACATATGTACAGGATGAGAAGTTTAATTTGTTACTTAACATACTAATGTGGCATCATGCAGTAGGTAACAAGAGGGACAGCTTAATAATCAGATGTTTATTGCTGGAAAATATATCAAATTACATTCTTATTTTTAACATTTCTTTTAGTAATTGCTTTCATTTGCTTGATCATGCTGTCACATTGATAAAAATAGTTACCAGTAGAGATGGGTACCACAGAAAAGTTTGTACAACTGTATTTCTTAATATACTGTGATACATATCACTATGTACTGCAATTATATTAGGAAAAAACAATTTGATGTTCTGATACAGGGACCTGATACTAAATTCTGTTTGTCAATAGCTGGTAGAGATATCTTGCTCCGATTTATAGCAAGATAATGCCATGTCATAACTGGTATTAGCCATGTCATAATCGGTATTATTATTGGAGAAAAAAAAACTATTATCTTGCAATACAGAAAATAAAATAGCTCAAAAGAAAATCACTTCTGCCACCATCACCCCAAATTATATGTGTAGTACCTTATAGCAGATGAATTTGCTATGTGTATGTTAATTGTTGTATAAGTTGTAATCTAAAAACTAATTTAAGGGAATTCATTAAGCTGTACTATGTTGTGGCATGTATTATTTTATGGATTGTGGTATAGAATGCTATTCAATTCAGTTCATTCAGTGAATCTGCCTTCTTGAAAATCCTTGGCTATAATTCTGTAAAAACATTTACATTTCAGCTTGATTCTGGCAGTTTGTGATACAGACTCAACAATGGTGTTTTACAAAGTAACAGATGGACTTGTTCCACCAGAGTCACCAGAAGAGTCGGAACAAAAAAAGGAGAAGCATTCTAAAAAAATGCAAGTGCGGAGAAATCACCTGTCACATCAGACTCAGATTTACCTGGAGACTAATGTGGAAACAGAATGAGAAGCAAAGTGGATAGAACAAAATGAGATGCATATCAAATACTGAATGTAAAACACATGGGTACCAGTCCGTACAAATTGGAAACATGCTTATTTTTTATTTAACCTTAGTTTGGCTGGAAAAAGGGCTTACTTTTGAAAAAAGTAGGAAAATTCTTCTACAAGTTATTACTTTTTTTTGGCAATATCAGCTTTATTGTGACAGTTACTAACAGATTGTTTTGTTTATCAAACAATAAATGAAGAACTTACTGGAAACAGGAAAAGGAAGTCAGTCAGCACACCTCATGGCTAGAATGTGATCTTAGTTATGATCACTTGAAAAAGGACAACATTCAGCTATGATACTCTTGTTGCTTTTTAACAAGTACATTGTGTCAGTAGGAGCATTTCAAAGTGTCCGCTACTCAGGAAATAATAAATTCTGCCAGGACGGAAGTCTTGATATATGAGGTACGTGATAGAGCAGGAGGAAAAAGGAATGGTGCAACATAAGGAGAAAGGGGTTGCATTATTTAAGAAATAACAGGAAGAGACAAGAAAGACATTGACAATCTCACTTCTAATTCTATGGTTCTTGGTGATAAATGGGAGACAACTGCAAAGTTAGATTTTATTGCTAAAGCAAACAAGTTTAATAGCAGACATGCCTGCCATCCCGGTCCCTTTGTATTTGTTCCAGAAAATCATTTTAATGATCACTGTATTCCAGAAATACAGATTTCATTTGCATGTCACAGAAAAGTCAGCATGGAAAATTTAAAACTAAACAAGACCTGCATTAAAACAAATGAAAGACAATGCACATGCAAGTAATCCCATTTCATTTCAATGACCTCCGATTTCTGGATTACTGCCTGAACACACTGATTATCAGTTCATCAAACTGGAATACTACAGTGTAATGGATTGTGGGTATTCCTAAAACGTGTACAGAGTGAAGGAACCCAAATAAGGCAGCTGTTATATTCTGCTAGGTTACTTTTGCTTGAACTTCAGGTCTAATTTAATTATTCTTTATGTTTAGATATTAAATCATAATCTTAAATAAAGCTAATATTAAAAGTAATTATGTTCAAACATTCCTTGGAAAGAAGCTGAATAAAGGGTACTGAATTTATGCAACTGTTGATATAATGGTCTGCTTCCCTGTTTTGTATGCTACCATGCATTGCATGCCACTACGAAGGGAACTGCAGTGGAAGGTCAGGGAACCAGACTTATCCTAAACAACATTTGGATTTCCTCAAAACTGATTGCTTCTGTTCTATATTGCATAGTGTATTTGGTCACATTAGAAAAGTTTTGAGTACCTATAAATGGTATCCAAATGAAACTTAGGTGATTCAGATGAGGAATTGTCTGATAAGAGATCAAAAGATAGTAATGGTATAACCAAAAAAAACTGTTGTAAAAAGAGCACAGACATTCAGGAATGAGTAAAATCACAAGTGGTGATATCAATAATTTAGATGTGAAGGGTATTAACTGTTGTGAAATTTGGTGAGTGGAGTTCTCAATAAAATCTAACGGCAACGATGGTTGTTGACATCATGTAATCTCAGGAAAACACGTGAAAAATACTACATTATGGTAAAAAAAAAACAACGAACATTCAAAACTTGCTGGATTTTCTTGAGGCAGGGAATGTTAAAAACAACAATGATTTGGGATGAAGAGACATTAGTTGAGTTGCTAACAGACCTGAACTTGCTGTTGTCATTGAATTGGTTTACAAAAGAATTTAAAACATTAAAGGCTCAGAAGTTATGCAGCAGTTTCAATACTCAAGAAGCAAAAGGACATCCAATTCTGAACAAAACAAATGCTGCTAAGACATTGCTCAACTTGGCAGAGAGGATGAAAGTTAGGCCTTTCTCTGTAACAACAGATGGCAGCAGTGATGGAGGCAGCAGTAAACCTTTGCCTATATTTATAAGAGCAGCTGATCTTGAGTCTGGAAACGCATTCTGATGTTCCTGTCTTTGAAGGCATACTATTCTATGGGAGAACTGTTTGGCACTGGGGGTCTGATGTAATGATTTGGAGAGAAATTGAGAAAACTGACAACTGGGCAATTTTACTGTGATAATAACTATAAATTTAATGTCTTATTTAATTTGTCCCTGAAAATAAAGGTCTGTCCCTGATTTTGACATGTGAAAACATAACAAGTGGAAGCAGAATGAAGTACACTTGAAAACACAATCTGAAAGAATGATTTGCTGCAGAATGTTTAGTCCAACTGAAAACTGCTCAGACCCAGATCTGTTGTCACATGATGTACCAGCAGATCGGGGTTTCTGCAGTTTAAGAGTAATCTCTAGAACAAACAGCATAGACTCTGAAATATGCAAAGATTGGTAACACACAAATGTCACTATTCAATAGAATATATATGAAACTACAGGTTTTAACAGTGTCAAATCCTTTTAAATGATGGAGTAGTCAACATTTTGTGTCATTGTATATTTAACACCGAGTTAGTCTTTGGTGTCATTCAGGATATTGAGCCATTAGTCAACATTAGTTCATTTAATGAGCTAATATACTGTGGTAACTATCTCTGGTTCTGTCAACCTAAATTATAAATAAATATAAAGTGAGAATTTATTGTCCTGAAAGACAAACTGACATTTTTATTCCATATAAACATAGTCTTGAAATCAATTGGAAATTAACTTATGTTTACAATGAAGCACAGTGAAGTAGAAAAGGTCTGAATGAACTGGATAGTTTGTTTTTTTTTTTGTTTTACGGCACATCAACACAGGTAGGTTATTTAATGCAAAGGCAGTTGGAGTAAAGTGCCCAAGGACATGCCATGATAGCTGACCCAAGAGGATCCGATGGCAAGATTCAAACCCACATTTTTTCTGGAAGTATTTTGAAGCATATATTACATTCATGATTATTAAAGGATTATCTTTAGATATTGTTCAAGACAACTATGATAGAACCGTAGCATATTAATTATTTTGGCATCAATACACTTATTTGACCATCCACATGATACATCTAAGTCAGTGTTACAAATTTTAGATCATGCTGAATGTTAAATTTTCTAGCAGAAGAAAAGTTTGTTTTTAATAAAAAGGTGCTGTTATTATTTACTGAATTGTTTGTTCAGATGTATAATCATTACATGTACAAATTATAGCTCCCTACAAAAGTTACACTGGACCATGAGGATTCTCAAAGTTTCTTTACAACAGGTCTGCAACATGCTTCCCCTAAACTTATTTACACAGGTCCTCAACATGCTTTCCCGTAGACTTACAACAGGTCCTCAACAAGCTTTTCATAGATTTCCAATAGGTCCTCAACATGCTTTCCATAGATTTACTACAGGTCCTCAACATGCTTTCCATAAACTTACATCAGGTCCTCAACATGTTTTACATACTCACAACAGGTCCTCAACATACTTTCCATAAACTTACAACAGGTCCTTAACATGCTTTCCATAGACTCACAACAGGTCCTCAACATGTTTTCCATAGACTCACAACAGGTCCTCAACATGCTTTCCATAAACTTACTACAGGTCCTCGGCATTCTTTCCATAAATGTACTTACAACAGGTCCTCGGCATGCTTTCCATAAACGTACTTACAACGGGTCCTCTGCATGCTTTCCATAAACGTACTTACAACAGGTCCTCAGCATGCTTTCCATAAATGTACTTACAACAGGTCCTCGGCATGCTTTCCATAAACGTACTTACAACAGGTCCTCGGCATGCTTATCACAAACGTACTTACAGCGAGTCCTCGGCATGCTTTCCATAAACATACTTACAATGGGTCCTCGGCATGCTTTCCATAAACGTACTTAGAACAGGTCCTCAGCATGCTTTCCATAAATGTACTTACAAGTCCTCAGCATGCTTTCCTTAGACTTACAACAGGTCCTCAGCATGCTTTTCTTAGACTGAAGTCCAACAGGTCCTCAACATGTTTTCCTTAGACTTACAACAGGTCCTCTACATGTTTTCCATGCATTCACTTACAACAGGTCCTCAAAATGATTTTCTTGGACTTTTACAGTTTGTTTTTAAGACTGCATGCTTTCTACTAGGGGTGCAATGATACATCCAAACCCAAAGTGTGATATGCCAAACCCATATTGCAATATGCATGTATTGCAATACAGTAACACTTAATGAAAACAATAAAATAATTACTATAACATTTACTACTTGGAAAATACAACATCTCGGTGATGTTACCTTGTAAGACTTAAAAAGTAGTCAAAAGACCATACAAAATTGACTTAAAAAAGAAACAAGAATACAAACACCAGAAGATAATCAAATTATGAGCAAATAAAAATCTCACTGACACTACTGCTAAAGACTACCTTTGTAGGCATAGAAGTTGCAGGAATATCTTTCCTGGCTACTTGTGCAAGGAGTGGAAATTTACGCTGCTGTGCTTTCCATCATTTTCAAAGGGTCCTTATCCAACATTATTGGATATTCATTTTTGAACTAGTCCAAGGGTCATGCTACCAAGCGACCTGGCGACTAATTCCCCTGAAAATGCAAACTTCGCCTTCTTCTGTTAGAAAGTGAAAATGACTTTGCCCTCAGATTTTTCAGATTTAAAATGACTGGCTGTAGCTTATGACTTTTAAGATGCCCCCTCGCTGTAGCCATTAAGTTCTTGCAGCATTGTAAACCCAAGGTGAAATATATTTATGCGATGTTGACACCAATTAGCCTAACCCTGCAAACAAATTCTTGTACATTCACAGACACGTTTTAATAGCTAACTGAACATTAACCCTTTCTTTAGCAAGATATCAATGCTTGATTTCATGAAGTTTGGCCTGCTGTACTATGTTGAAAATATACCAAATTCTGTTCAAAATTTAAATATCAATATTTAAATAGTAATGTTTTTTTTAAAATATAATCAGTGAAGAGCATTTTCTAATTTATTTCTTTTTAAAAAACGGAGACGTTAATGGCTGTAATTGCGTATTTTCTTTACAAACTCAGTTTGAAACCATAAGTGATCCTGTAATGGCAGACATCACTGTGTCTATGATATACCACTTCATTAGATTGTATTCATAAATTATTGGGCAAATAGTTTCAGGAAAATATGTAATTTAATGAAAACAAACTTTAAATATTATGTGATAGAAGATTTAGCCTAAATATTTAATAATCTAGGTCAGAAACATGGGAGAATACCATGTTGTGGAATTTGAAAAAATGATGCAAGGTCAAGGTTGTTTTCTGACGTACCATAATTCATTTTCGTGAAAATATGAAAAATATATATAGTAGTGAAGCAAATACTATTTAACCAAATTGAATGCATATCCTTACTTAAACAAATAATAAAAGCATAAATATGCAGTCCCATTAATGGATTTTGTAACGAAGCTAGAAAGTGAGTAGTTATATAAAGAAAATCCCTCTTTCTAAAAATAGATGCACTCACATGGCATAATACGTGTTCTTGGATGTGTTTGGTTGGGAAAAAAGGATCCAGTTTAGTTATATTTCAACTTTAATCTTCAGTGTGTTGTCTATGAATAGTTACAGTAATGTTTTATTGGGAACAATGAAATCAGGGTGAAGAGTATGGTTTGAAATCACTTGTATATTTACTTGTATGTACATGTTTTAAGGGATGTGTTAAACTATACTAGAAATTCTTTTTTTGCAATTTTACACAATTTTTAGAAAATAAAATAATTAAGTGGTAGCTTATTAAGGATTTTTACCAACTTGCAATTACAAGTCTAATTTTGTTACTGCTATTAGTTAAATTAATTACAATGTATAGTTTCTGCTGTGTTTTTTTAAAGTCATGACCAAAATACTCTGTATTCACCTCAATCCAAGCACACACATAAGACTACAAGTATGAATACAATAATTTTTATACACATACAAAATATGTTGATAATAAACATATAATGCAGATTTTTCAACTTGAAAATAAGGTATTGCTTAAAACTTAAAAACGCATACGGAGAAATAGATACAATTAAAACAAGAAAATTAGTTTCTTGCTTTAATCCCACTTCTCTCCATTTAGCTCCCACTTCTTCCTGTACTGTCCAAAATCTGAAATCAAGACCATTAAAAATATCTTAGTACAGAAAATCGTATCACAATATGTATTACCAGAACAGCAAACTGCAATATACTGGTATATCATTGCACCACTACTTTCCATACAATTTACAAATGGTCCTCTACGTGTTTTCCAGACTTCTTTACCAATGTTCCTTTATGTGATTTCCATATTTCTTTTCAAATGGCCCTATGCATGCTTTCCACAGACGTGTTTACAAATGGTCCTCTGAATGCTTTCCAGACTTGTTTTACAAATGGTCCTCATCATGCTTTCCAGACTTGTTCACAAATTGTCCTCTGCATGCTTTCCAGACTTGTTTACAAATTGTCCTCTGCATGCTTTCCAGACTTGTTTACAAATGGTCCTCTGCATGCTTTCCAGACTTGTTTTACAAATGGTCCTCAGTATGCTTTCCAGACTTGTTTACAAATGGTCCTCAGCATGCTTTCCAGATGTGTTTTACAAGTGGTCCTCTGCATGCCTTACACATGCTTGTTTTACAAATGGTCCTCTGCATGCTTTCCAGACTTGTTTTACAAATGGTCCTTTGCATGCCTCTCACATAATTGTTTTATAAATGGTTCGTTGCAGGCCTTTCACATAATTGTTTACAAATGGTCCTCTGCATGCTTTCCACAGACTTCTTTTTACAAATGGTCTTCTGCATGCCTTCCAGACTTGTTATAATTCGGATGTCACTGATATTGTAAATGAAAGAGAAATGATAATATTAATGGAGGACTTGGCCAATCAGCTTATGAATATCATGCAGATACTATTGTAGGCAGTGTTTAAAAGCGGTAAAGAATTGCATTTGTCTTGTCTGGAAAAGGTGACACATGATTAATTATACAGTGTCTGTCATTTGCTATCCATTCAACGTTCAACATGTGTTCGAGTCCAGCTTTAAAATACTCTCCTCCTTGTATTATATGTGTTAGAACATTTTTCACACAAGGTAGAAATCCATAGCTTTAGGCAATGTTTGCCATAAATATTTTGTTTTATTGTGTTTAGCTGATCAGATGAGCTTTTTGTGATTTTCTTTTGTCCTTCTACCCATTAGCAGAAGTTAGTTATCATTACTTCTCCTACTTGGAGGATTGTATTCCAAGTTTGTTACACACATTTATTCCATGGTCAAGTTGGTCATAAAAGGAAACGGTCAGATATCCAATCTAGCCACCGCAGCAGCCATCATGAAAATCATATTATTGCTGCTCCTTCTGAATGGAATACCGTATAAACATGGGCTTTTATCTAAAAGACTTTTTATGATGTCTGGTTAGTTATACATGAAAATATTATCAGTCTGATGTCCAATATGGTTATAATGCCAGCCATCTTGACAAGCATATTATTGATTCTCCTCATGGGGGTTTTCACCAGAAGACTTGTAGTGAGGATTAGTGGTGACCATCTTGAAAATCCTGTTATCACTAAATGGATGCTCACATCAGAATGGGGTTTTCACTAACATACTTTATATGATGTCTGATTTTTCCTAAATGAAAATGGTGTTGATATGACATCCATCTTGAAAATCTTGTTATTCCTACTCATTATGAACAGGAAGTCATATCGCCATCAGGTGCAGAAAGAAAAACTTTTTATGGTGTTTAATTGGTCTTAAATAAAAATGGTTCCAGTCTGGCCAGCAGAGGGGCTGCTGCTCCTCCTAACTTCGCTGATCTGGAAAGTCGTATCATCATAAGGTTTGCACGAGAAGACTTTTTATGATGTCTAGATGGTACTAGATGAAAATAGCACTGATCTGTTTCCAGTATGGCCACCATGGTAGCCATCTTCAAAATCTTGTTATGGGGCGCTCACCAGTTATATACTTTTGAGAGAGTGAAGTATGTATGGTAAAGTTGTTTGCATTTAAAGAATGCACAGGGGAGAAAATGTGGGTATACCTCTGTGCTACATTAATGTAATGTGGATGATATTTTTTTGGATATTGTACTTTTGGAAATTGTACATGATCTAAGAACACTGCTAACTAAAACGACTGCTCCCTTGTGCTGAAAAATCAGCCTGAATAAGTCGAAAGTACACTATCCATAGCAGTTATTAAAATAGGGAAAATGAATTTGCCAGACTTGACAATACCAGCTTCTGAAAGTGCAATGAATGAATTACCAAATATATAAAATGTAGAAAAAAGTTATTGGCTCTTTTTTATACAATTTACCTCTGAATGTCAGGAAGTGAAAATGACCAAGTGGAGCTAGCACTTTTCTGAAAGGTGCACATCTGGAGTAAGGCCAAGCTGTATACTCTATAACCCATATTACACCCATCAATAATACACCAAAATAAAGGGAATTAAAGGTTCTTTGAATTATACCTAAGATATACAAGGTCTTTTTTTTAAATAGCCAGTATAACCAGTGAGGAAAGCCAGGGACATTCTTTTTCTTTAAAATTCTAACCCTATGCAAAATACAAAACTGTAGAGCACCACCTATTGCTACTCATTAATTGAAAGTCTTATCAATATTGGCTTTATGTTTTAAGATTGCTTATGATATTTAGGGAAGATAATGACTGTTTGAATGTGGAGACGAATCGTCCTGTCTGCTGGGGTGTCATAGTCGCCCTGTCCTTGACTGGTTTCGTTAATATTGTAACTCATCAGAGGAAATACGTGTGTTAATTTGTTTGTTCAACTGTTAATTTTTCTAGAATTTAAAACCAGAGTTGTAACAGGACCTGAGTACTGCTTTTCAAAGGGGTAATACAAATATTATCATGGATTACAAAACTAAGCTTCTATTCACCAAAACATTTATTAAACACAGCAATCTGAACACAAAACATTAAAATGTGATGAATATGAATCAAGAATTGCTGCAAAGTAAGTTTTAAGCTTGATCCAAACAAAGACTTTAACATAGGGGGTTAGTTGTGTCGCTACTGTTCATTCACTTCACCATGAAATCACTCTGTAGGCAGATGCATTTGCAGCACCCTGTATTACAGATATCTTTAGCACATGTTGACAGTTTTGCCCAGCAACCTGAAAAGCAAGTGGGAATGTTAGGATAGAAGTATATAACGATTCTAATGAGAGAAAAAGCATTCTATTTCAGCGTAACTTGTCATAAACAGACATTATATTTTTATTTTTAACCTGACCTGGTTAAATAATTTCATTCAAGTACTATCCAGTGTGTACTAAGTAACCAGTGAGCATGATACTCATTCTTTTACATTTGTATGTGTGTGTGGGGTTGGATTAAGTGGTCCAATTTCATGTGGCTACTTGTAGTTTAGATTCTTCTGGTTTTGGGGCTACATTTAAGGATTTGAGTGATATGGTAATAATGTCGTGTGCTATTTAGGGTTAGCGATAGGACTGGGGTAGGTTATGAGTATATCCATCTTTGAGTGTGTTCGTAGGTGTTCTAGGGTTTAACACCATTTTTCAGCACAAGATCGGCTATACATGGCAGCCAGTATAACTGGTGGAGGAAGAACCCTGGAAAATCCAGGGAAGAACCACCAACCCACAAGAAACTACTAGCAGGCTTTCCCATGTACCCACGCTAGCCGAGCCTTGGACTCGAACCCACGCAGACAGAGGTGAGATGGCAGTGATCTGGAACGGTGAGCGCTTTAGACCACTCAGCCCCTTGGGGCCCCTCGTAGGACAGAAGCAAAGGTCTGTTTCATCCTGGATTTTTTCTTGGTATGGACATTATTAAGGATAACTACAGATGAAATTCGGTAGTGTGCAATGTGTTGAATTTTATATTCTTTTTAATAGCTAAGGAACCAAGCAATCCTAAATGACTTAAAAATGTAAAGATTGGTGTGCATTTTATCATGCAACTATTACGTGAATCTCTAATCCCCAAGTAAGGTCATCACATAAAGTATTGGGAGAAAGTACCCTGTCACCGATGCACATGAATTACTAACTGAATGCGTATTTAATAATTCACAACATTTGCACAGGCTGAAGATTGATAAGCAGAAATCAAATATTATTCTTCACTTGGCAATAAAACCATGAAACCTGGTACAAATGCAGATATGGCCCCTATGAACAATATTAGATAAAGAAGCACTGCAGCGAAGCTCTCCAATACTAATAGTGAATCCTAGGTTTTTTTATCATATTCCAGCCTACAATAATGCCACATAAACATTATGTACCTGAAAATACAAGCTATTATGTGATGTTATGGTTGAAAATTAGTGTAAATGTTAGAACAGGACCAATATGATTCGAGTAATTGTGGCTCAAACTGAAGGTGACACAAATGGCTCAAGAAATATTGTTCGAAATCGCTGAATAAACGTTCTAGTCTCCATGATATTAAAGGGAAATTGAATCGCATATTTGCAGTATCATATTCATAAAAACATTTCTGTAGACAGACTTGTCAACAGGTATGCAGAGAGCGATCACGGGCCCAGGATTAAGAAACACCTGGGCCTCTCCTAGTTCTTGTTCAAATAAAAATATTCTTTTATCAAATTGAAAAGTGTTGTTCGGCCTTGGCCCCCTTATGGCCCGGGCCCCCACTGCCCCGCCCTGCCACTTGACGGCCTGGTTGTCAATTCCATCATTATGATGAAGTCCAGGTCTGTAATTTACTATTATGTTGATATTTCTTAAGAATAACTGTTATTTCTGATATATGCAGCAGAGTGTGAATATTGATATGGATAACAATTATCTCTAGACTCACAGATCTTAATCAGTGCCGGATTACCCACTAAGCACATGCTTAGGGCACCAACCCAATAGGGACACTTAAAAAATCTGAATTGTTGATAACAAAATTGAATGAACTACATGACAATTTCGATCGTCATGTACAAGCATTTTCATTTGGAATGATGGCAACACTGGTATCCCCCTACCTTATAGTTTTTAATACTGTCTGTTGAGTTTTACATTTTTTAGGAAGGGAGGGGGTACCATAACATTTTCAGTGCTTAGAGCCCTGGAAGGCCTTAACCTGACACCGAACTTAATGTTGCTTTCGTGCATTTGTAATGTCAGGTACAGTTAAGGAAATCTCAGCATGATCTTGATGAATGAGGTCCATAATACACCTGAAGAACCATTAATCCACTCCAAGTCATCTGAAGTCATATCAATCCACTCCAAGTCATCTGAAGTCATATCAATCCACCCCAAGTCATATCAATCCACCCCAAGTCATCTGGAAGTCATATCAATCCACCCCAAGTCATCTGGAAGTCATATCAATCCACCCCAAGTCATATCAATCCACCCCAAGTCATCGGGAAGTCATATCAATCCACACCAAGTCATCTGGAAGTCATATAAATCCACCCCAAGTCATCTGGAAGTCATATCAATCCACCCCAAGTCATCTGGAAGTCATATCAATCCACCCCAAGTCATCTGGAAGTCATATCAATCCACCCCAAGTCATCTGGAAGTCATATCAATCCACCCCAAGTCATCGGGAAGTCATATCAATCCACCCCAAGTCATCTGGAAGTCATATCAATCCACCCGAAGTCATCTGGAAGTCATATCAATCCACCCGAAGTCATCGGGAAGTCATATCAATCCACCCGAAGTCATCGGGAAGTCATATCAATCCACCCCAAGTCATCTGGAAGTCATATCAATCCACCCCAAGTCATCGGGAAGTCATATCAATCCACCCCAAGTCATCGGGAAGTCATATCAATCCACCCCAAGTCATCTGGAAGTCATATCAATCCACCCCAAGTCATCTGGAAGTCATATCAATCCACCCCAAGTCATCTGGAAGTCATATAAATCCACCTCAAGTCATCTGGAAGTCATATCAATCCACCTCAAGTCATCTGAAGTCATATCAATCCACCCCAAGTCATCTGGAAGTCATATCAATCCACCCCAAGTCATCTGGAGGTCATATCAATCCACCCCAAGTCATCTGGAAGTCATATCAATCCACCACAAGTCATCGGGAAGTCATATCAATCCACCCCAAGTCATCTGGAAGTCATATCAATCCACCCCAAGTCATCGGGAAGTCATATCAATCCACCCCAAGTCATCGGGAAGTCATATCAATCCACCCCAAGTCATCAGGAAGTCATATCAATCCACCCCAAGTCATCTGGAAGTCATATCAATCCACCCCAAGTCATCTGGAAGTCATATCAATCCACCCCAAGTCATATCAATCCACCCCAAGTCATCTGGAAGTCATATCAATCCACCCCAAGTCATCTGGAAGTCATATCAATCCACCCCAAGTCATCGGGAAGTCATATCAATCCACCCCAAGTCACCTGGAAGTCATATCAATCCACCACAAGTCATCTGGAAGTCATATCGATCCACCCCAAGTCATCAGGAAGTCATATCAATCCACCCCAAGTCATCGGGAAGTCATATCAATCCACCCCAAGTCATCTGGAAGTCATATAAG
Organism: Sinohyriopsis cumingii; assembly: GCA_028554795.2. NCBI lineage: Eukaryota > Metazoa > Mollusca > Bivalvia > Unionida > Unionidae > Sinohyriopsis > Sinohyriopsis cumingii. The sequence goes on along the minus strand of CM068840.1, from coordinate 76,950,245 downwards.
GACAAGACTAATAACCTGTGACTAAACATGCTACTATAATCACACAAACCTGTCTAATAAAAAAACATTATTTATTAATTAATATGCAATATTTTGTGAATTCCGTCGTAAGCACCAGATGGGGGCGAGTTTAAGGATGCCAAATATGTAACGCTATATATCGATGTGATCAGTGAATGATTTTAAATCTTTAACAGTTATTCTCAGCTGAAACTGATTGTATCTTCCTCCCTACTAACAAGTCATGACTTTGACTGAAAGATTTGGAATTATGCTGACCTCTTTGAACTTCAAATTGACACTGCTTAAAACCTTGCAGTTGCACTAAAAGAGAAAAGGTCCAGTCCATTAATACGTCTTTGTGCTCTCGTACTGTACCGCACTCCCCATCTCAAGACCTTTATGTTAGAGTATGAACACATAAGCAACTCACTTATCTGCATTTTGCATCCGCTTATCAAGATTGAGTTCTTTTACTGTCTGCGCGCTACTCTGCACCCACCTCACTGAACCCTTCCAGCTATTCATAAAATCATCTGACATGAGGTCATCTGCTGTTGGGCCACGAACGCGAGATCTTCACAAAAGTCTGATTGGTATTTGGATATGCGATCACAAAATATCAAACAAGCAAAGATCCAAATGAACCTGCCAAGCCAAGGTTCGAGGCTGGAATGTACCAAGTGTTCATTTGTGACGCCCTTCAGTCTGTTTTTGATGCCCATAGTAATGAGATTTCCAAAGATCTCAAAGTACATATTCCAGGAGTTGTGGAAGGATTAGAAAAGATCTCAAAGTACATATTCCAGGAGTTGTGGAAGAATTAAAAAAGCAGTTTGGTCATATTTCCAACGTGGGCACCACTCAGTCACACATCAAACCATGAGTCAATGGACTAATACACAACTGACGGAACTCCTGTCTAAACATTAGATCTAGAACATTCAATTGGTCCTATTAAGTTAAGCATGACCCAAAGGTTCGTGATACCAACAACCTGAGTGTAGCACATTGCAATACCAAGAACAGGATATTATGACCTCATGGACAAAACATCCTCAGAAACAACAATCAAACTTGTGAAGATGTTGCACTTCCTCCTATAGCGGAAGAGTGAGAGAGATAGCGAAAAGAGCTCATACAAGATGGTAGCATCTGAATGCGGGAAAAAAAGAGAAACAACGACTTAGAAAAGCTGAAAGACGTAGGTAGACCCTTCAACACATCAGATGTGGACCATCATATGGATGATGCTATGCCACTTGAGCAGCAAGCTTCTAGACTGTATCAAGTGGCTTGCTATGCATGCGATACATTCCTTTTGCTACCAAGGCCATAAAATATATCTAGAAGTCTTATAAACCTCTCCATCCTAAAAACATGTGAAACTGTATTTGTCCAAAATCACAACAAACATATCGGCGACTTTAGGGAACCTAACATGCAAATGCAGGCATTCTAGAATATTCTAGAGGACTGAATATATGATTTCCATGTCGATCATTGGAAAACAAACATCGAAGCAAGTGCACGTCTATTTTCACCATTTTGATATAAATATATCTATTCATTCTTCTAGGCGGATATGTCTTCTTTCAACATTAGTTGTTTTCTGTTTTTAAATCCTTAAGTTAATCATAAATCATAAATTACAAATCAATCCTTTCTTATGCATAGAGCCTACAATGTGATAATGGAAGCTTGTAGTCATTTTTCATGTGACTTACAAGCAACGATGATGCACAATACATACATATGTTCTGTACTGGGATATGTGATCTATGCATAGTTGCGTATTATTCTGAACGTGACAACCTGCGGCAACTTTTGGACTGTACCTAGCATTATTTTAGTCTTCCATGTCAATAATATTTCCAATGAATATGACCTAGCATTTTCTTTTGTGTGGCATTTATAAACTGCATTGGTTTTTGTGTCCTCCATTAACACAGCAAACCCCTCCTATGATGATATGTGATCGTTTTATATTAAATTTAAATCTCTGAATAGTGTAAAACAAATGTAGTGTATCCGGACTTAAAAGGTTTTCAGACTTAATAGAGCTTTAACTTCATAGGAAATAAACCAGTCATAGGCTAAATATTCATTGTCCATAACCCCAAAACTCAATTTTCTGGCCTTGGCATCATCGTTGTCAATAGTTTCTTAATTGTTTAGTTAAAGTGTTCATCTGTATATGTCCCCTAAATCTCTTTACAGAATCCCCAAAATACTTGGCATGAATCTTTATGAAGCGAAGCTGATTTATCGTGTGACACATGCACTTCCATCTTTGACATGGCTGTCAAGGAAAGTGATATAAAACTGCATTATCGTTTTGGTTAAAGATTTTTTATTTACTTACATTTCCTAAACCTCTTGATGGCTTTTCTTCACACTTTGGGTAATTCATTATGAAGCTAAGACAATAAATTCTGCAATATTCACACTCAACCTTTTGACTGTCAGGGTCACAGGTTTTGAGGAATGTTTGATCATTGATCCAAAACACAGGCTCTGTCTTCGGCAATTAACTCAGTGAACTAATGGGTGTTTCTTATTTAACTATACCCATATTCTTACTCAGGCATCCATACCAAATATACAAAATGGATGGAGAGAGAGAAGACCCTTCTCACAGGAGAAATAAACTGTCCTGACAGAAAGTAAGATCTGATCACCAAAACCAGTTACTTACTTTGTGGAACTTACATTTTCGCCAGGCAAATACTATCATTTATCACTTGTTAATGTATGCTTTGTTAAATTTGTCTCTGCATTACTTGTGCCAAACGAATACGTTTCTCCAATGTGTCTGCTACTCCCCTACCATCACCAAACAGCTTTAGATCTATTGGTATTTCACATTCCATTACGGGACTTACTTTTCTCATAGTTTTATTACCAGCTCTGACATAATTCCATTTCAAGTTTGCTAGGCATAATAGTGTTCTCGTATCTGAATTTGAGAAAATGTGTCTGTGCCAGTAAAATGGTGCATGACCTTCCCGTGATGTTTATCCTTCCATCTCTTTAGCATCATCCACTGTGTACATGTTAGACATTATTTCAGTAACTGTTTGACTTCATTTCGTTAGCATCAACACCTCTACTGTGTAGACATTATTGTAGTAACTGTTTGACTTCATTTCGTTAGCATCAACACTTCTATGTTGTAGATTTTTTTAGTAACTGTTTGAAATGAAATGTACAAATGTTTTTCAGTTGCACTCCTAATTGCAAAAACAATAGTCAATTTACCCAACTTTTTATTGCAGCAGGCAGCCGCAGTAGCTCTGTAGACTCATAATCAAGAGTTGTGAGTGCCAGGCTGGGTCAGCTGCCTCACTGTGTCGTGCTGAAACGCACATAGCTTCCATTCAGCATGCTAAGCCACAACAGCTTGATGAGATATAAGGTGAGAAATAGTGAAACGTAAACTATATGACCATGAGTCATCCGTAGCCACCAACTGGTGCTTTCAAAGTGTATATTACAATCCTTGCATAGCTTTTTTCTCTGAAAATCCGAAACATTTTCCTGTATTTGGGACAAACCTACTGGACTACTGTGACATATTCCTATTATTAAACGAACAACAAAAAGAGCATGCTGGTAAGTTATCTGTTTTCCTTAAGTATCACATTGTTATAGTGTTTAGATCAGTTTCCTCAACAGAAAACCTGTACAGCAGATTCAGGGAAGTTTGTGGGTCGCCAATTTCACTACCCCCCTCCCCCGAAAGCTTCATGTTCTTGACCTAGCTAATATTGTTTCAAATGACTGCTATCTAGATTATTAAACCTATATAAGCATTTTTCTTTTTCATTGTATAAGAAGAGATAGATGACCCAACATCTTTACGCACCCAGTCTCTCGGAGTATTCATATTACTACACGCAGACAATCAGTGACGCCATGTTAATGATGCCATACAGTAATGATTACATCATTCCGGGTGGCAGTAAATGGTAATCATATACAGGCGAGGATTTTTCAGATACGGTACATTTAATTTATAGTGATTTATATCAAAAGTATATTTATCCTTACCTGCCTACCAACGACAAATAACAGCTACCTACCTTGATATTATCTTCAACTTATTGTTTTCAAAATGATTGTTGAATGATTAGAATAAACTCACAACAGCTGTCCAAGAAAGAGTATAGGCTAGGTTTCTTCATCATACGGAAATGCAATACTTTTTAAGTTTGATAAAATGAACTCAAAGTTCAGAGAAAAGAAACATGTGTATGATTTATTTATTTTTGTATTTTTTTTTCAAAACTGAAACCAGTCAAAAATGTATTGTAAATCAGTTATTAAAAATCCAAAAGCTTCCTAAAACCCATGGCTGTCATGATTAAGGAAGTCAATTAATACAATTAATTAAGTCATGAAATTACCTTGAACCCATCTGTGATGCATTCCAAAAGAATTCCATCTTCTGTGATTTTGTTTGCTGAATCTACTTTTCCAACAGGAACATACAGTGGTATTGACTCACAATGGCCGTAAACCTGAAATTTATTAAATACATTCGCATAATAATTCTTGAAAGTTTCAACATATTTTTCAATCGAAGGAAACCATTTTACTCATCATTCTTTTGTTCTCATATAATATAGACTTTTCTGAAGAGTACAAGATAAACAATCTTGACTGCTTGCTCATTTCTAATGTATATTCAATGGGAAATGTTTAAAGAAAGATGTCAGCAATAAGCAAGATGCATGAAAATCTCAGTTCTTATTATATGGTTTCAGATGTACTGTTAAAGCTTTGGCATCCTATCAACACTATTAATAAGAGACAACAACACAGGTGCTTTAAATGTAGAGGATCACATCTAATTTTCTTCAATGCATCGACAAAACCAGTAATAACTGTATAACACACAACATTTAGCTGATTATGGTAGGACTTGGTACATTTGTCTGGTCAAATGTAGACTTATTCGGTTGGTGTCCAACCTGGGAAGTGGAATGGGTGTGTATCTGTGTCATTAGGTTTTTTAATGTAGCTTTAACAATTTCTCAGTCATATCGTTACGATGTCTGCAGTGTGGCAGTTTATAGTGATGTCTAGCACTGCATCAGACATGTAGTATGATGTCCCACCCAGTCACATTATCCTGACACCAGGCCGACCAGTCCTAACACTAGCCTCTTAATGCTGAGTGCTGGCGAGGCAGCTGTTAGTACCATTTTTGTAAGTCTTTGGTATGACTCGGCCAGGGATCGAACCCACAACCTTCCGCTTCCGAGGCAGACGCTCTAAGTGACGTGGAATGGAAGTGTGGAGGAATTACTAGTGGTAGTAAGGATGTTCTGACAATCGGGATTATAGGTTAAGCATTTGCCTGAAACAAAGTTATATTTTGCAAAAACATTATAAAATTATGGATATGCTTTCCAGTTTTGTGTCTGGCATGGGCTGAAACATAATAGCAGAACATCTTTACACAAAACAAACTGAAGCCAGAAATGAAACCGATGCAATAAAATGAGATAAGATGTTCAAGGTGGAAACATTGGTTCCCTATTAATATTCCTACATGTTTTGATTGACTTTATTCCCATCGTACAGACACAGGGTATTTGAAACAATATCTGTTGCAATGGCAATTAGTAACTTGCGGAATGAGGCTTGACAAGGGTTAGGGTATGCCTTCTGCCCCCAATACTCCTTCAAGTTTGACTATTCAAAGAAAAAGATTAGTGAGGGTGCAAATTCGTGTAGATGACACGACTTTTTTCAATACAGCTGACGACGCTCTCCAAATTACCGTACTATTTATTACTACCACTTGTGTATTGATAGAACAAGAGAGAGTGAGAGAGTCTTACTAGTTAAATCATGACTGGGTTGTTCCCTTTTTAAAATTTTGTTACTTTGTTGGCGTTTAGTGATTATTTGTTCATATGCGGAGACGGTGTTGGGAAGATATTTCTCAGCCCGAGTATTTAGCCAATTTCACGAAGCAGACGATATAATGTACACTGTTGACATGACTTTGTGACAACCTGGATTGGTTTCTTACAATGGACCTCACCTAGTTTCTTAAGATAGGAATTTCTCAGGATATTTCAGGTATATGAGTTTAGTAATTTAAGATATGAATAATTCTTAGTTTTGGGTGTTTAGGTGTTTTGGATTTCATGGCATGAGCTACTGATATACCACTTGGAAAGGTTTATTGAGGAATCATGCAAATGTTAAACAGTAAAAACCTTGCAAGGGTGATATTAGAGTTTCATGATGTGTGGGCATCAGGTTGTAGTATTTCGTTGTTTGACAATGAATGTTGTCGTAAGTTCCTTTGAATTAGGGAATGACAATGGGCATGAGGCCACACTCACGCAGGTTTTTGATTTGATCGGTAGAGATACCCTTGTGTGTAACAGGATACTAACACATATATATATTTATGTATACATAGCTGCCACCTTCCAGGCTCGCAATTAGTGAAAATATGGATAAAATTTAGTGATTTTGGACATGAATTAGTGAAAAATACCATGACAATAATTACATCCACTCTGACCATCCATACTACACTATATCAGGCACCATTAATACTGGCTGCCATGTATAGCCTTTCGTGTGTTGAAAAATAGCGTTAAACCCTACAACAACAACAACAGCAACACTATATCAGGATCGCAATATAAAACTAAAACACTACATATATGCAGAAATATATCTGCATTTCTATTTATTATGGTATTCATGAACTTCACTTGTTCTTGTGGTTATATATCAAGACATAATACTGTGGCAGACTTGAACTTCCTCAACTGCTTGATCGTAAATTTGTTTTTAAACAAGTTCAGACTTCTTGCTTGCTGGTTGATCTGGTGACAAAAATTGCTGACAAATTTACTGTACCTAAGGAGGCCCTAAAGTCTGTCTTATTTTTCTCACTAGAGAAAATATTCTTTCACTGTCTCTGTTGCTGTGAGGAATGCACAGGTGCTTTCTCACATTATCTCTGCCACCACGCCCAATACTATAATTTGTGGCACACTGTGTGCAAAAAGCATGATGTACAGCAATGTTTAATGGCAGAATGCACGGCCAGTTTTTGGTATAATCCAAACTAAACTTCACTTTTTGAGCAATACATTTCTTTTTCCTCGGTGGTGAAGCCATTTACAAGATCTTACATGCGATATCGAACAATAATTCAAATCAGTGTTAGTGACGGATGCACGGAGCAAACTTCCAGTTAGGCCACAGTTTCTCTCAAAAGCATTTGTAAAACTACTCTTATACATATAGATTAAAATAGGCTAAAATGCTTGCTACCAGGCCAACTATACCAGTTGGCTGTAGTTCTACTAATATTGCGATCAGCAGTACCGGACCGTTTCGGAGAAATTGCGAATTTTTTGCTTGCAGTGTGAATCCATGAATCACCAAAAAAGTTATGAAATTCACGCATAATCATGAAGGTTGGCAGCTATGTATGTATATCTATCTATCTATCTATCTATCTATCTATCTATATATATATATATATATATATATGATTATATGTGTGTTTGTGTGCAAAGAGATTTTTGCTGGAGTCCATTGTCAGTTTAACCTTGAATTTACCATTCCAAACTATCTAAATTATTATTTACACTTATCTACCATTAAAACAAAATATTTCTTACTATATTATTCGCGATAGGAAAGCTCCATTTTATATGTATTATTATTGTGTTCATATCTCAATTAATTTAGCCATATAGGTGGACAAGTGCCACCTGTCCTCTTCAGTTAAATATTGATAAGGACAAGGCCAGCTAAAATGGGCATCATATGGCATGCATATTGTCTGCCCCCATTTAAAGACATCTCCCAAGGAAATATATTAAATAAAAAGGGATACCATAGCATAATTGTGAAGGACATGACCGTGGAGTATGTTGCTGCTTTGTCGAAGAATATCTAGGCGACAAGTCTGCTTGCTTTACAGTCACCGTTTGTTCAAAATGAAGACAATACAAGAAGAAAGTGCGCATAGAGATGCAAGCACGTTACACAATACCATCCAGGAGGAGGAAATAAGTCAACATCAGACTTGGCCCAGTAAAATAAGCATACCTACTTGGGTGTTGCTGGCACATTGTCCACAAAATGAGGGTGCCAGAAAAGTGGGCCGAAAATATTCAGATGTGTGTTTAGGAAGAATCAACTCTTGAATTGATGGTATATTTGGTATACTTACATAATGCGATGTGATGTGATATAATTAGGATTTTTAACGTAGTTTTAACAATTTTTCAGTCATATCACTATGATGTCTGCAATGTGGCAGTTTATAGTGATGTCTAGCACTGCGGCATCATGCCGCAGACATGTAGCATGATGTCCCATCCAGTCACATTATCCTGAAACCAGGCCAACCAGACCTAACACTAACCTCTTAATGCTGAGCACCAAGTGAGGCAGCTGTTAGTACCATTTTTGTAAGTCTTTGATATGACTCGGCCAGGGATCGAACCCACCACCTCCCGCTTCCAAGGTGGATGCTCTAACCACTGGGCCACTGGAGCGGTGTATACTTATATAAGTACTCATTTTTACCAATGTATTCCTGGATTCTTAAACGGCTTGAGCTTGTCAAACTTATATATGTTGTTTGACTGTCTCAGTGATTCACTGCTGGTCACTAACAAACCTGTATTCCTTTAGTCCAAAGCGATGTGTCTGTAGGAGCGGAACAAAACTCTTCTACAACCGCAACATCTGCTTGATGAATATGGTCTGGGCACGTTGGTGATCCTGTGTGATTCACATTGGTGGCATGAAAGATGGCAGTGAAAACACGGACTTTGTCACATACTTTGAATTCTGAAAGACACGAAATTAGTCATGAATAAAGAGTTACGTCAATATTTATGAAAGTATGTTGACAAGCAATCACGTCTGTTTATTAAACACTGAATAAACGATATGACAACTTGATGGCTAATTGATATAAAGTTGTCAGATTTTATTTTTTATTCTGATTTGAACTCTTTCCCTTTTATCTGAAAGCTTGATCTACATGACACTTATTTTATTAAACACAGCAATTAAGCTAGCATTGACAATATTAGGTTACAAAAAATGGATTAAACATATTGAATGATCTCAAATTTATTTGACTTTGAAGAATGAAAAGTTAGGAAGTTTTCCACATTTCCCCACAAAGACATGGGTATCTCAGTAAACAGTTTTCTAGAAAAGTTGGGGATTAATTGTCTACGGACAGGTGAGATGACACACTGTCTACAAATAAAGGCGAACAAAGGCGTTTTATCTTCTTGAAGAAAATCTTCTCCAATATTGTCTGTTTACAACATCACAATTTGCTTTATGTTTAAGATTATTATTATTACTATTATTATCAAATGTCAGTATGTACCATATCAGTTCCTCATAATCAATCAAAACAGAGATGCCATGTACACTAAATTTCAATACATATTGTTGCTGGAACAGAACTATTTTATTCGCCTCCACTCCAGGCAGTTTGTCCGCATCCCACCCCCGCCACGCACATACATAAGCACACACATGCCAGTGATTGTAATAAATGCAAAACTAGGATATAACCAATGCATAAAACATAGCCCTTTCATTCATTAATTCACAATTTCTAACCTCACTGTTGCCAGTTGGCCTGTAACACTGATCTTGCTCTCATTTCAAACTAAACGGAAGCCGTTGATTCAAACAGACTACCCGCTCTCTTCTTCTGATTCCTATAACCCATTTACAGTAAAAACTGTGACGTCTGGATTCAAATTCGTAATGTCTAGTTTTACTATTTCTAATGAGAAAATTGAAAAACATTTAAAAATAAGTAGCTATTACATACAAGGGATGTAACTCTCAAAGTTACGAAAATTTATGGAATTATTCAGGTGGCGCTCTACAGTTTTGCATTTTGCATAGTTAGAATTTTAAAAGAAAAAGAATTTCCCAGGATTTCTTCACTGGTTATACTGCCTATATAATAAAGATGTTGTATAGCTAAGGTGTTGTTAAAAGAATGTTTAATTCCCTTTATTTTGATGTATGATTGATGGGTGTAATTTAGGTTCTAGAGTATATAGCTTGGACTCACTTAAGATATGCTTGTATAAAAAATATAAAACTGCATATTCCGCATGATCATTTTTACTTCCCAGACTTCAGAGGTAAATTGTAGAAAAAAGAACCAATAAATTTGTTTACTTTTCAGATATTTTGTAATTCGTTCATTGCACTTTCAGAAGCTGCTATAGCCTACTTCAGCAAAATTTGTTTTCCCTATTTTAATAAATGCTAAAGTTAGTGTACTTTTGATTAATTCTGGTTAACTTGTCAAGCACATGGGAGCAACCATTTTGTTATACCATGTGTTTAGATCATGTACAATTTCCACAAGTACAGTATCCAAAGAAATGTCAGCCACATTACACCAAAGTAGCATAGAGCTACGCCAACATTATCTCTACTGTGCATGTTACAAATGCAAACAACTTCAACTTACATGCGTCACTCTCTGAAAAGTACATAATAACTAGTGAGCATCCCCTCAGAGTTTCGTGAATGGCAATCTACTTCTTCCGTCTGCAAAATAATCTCACTGATGCAAATATGGCAACCATGTTACAAAAGATACCCACAACTGGTTTGAAATGCAAACAAGATTGCTGTATTGGAGACCACAACCAACCACCACCCCCAGGCATCGATCAAATTAGAAATTACAAATTAATGTAAGAAATGACTACATTTTGTGCATATTTTACATCATTTCTGCTTTAGCTTTTAAAATTGGTAAAGGAGTACCAATTGCCGGAGATGGTGGTGGGTGTAAATAAATAATTTAGTGCTAACATTCTTTAACTTGCAATGTAATGCCATTTAAACCTTTACCTTGTTAAAAAAGTCACTTTCAAAAAAAAACATTTTTACTTATCTGTCATGTTTTTCGTGACCCCAACTTTAGGTCTCTGGTTTTATGATCTCTGCTAATATATATTTTATTTTACGTTAAACTTGTGTCGACAATCTAGTTACTATATACCGCTTTAACAACAAAATACTAATGTCTCTTTTATTAAATCATCCAAACCTGATAAAGAGAGTAAAACTTTACAAAGGGCGGTCACATCAAAGTCACGTGAACTTTTTGTGACATTCATGCAGACGAGACATAGTTACGTGATCAGTTCACTTACGACTAGCACATGAACCAGCATCACAAATTTTTATCTCCTCCCCAAGTCCGAAGCAGTCTACATCCCGAAATCGTGTTGACGATGGCAAGCATGTCCGAGTTCGTTTCTGATGGCCTTGACCGCATTGCACTGTACAGTTTGTCCACTGACTCCATGCTGACCACTGATGTGCTATGTATTAGATAGTAGTAGTAGTATTAACACAATGAAATCTTAAGATCACTCTATCAAACATTTGGCTGAAAATGTCACTACAGAATATTAGTTATTCTTTAGATAATTGTAAAAATGCAGTACAATATTTTATGCCACATCTTTCCAAGTGTGACTTGTTATTAATTAATCATGATATACAAAAATTCTTTAAAAAAACCTTGAAAGAAACATTAGTGGGTACAAACTCCTCAACACCGTGCGTAGTATTTATTCACATTTTAAATTTTACATATTGTATGATGTCTGTTCAATCAAATACTCAACAGAAGCATATCTTGAATACATTTATGCCACCTTTATAAACTACAAGATATAATTTAATTACCATACTTTGCACACAGTAAATTTTGTACATAGAGTTCATTGTACAATTGTCTTGTAAAGAGATAATGTGGTGAATCTGCGGAGCGATGATAAAAACCAGTGGGTACAGGTTCAAAGATTAAACCAAATAAGTAGGACAGTCCATGTGAATGATGGAAGACTATAGCCTTTCTTGGTTCCATGGAGAGATGAATAACTTTAAAGAGAGAAAAACACACAAAATCATGAAAACCAAGAGAAAGAACCAATGAAAAATGTGACATACGACAAACCGTTGGGCAATCCTGCAGACTTGTAGAAGACCCTATGCAGTCTCTTCCATTGTACTGGCGAGTGGGGTTGTCACAGTTCCGCTGACGATATTGCTGCCCTCCGCATGTTTGGGTGCATCCTGACCATTGCTGCCAAGCGCCCCAGCCGCCATCTGGATGACAACCAAATTAAAGCTGGTGTACAAGTCAAGAAAACAAGAGCATAAATTGCTCAACTGTGTGGGATATAATGGTCCTGGACTTTTAAAATGTTGGCAATTATGAGAGACAAAAGATCCCTTAGAAAGAAAATACCCCCTCGACCCCATCAAAACAGACCCCAACAACAACAAAACAGACAAAATTTAGCTTCAAATCATTTAAAGAAAATGTCAGAAAAGGACTGGTAGGTATATGCATTTTCCTTAAATGTAAGACAAGAGTTGGTTGTATGTTCATTGTACTTCAATGTCAGACAAAGGCTGGTAATAATGTGCACTTGCTAAAATGTCAGACAAAGGCTGGTAAGAATGTACATTTGCTACAATGTCAGACAAAGGCTGAAAAGAATATGAATTTGCTTAAATGTCAGACAATGGCTGAAAACAATGCATATGTTGCTTGAATGTCTGTTAAGGGCTGGTAGGTATGTATATTTGCTTAAATGTCAGAAAGAGGCTGGTAAGAATGCGTATTTGCTTAAATGTCAAAGGCTGGTGCATTTGCTAAAATGTTAGACAATGGCTGATAAGAATATGAATTTGCTTGTATGTCAGACAAAGGCTGGTAAGAATGTGCATTTGCTAAAATGTAAGACAAAGGCTGGTAATAATGTGCACTTGCTAAAATGCCAGACAAAGGCTGGTAATAATGTGCACTTGCTAAAATGCCAGACAAAGGCTGGTAATAATGTGCACTTGCTAAAATGTAAGACAAAGGCTGGTAATAATGTGCACTTGCTAAAATGCCAGACAATGGCTGGTAAGAATATGAATTTGCTTAAATGTCAGACAACGGCTGGTAAGAATGTGCATTTGCTAAAATGTAAGACAATGGCTGGTACGAATATGAATTTGCTTAAATGTCAGACAAAGGCTGGTAAGAATGTGCATTTGCTAAAATGTAAGACAATGGCTGGTAAAAATATGAATTTGCTTAAATGTCAGACAGAGGCTGGTAAGAATGTGCATTTGCTAAAATGTAAGACAATGGCAGGTAAAAATATGAATTTGTTTAAATCTTCAACAAAGGCTGGTATGAATGATTGTGTATTCTTATGTCACTTGTTTAGGCTTGAATAAATGGTAATACAAGAAAGAGTGAAACCAACAAGCTTTTAAAAATACAATATATTACCAGGAAAAAATCTGTAAAAATAAAGAAAAAAAGGTTTTATAGAATCAAATCCAAAAATAATCCAAGAATAAAATTTTAGTAGTCCTAATAACAAAATATTCTACTGATTTCACGTTCGAATCCCGACGAATAATCCAAGATGGAAGATGATGACAAATGCTGCAATCTGTAGTGTTGAAATCTACAGTTCCTTGTAGAAAAAAGTATTATCACTCCAATTTCTGATAGCTGAATAAATTTTTATAAAAACACTGTTCTTGTTCCACAATATTACATGAGCACACATATTTTCCAGAAAAATTACAGACTGAATCCTTCTGAATCCAAGTAATTTGAAATAACTTGGAGCCAAGTAATTTGAAATAACTCCAAACAGCACAACATACAACGAACAATTTAACAGTCCAACTTCTACTGAAATTAATTCTCCAAAACATGGGTTATATGGGCTTTCTAAAACGTAAACAAGAATCTCGTGATCATCTTCTGGTAGTTCATAGAAGAAAGTACTTGTTACAGATCACGTTTACCCAGTGTGACCCTGATAAAAACCAATCATTTTTACACTAAGAAATAAAATAAAAAAATTATTTTTATCTTAAAGACAAGGTCCCATCATGAGCTTGGAAATAACCAATCATTTAAAAATAAAATAGAACTTATTTATGAAGGTTGCTACAAATACTGAAACAAGGTCAGAATTTAGATCTATGCCTGGTGTTTATAACCAAGAGTCCAGGTCGAATTATTTGCTAAAAAAAAGTATCTTCTCTAGTGAATAAATTTACATTACAATATCATGTAATGAAAAATAAAAAAAATTCAAACTGACAAACAAATAAACTGAAATAAATATAGATTAAATCAGATATAATTAAATCAAATATACATAACAGTATTTGCTACAATGTCAGACAAAGGCTGAAAAGAATGTGCATTTCCTACAATGTTAGACAAAGGCTGAAAAGAATGTGCATGTTGCTCTAATGTCTATTAAGGCTGGTAGTTATATGTATGTTGCTTCAAGAGGCAGTTTTAGAAAGAAAATGAAGACCACAGGAAACAGTCCACATATCACATAAGAATAAACAGCAGCAGTATAAAAACAAAAAGGACTATGAAGGTTTTCTTTGTTGAAGACTTTTTAATTCACTTTTGTTTATTCTGTCTCAGTTAATCTGGATGAGAGTAGTATGCCTTCGGTGCTTTATCATAAATGACCCTTTTTTTTTAATAATGTGGCATTTTAGGATTATTCTTCTAATATCCGCAACTTTGGTGACGAATTTTTCAACTAAACTTTTTGGATGTAATTAACGTGTGGAGACATGCAGATGTGAGTTCCATACGCAGATAGTCAAGGGAAGTTACTTAGCATATCCATTATTTATTTTACTTACTCTGGCAATCATACTTGAAGGTTCAGGTCCTAAGAAACTAAGCTAAACAGTGTTATTTTCATAGAAAAATATTTTTATTGAGGCACTGGACATGAAAAGCATAGATTATTCTTTTCCATTTTATAGTACTACAGCCAAGAATTCCAATGTTTAAAGCACAATACTCAAAATTGTATTCAACATTCACATTGCACGGTCTTAGTGTTTAAATCGTTATGAATCAAGCCATCGTCTATCTCACTGATAGGGATAATTACCTGCAGTATATCTTAGTATGAATCAAGCCATTGTCTATCTGTTCGATAGGGATAGGATAATTACCTTCAGCATATCTTAGTATGAACCAAGCCATCGTCTATCTCATTGATAGGGATAATTACCTTGTCTATTTGACAGGGATAATTACCTGCAACATATCTTAGTATGAACCAAGCCATCATCTATCTCATTGATAGGGATAATTACCTTCAGCATATCTTAGTATGAATCAAGCCATTGTCTATTTGACAGGGATAATTACCTGCAACATATCTTAGTATGAATCAAGCCATCATCTATCTCATTGATAGGGATAACTACCTTAATCATATCTTAGTATGAATCAAGCCATTGTCTCTTTAATAGGGATAATTACCTGCAACATATCTTAGTATGAATCAAGTCAATGTCTATCTCTTTGATAGGGATAATTATCTTTGGCATATCTCAGTATGAATCAAGCCACTGTCTATCTCTTTGATGGGGACAATTGCATGCAGCATATCATAGAATAAATCAGTTAACTGTCTATCTCTGATAGGGATCAAGCCAATGTCTATATCTTTGATAGGGACAATTATTTATGGTATATCTTAGTATGAATCAAGCTACCGTCTATGTCTTACATAGCGATAATTACATGCAGCATATCTTATTATCAATCAAGCCATTGTCTATCTCCTTGATAGGGATTATTAAGAGCAACACATCTTAGTATGAATCAACACATTTTCTATGTCTTTGATAGGGACAATTATCTGCAGCATATCTTAGTATGAATAAAGCCATTGTCTGTCTCTTTGATAAAGACAATTACCTGTGGTATATCTTAATATGAATTCAAGCTATTGTCTAATTCTCTGATGGGGAAACCTGTGGTATATCTTAATATGTGGCACCTATGAAACATGTAGCTGTATTACATGCATGTTTATTGCAGGAAAGTATTGCCTCATGGTAATAATAAAGGGTATAGTTCTCATACCCATTAGCAACTACCCAATTTGAAGTATCCCAAAAATGAAGATTTTGAACTAGAATTCACGTTTTTAATGAGCAATATACATCTTAGCCATGCTATGACATACATGCAATATGAAAATAATGATCTATGTAACATATTTTAAAATACCACAGAACGTATGTCAGTACATGTATCAGTGATACATTGTTTAGCAATAATTGTGTGTCTTGGATGAGGTTACTTTGGAGAAAAAAACTCTACCAACATGAAATATTGTAAAACTTGGTACCAGTCTTTACCAAGTTATAGTTGTTTCATGGTTGTTTTCTGCCAACGTTATGCATACTTGTATCAAATGGTCTTGGTAGATGGTACCTCTGTTTAGAACAGACATATAGCATGTTCTGTTTTTGAGACAATGTGTTTTAGCGAATGGTGTTGGCAAGCAGCTCATCTGTTTTAAAGAGCTGGTTTACTACAAATCTTAAAATGTTCCAGTATTTAAGCTTCTAAAAAACAATACATCACAGTCATATGTCTTGTTTAAAGGAAATCCCACAGAAACTATAAAGAAAACAATTTCAAAAATAATACCAGTCAGCATGACCTGTCCATGTGTCTCAGACACTAATCATGTCTGAGCGACCTGGCTTGGAATTTTGTAGAGTAGCGAATCTTAAATTCTTTTTATTCAAACAAACATATTTTGTCAACCATCTGTCTGATCAAGTGTTCTTACCAACAGGACATGCCACTATACTGCAATCGTGCGTTTCGTTGGCTGAACCATGACAAGCTGCCCCTCCGTGTTGAGGAGTTGGATGGTTGCAAGATCTGAATCTTGACATGGTACCATTCCCACAAGTCATTGTGCATGATGTGTAGACTGACCAGTTAGACCAACCACCATCTGAAATTCAGTGATTGATTTTCATTGTTAGTTCTTTATATTACTTATTTTAGGTACATTTGTGTTTGAAACAATGGTTAAATTTCTGCTGTAACTCTTTCAGGTAAGTTTCATTTGACAAAGTGTATTATCTTCTAATCCGCAAAGTCAGGAATAAATGCCAATAAATATAACAAATCTTTATCCTATATGCGACATTTCAATACAGTCTGCATGTCTTAGATATTGGTTTGACGGGTTAGAATAGGACATTTATCTTGTTAGATGATATTTTACTGTATAATTTATTGATGGCAAATGTTAGGAAATGAGGCTATATTGTCCCACACTAACTCTTTTATTTCCAGATAATTTCCAAAAATGAGTTCAGTTCCAGTCTTCCCTGCTTGGCCTTCTAGATATTAACATTATCAGCATACTGCAAAGGTTTTCTACTGAAGCCATACTGGTAGTGACACCCATATACCAAAGTAAATTTGCAACAATGGGATTATGTTCCTTCTCTTCAGCGGCACTAACATCCCTGGTCTGGAGAAAGCGCACATTACATGGTTTGCAGCTGACAGGGACTGGTGCAAGGTTTGTCAGTTAATATACGAGGCAGCGTCCATGCCTCACAGTTTTGTCATAATGGACCAGACTAAGAACGTTTAGTGCTGGCCTTGATAAGTTGCAGGTTTGGCTAAATTAAGGTCTTGCACTGTGTTGCAAATACCTTAAAAAACTATGCCCAGACAAACATGATCCTCAGCCATAAATGTAATGTCGATTGATCAGCACCACCATTTATGTATAGCTCATATTCGACGTGGACCCCAGCACCAACGATAAAACTAATCTTGGATAACACCCCCCCCCATCATACTCAACGGCCAATTCTTCTGGTAAATCAGCACCATGGCTGCCAACCTTCGAGGCTCACAATTAGTGAAAATAGGGATAAAAAGTCGTGAATTTGGACATGAGTTTGTGAAAAATACCATGATAATAACTCCATCCACTCTGACCACTCCATCCACTCTGACCATCAATACTACACTATATCAAGTTTGCAAAATAAAACTAAAACACTACATAAATGCAGAAATATTTATTTATCAAGATATGATACTGTTGCAGACTTGAACTTCCTCAACTGCTTGATTGTAAATTTGTTTTCTAAACAGTTCAGACTTCTTGCCTGCTGGTTGATCTTGGTGACTAAAATTGCTGACAAATTTTCTGCAGCTAAGGAAGCCCTAAAGTCTGTCTTATTTTTCCTCACTAAAGAAAATACTCTTTCACTGTCACTGCTGTGAGGAATGCACAGGAACTGTAGCATTTTTGGTTCTTCCACAGGATAATTTGGAAGCAATTCCGGGAACATTTGTCAGAACAAATATTTAGCATGGTCTCTAGCTGATAAAGGTAGATTGTGTTCGACAAGAAAACTCACCAATAATGCTTCAGCATTGATAGCCTGCAGGTCTTCTGCCAATGGTTTAAAATATTCCAGAGATTAAATCTGCGAATTCTTAATTTTCCCAACTTCTACATGTTTTTTGCAACCGACATGCTTCCTCACATCGTCTCTGCGATGGCACACTGAGTGCAAAAAGCATGATGAATATCAATGTTTAATGGCAGAATGCACGGCCAATTTTTGATATATTCCAAATTAAACTTCACTTTTTGAGTAATACATTTCTTTTTCTTGGTGGTGAAGACATTTTCAAGATTTTACATGCGATGCTGAACAGTAACTCAAATCAGTGTTGGTGACACATGCGAGGAGCAAAATTCCAGTTAGGCCCCAGTTTCTCTCAAAAGGATTTGTAAAACTACTCTTATACATATAGATTAAAAGAGCTAAAATGCTTGCTACTGACCGAACTGTACTAATCGGCTGTAGATCTACTAATATCGTGACCAGCAGTACCGGACCGTTTCGGCAACTGCGAATATCACGAATAGCGCTTAACGGGAAATCAGTTATTTTATTAAAGATTTAAAATAATTGAGGATTAGAGAATTCGTGTTTTGGCTTGCGGTGTGAATCCGTGAATCGCTGAAAAAGTCGTGAAATTCACACCAAATTCGTGAGGGTTGGCAGCTATGCAGCACCCATGAATGCAGTATCACACCGCAACACATGTTTGCTGCCTTTCATAACATGAAATGGCTAAACAATAAAGTGCACAAGCTTTCCATCAATAGGGAGAATCTGAGTCTCAAGTCTCAAGAACAAATTCTCATAGATCTCACCAGCAGCGATGTGACTTGCACTTACTGCCAAATTCAATGTTACAGTATGAATTACCAGAACGTGCACTTGGGTCTGTGTGATGTTACCAGCCTCAATCCAACCCACTACTTTAACCTGGAATACTTTGACAAGGTCAGTCAATCTGCTGTGGATATGTACTACAAGGCTTGTATTGCAAAGGATGCAGTTACCATCCACAAAGTTATTGCTGCCATCCTCCAGGACAAAACGTTGTTGTCCAGCGGCACCTGCAGGAAATGAAAGTTATTGATTCCTCAGAAAAATGCACCATTTAGATGACAGAGCCCGATCTTAAATATGCTTGAAATGCTTTGCTGTTTCGATGGAAACAGCAAACATAATGCTACTCATAAAACTGGTGTCTTCTGCAAAAGTTTAGTTCAAAAAGGGTACCAACTCCATAATGGGTCAGCCATGGCATTTCTCCATGGATGTGCACTGGTAACCTTTGTGGGTGTGTTCGCTTATGCTAAAGCTCAATACAGGAAGCACATCGAAGCAGCATGCAAGGCAAAACCTGGCATCAACATTGAATGTTTGGCCTAATAGCTGCATGCCATACACAAAGATATCGGCATCCTACCCCTGCTCGACATCGTTCTTCGGGCTCTTACTGACAGAAAGGCAACAACACTCGGCACAGCTGATTGTCTTGATCTCAAGAGAGACATCGATGCCAACAGGCATGGCAGCGGCAAAAAAACTTGCAGGACCTACCATCAAAGTGTTAAAGGTGCTTGAGAACAGCACGACCACAGACTCATTGCTTTATGTCATGCTAACACTTACCTGTACAAGCTCAGCAGCACCTACAGAAATAAAACAAATAGGAGATCGACCCCTTTTAAGCATTGCAGAGCATTTGATGTTTTAATACTGAAGACACTAATGTTTCCCGTGCTGAGGCTGAAAACTGTGTCAAAGGGTTCAGGGTTCTCAAAAGGGTAAATATATTGTTAAAGTCCATGCTCAGGCTGCTTGTCATAGTGTAAAGTTTGCTACTAATTAGGTATTAGACATGTCAGCTGATGTTGCATGTTGGTAGTACATACTTTCATCTTCTATTTGTTCGGTGCCTGGCCTTCTCAGCTTGGAAAGATGGGTCCCGTAACCAACACCAATGGGTTTGTCGATAACCATCGTGGTCATGTACTTAACTGTGGACAGTATCATGTCGCAATAAATGTGTCTGTTCACTGTTGCTGGGACTGAACCCAAACTTTCTGATCATTATATCTGGGGGGGTGGGTGGATTTTGTTTTTTTAATGCTCATGAAATTGCAGTAACAGAATGTTTGCAAAACATTCTATCTGTGTCAACCAATTCGTATCAGCACATAGTGCCGTTAGTGTTCAGTCTGTAATAATGTCTCATATGTTAGCTTTATGACTAGCTAATGCACAAGCATAGGGAATCTCAGTTGCTCCAACCATTGCCGGCTTTCGCAATTAGAATGTTTCCTATACCTAGCTTAACTGCAGCCACCATCTAATAAACAAAATGCGAAAACAAGTAACAAAGTCATGGGGTGCAACTGGATAAGTAACATGGACTATTGGTGCTGCCTACCAATCCTGATATCGATGAAAACAATGGAGTATTGGTGCACCTGGCACAGCAATTGCATGCCATCAACAAGGAATACAAACCAATATTGTGAGCATATCTGCACCATAGATTTGACACATACCTGATTGGGATGAAAGGCATGTGCAAAAGAGATGATCCCTGCTGTCATGCAGGTCTACCTAAGCCAACCAGTGGGCAGCCTGGGTTAATTGAGATTTCCTTCACTGAAAAGCAGCTTTCTTAATCGTCAGAAAAGTTTAAATGACTGGTTAGTCTCAACTGCTGTCATGCTTATCGGATATGGACTGCAGATCCATACTGGAATGTTTAAACTACCAATGCCACTATCAGTATTGGGGGGATTGGTTTATTGTGTAAATTCCAAACTCAGCCACATGCAAATTTATCACATTCAGAGTCACAAAAGGCACAAATAAAAAATTATCCAGTACACATTTTATCATTATTTCTAAATGCACTGAAGTTATGAAAGAATATACTGAAGTTCAGTACATTGAAATATATAGCTTTTTGGACCTTAATTAAAGTGCAACCTTCCAACACTAAAACACTAGTTACGCCAACCTGACCAGTCGTACTTTTCTTTTCAGTGCTGCAGCTACGTAAAACATTCTTTGCGCCGGCCTCAATGGCCTTTGTCCTGTATGCTCCATATACACTAGTATGAGAAAGGAAGTAAATATACACTTTTGTACGGTTGCATTTACACTACAAAGTTAAAATCTAGCAAAGATCGCTGTATTTGGAACTAACACAACGGTCTTATTACAGTATGGACGAAGAAGCATTCTTGTTAGAGGTGATTAGATATCTGACTAATGCATTTGTCATGTAAATGCTGCATTTGCATGTAACAGCTGAGTGTAGCACATTCATAAGAAATATTTATCTTACAATGAATATTTTTCCTGACATCTAGTTCTTTATTGATGAAAATGTCTTTCTTGAATATAATATTTCTCAACATACCAAAAGCGAAAAAAAATTCAAACCTAAAATTAAATATGGTGTCACTAGGATTATGCATGCTGAATGGAGCACCTTGAGACTCAGGCTGCTGATTGGGTTTGATCAGACGTCACACACTCTACAGAAGCTCTTCGGGTTGTTTGTGTTGAGTGCTCCATGCAATTACGAGCTGCAAAGGCTGAAAATGTCCCTTGACCCCAGCTTTTATGTCAACCACCCTCCTCTGCCTACCATCTCTGCTGCTACAGTTGAACATTCATTTTGAAAGACAATGCGCAATGTCTTCAATAGGATTACTAGCATGGGATGATAGTGCCAATGAGTTTATTGTCACATTTTGTCCTGCGCGATTGCTAACCATTGTTGCGATCTAAGATCCCAGCCTTTCATTTTAAAAACACCAAATAATGCATTCAATTTTAAATTTAAACAACAATCGCTTTTGTATGAAACAACTAGTTAAAACCTGAACAATTTATATAGCCTTCCATGCGAAGTGTATAACAAAAAAAGCACATGCTAATAAGGCCCATTAATTTAGGATTTCAATCATGCGCTTGTTGTGTTTAAATCAAACATAGCTTCAAAGCGTCACCTTCAAGCAACAGCAACCTACCTATTGGACAATCTCTTGTGGTACACTGTTGTACATCTCCCGGCGGCCCCATGCAATGAGCACCAGTTCCTACGGGAGCAGGATTGTCACAATTTCTTGTGCGTATTTGTTCTCCCAGTCCACATGTCACTGTGCAGGTATCCCAACTCGTCCATGATCCCCAATTTCCATCTGCATTCATAATATGAAAATTTAATAAGAATCCACATGGACACACATGTATGCATAAATAGAATATGGATACTTGTTAAGATGACAATTATCTTTGTTTTGGAATAATTCTCAAATGTCTATTGCATTTAGAAGAGCTCTAGCCACATATCTGCCTTCTATGCATGCTTCGTTCGCTATAGGTACAAAACAATCTTCCATTTCGTTTTTGTGGACACTTTATATTGATGTTATCAGAGGATAATTTCTTTATTCATTTAATTTGATGGATACATAAATATTACATGGCATGTTAGACTAGTTGGTAGAATGCAATCACCACTACCATCTTCACTTCAATTCTGCTGCTACTTTATGTTGACGGAAATAGTTTTCTTTGAGATGTAAAAATGGACTCACCAACGGGACAAACGTGTGAACATCTGTCAATGAC
Source organism: Sinohyriopsis cumingii (assembly GCA_028554795.2). Classification (NCBI taxonomy): domain Eukaryota; kingdom Metazoa; phylum Mollusca; class Bivalvia; order Unionida; family Unionidae; genus Sinohyriopsis; species Sinohyriopsis cumingii. The sequence continues at coordinate 76,927,307 of CM068840.1, read as the reverse complement.
TGTGTCATTTTCTGCACAGGCTTTGCCACCATTTTGTGGAGCGGGGTTTGTGCAGGTTCTAGTTTTGGTAAATGTTCCCTCACCGCATGAAACACTACAAGCAGAGGATGCCCAAGACGTCCATCCACCATCTTTATACAAATAACATGCACTTATTAAAGACAACAAAAATTTAGTCTTCAAAATTATACTGCTAATATACATTTTTATTTGACACACATAAATGTTAGAACTAAAAAATAAAACAAGCATTGATTACCAATAGGCCTAGTCCTACAATATCAGATACATCACCTGTTATTTTTGTTGGGTGGGGGGTGATGGGTCTTACTGCCTAACTAATGGCACTGTGTAGCGTGTAACTGGCAATCAATAACAAAGTAAAGTTATAATGTTTTTGTCAGACTTTACTTACCAATAGGTAGCGAAAACAACGTAACTAGAGGATGCTTGAGTCAGGCAGAGTGACACATCTTACTATTTTTGTACAGAAAGGGTACCCCTCTTTACGGGGCTCCCATTCTTTTAACTTTGATTGGATAATATCATGAATAGCAGGAACATTTTACGTGATGACCTGCGCAAAGGAAACCATTTGGCTTTTTTTTTAAACTATACATTATTGGTAAGAATTTGATACAGCTCAGAGAATATTTTCACGAAAAATCCACAAAACGTGTGGATTATGGAGAGCTTCACATCGAAGAGGTTTTATTTATGTATCTAAATACAGAATGTGCCAAGAATATTGTGGTACTTATTTTCGTTAAATGGGAATAGGGCTGTATTGTAACATACCCTCTGTCTCAATTTTAACCGGAAATGTGTGTCAGTTGTCTCCTGTGAGAATGGTAGAGGTAGCAGTCTGACATTTTATCAATAAAGTACAGCAAAATCTGTGACAACATGAAATCACCTTATCAGTATAATAAATATACATATATTTATAGTACATTAAGGTGATTTATAGCAAGGTACTTTACTGACAAAACGTCAGACTTCTTTGGTAGCAATTATGTACTCAGTGGATATAAATATCGTTGCTACCGCTACCTGTAACCAGCATTTTGTTTTTATTATTACTGCTACAAAATAGTATAAAACCTGCTTGATACCTTTGGATATGAAATTAATGTAGTAGTAAAAAAGATTAATGCAAATTTATACAGATCATATGTGATTGTTTTCTTTTTGAAGAATAAGACCCCCCCACCCTGTAATAATTTAAAAGAAACTTTTGAAGTTTTTCAGATTACTCACAGCTCAGGCTGTTATAGAATTCATACACCCTTCAAAAACATCTTCATTTGTCTGTGATTGTATTGTTATTTACACTGTTTAAAAAAATAAGTTCATATTGTTCTGACAAAAAAGGCCAGCACAATCCAACTATGCAATAAAGCAAATGCAAAATATATATAAATAAATAAAAAAGTATACACAGTATTGTATTTAACTTTTCACAGGTTATATTAGAGAAAAATAAACATTTTATGTAAACTTTGACATAAAAGCAATATTTTTAGATTAATTAGTCTAAACAAATTTTAATACAAGTAGGCATTTAAAAGAAATAAATACCTTTAATGACTTGTTACAATGTCCTTAAAGATTTCTTTTGAAAAGTAAGAACACACATGTACCAATCCCTTCTGGATTTCACTTTCACATAAATAAAACATGAATAAAAACAAGTTTTGCACATAGTATGGCTTTTGGATTGGACATACACTCATAATTGTAAATTCTGAGTAGTTGAAGCTGCAAATTCTGGATTGGCAAAGGCGCATTTCCCCCAAAATGTCCTTTTACATACCACATACATTTCTAAGTTATGCCTCAAGAACAATCTGGTTATATTTTCACTAGTGACTGCTTCAATAATTACCCCCCCCCCAAAAAAAAAAAAAAAAAAAATTAAAAAAAAATTCATTACTGGATTTGTTTTCAATATATATATACTACAAAATATGCTCATTTTTGGGGGAATTCCTTTTTTGCAGGCAATAAAATAAGATGTTTGCACTTAATATGAGCAAAAACCATGAAAAGGAGTATACTTTATTTGCTAATTTGTTATTTCTGATGATTTGACCTTCTCAAAAATACCATATTTATTAACCTGAGATGAAATTTTAAATTTGGTCTGCTATCCCTACAATTAGCTACGATGTCGTAGCCTCAACTTGATTTTGTTGTGGTTGAGGTAGGAGAACTAATATTAGTAATATGGATGGTGCAGACAATAACGGGCACTATAACGTTAAATTAGTATGAATAAAGAATACGTGAAATAAGATATAATATTTATCAGAATGCCTTTTGAAATCATAATTATTACCTGAGAAATTAAACCACCATGATAGAACAAAAAAAGTCTTTAATATACCTATGATGCAGACAGGCTCCGTGCAAGATATGATATCGGTTGATGAACCAGTACAATCTTTCCCACCATTCAGTGGTTTGGGGTTCTCGCACTTCCGGGTCCTAAATTGTATTCCTTCACCACACGAGACGGTACATGCGCTCCAGTTAGACCAACTATCCCAGCTTCCATCTGCGTATGGTAGATGTGACAAAACTGCACTTGGTTGTCGATACAATGACAATGACTTTAAATAGAATTCAAAGTTATGCCGACGTTTCAAGGGGTTTAAACTTAGCAACAGGAGAATTAACGTTATAAAGATATGTTGATATTAGACGTTCTGGCATAGTCAATAACAAAGAACTACAACAAGTTACTCGTTATTTTCTCAGTATATGACTGCAAAATCATTACAGCTACATTTAAAATCCAACGCATAAACGCACACAATTCCTATAATGTATATAACGGTTGCTTCTTTTGTTATCGATTCGTATTTATGGTGTTCAACTGTAACTAAATATTAGTATTAATTAAACCGATTTATAATATGAATTAAAATTAACCTATCATGCTTGTCGCTAATAATAAACGGAACTAAATTATGCATATTACCCTTAAGCATTATTGAATGTATACTTTTGATAAGTCTATAACTAAAACATCGAAGGACACCTCACCTATTATACATACAGGATGAACGCACGTCTTGCTTTCTGAGCCTTGACCATGGCATGTATCTCCCCCATACTGAGGAGGGGGATTGTCGCACTTTCGGAACCTCAGTTCTGTACCGTTACCACACGTTACGGAGCAAATACTCCAACTTGCCCATTGGCCCCAATGTCCAGCTATAATAAATTACTACATTGATGAAGGTCATATATATATATATATATATATATATATATATATATATATACACACACACACACACACACACATGCATACATTGTACTAGACCTTTCACTGTGAACCTGACCAGAGATATTGATTTATTATTATTATTTATTTATTACAAAAGCTAATATTTCTCTGTGTGAATTAAAATATTCAGATCATTATTAATGTAAACATGTTTACGTGAATTTGATGCAAAAGAATCAATTTTAATTCTGAACCTAGAAACTTATAGAATGGCTGCTTCCATTAAGTGACAGATTATTTTCAGAAAATGGTATTTGGGACCTAGGTCACATAGACAGGTACATAATCTTTATCTAAAGGTTACTCATACTTTTCTTAACATCTTGAAGCAGAATCAGTCTTGTTGTTTTCTCTTTTCCATTTGTGTGGATTTATTATTCAAATTAGTATTCTTGGACTGGAACATCAGTTTGGATTTATAGTGAAATTAGACGAGAACATTTTGGATTATATTACCGTGATACATCTAAAGACTCTTAGCAAACCATCACAATTCAGGCCACTGGCACATTAGAGATTATGGGCATATCAACACATAACACATTCAATATTGGAACTTGATTGTAATACCAATGTAATTTTCAGTTGCAACTTCATATATTTGGACTTGTGATGGAACCATTGGAGTTATTTGAGATTTAATTGACAATAATGCAAATCATTTCAATTTTCACTTTGTATTCTAAGGAAATAAATTATTTGTTGAATTTGACAAAATTTGCTGACTTTCTTTTCTGTTTACTTAGTTTACGACCATAGTGTGTTTCAAGGTCTAATTATTTTTCCCCCAAAAATAAGGATCATCACTTGCCAAAGGTTTCCAAAGTTAGGTCCAAACACAAAGACGGAGTTATTACAATTATCGAAATATTACAATTATCAAAATATTAACTTTCTTTATAAGACCGAGTTATTACAATTATCGAAATGTTAACTTTCTTTATAAGACTGAGTTATTACAATTATCGAAATATTAACTTTCTTTATTTGACCGAGTTATTACAATTATCGAAATATTAACTTTCTTTATATGACCGAGTTATTACAATTATCGAAATATTAACTTTCTTTATAAGACCGAGTTATTACAATTATGGAAATATTAACTTTCTTTTATTATTCGAATTAGTATTCTTGGACTGGAACATCAGTTTGGATTTATAGTGAAATTAGACGAGAACATTTTGGATTATATTACCGTGATCCATCTAAAGACTCTTAGCAAACCGTCACAATTCAGGCCACTGGCACATTAGAGATTATGGGCATATCAAAACATAACACATTCAATATTGGAACTTTCTTTATAAGACCGAGTTATTACAATTATCGAAATATTAACTTTTTTTATAAGACTGAGTTATTACAATTATCGAAATATTAACTTTCTTTATTATTTATAAGATTGTGTTATTACAATTATTGAAATATTAACCTTCTTTATATGACTGACTTATTACAATTATCGAAATATTAACTTTTTTATATGATTTAGCTACAGCTTTTGTGTTAGGACAGGACAAGCATTACTACAGCTTTTGTGTTATGACAGGGCAAGTATTACTACAGCTTTTGTGTTAGGACAGGACAAGCATTACTACAGCTTTTGTGTTAAGACAGGACAAGCATTACTGCAGCTTTTGTGTTAGGACAGGACAAGCATTACTACAGCTTTTGTGTTAGGACAGGACAAGCATTACTGCAGCTTTTGTGTTAGGACTGGACAAGCATTACTACAGCTTTTGTATTAGGACAGAACAAGCATTACTACAACTTTTGTGCGAGCACTTGCAAAAATATTCAGCATGGTCATGTCAGATTGGAAGAATCAAACCACCTGCAGGCGCCTTATTCAAATTGTAGCATTAACAATGTGACAAATTAAGGTGTGTAGTAGATGCCTTTGTAGGTAAGAAACCCTTGTCTAGGGATACGCAGTCGAATGCCTGAGCTAAACCAGATCATTCATACGTTGACAAGGATAGCCTATCATTTTCAGCATGCTTCAAATATTCACCAAATAATTGATTTCTTTATTTATTTTTATAGATACATATATATATATATATATATATATATATATATATATATATATATATATATGAATGTATTTAGCATTCATTTATTTAATAAAACAATGGTTTAGTCACTAGGGTTTCTCCCATTTAGGTTATTCAGTGCTTTAATACACTAATTATTGGTGCATTTCCATCATATGTCTACATTTCTGATTAAATGTGCATGGTGGTGATGGGTCAAGAAACACCAAGTGCATCTAACAGCACTAATCTAGCCACAACCTAGTATGTGTGTGTGATATATATATATATATATATATATATATATATATATATATATATATATATATATATATATATATAATAGAGAGAGACAGAAAGAGAGTGAGAGCTTGAGTGGGTGCGTGCTTAATTTTGTCCGTGACTGAAGGTAATGCCTACCTGATTTTTGTCATCAAGACTTGGGTTTTTTCTTAGGAAAACATATTGTGTCTTAGGCGAAGTGAAATTAGTATGTTTAGTATGAAGTAAACAATTAACCATTCCCGTTTTATGATCAGTCTGTATTTCTGTTCAGATATAATTTGAGAGTAATTATTTATTTAAATTATTCATTCGAATTACAAAATGCTCATTGACTTTTTGAATGAAACAAAACTTTGGGATTATTGAGAACTCATTGAAAGACTTTCTGGATTATATCATTGTGATACATAAAGACATTCATGATTATTGGAATTCATTCTGAACATTCTGTACATTTGGACTTGTGATAGAACATTTAAGATTATTGGAAATCATTCCGAACATTCTGTACATTTGGACTTGTGATAGAACCTTTAAGACTACTGGAAATCATTCCAAACATTCTGTACATTTGGACTTGTGATAGAACATTTAAGATTAATGGAATTCATTCCGAACATTCTGTACATTTGGACTTGTGATAGAACATTTAAGATTATTGGAAATCATTCCGAACATTCTGTACATTTGGACTTGTGATAGAACATTTAAGATTATTGGAATTCATTTGGAACATTCTGTACATTTGGACTTGTGATAGAACATTTAAGATTATTAGAATTCATTTGGAACATTCTGTACATTTGTGATAGAACATTTAAGATTATTGGAATTCATTCCGAACATTCTGTACATTTGGACTTGTGATAGAACCTTTAAGATTATTTAGGATTTAATTCACAAATTGTAAGTGTCTTTTTAGTTTTCACTTTGTACCACGAGAAATATTTTAATTGTTGACTGTACTAAATTTGTTGGTTTTGCTTCTTTCTGTTGCTTTTTTCTGTTACATAGTTTAAGACCACAGTCTTAATAATCTAAACATATCAGAAGAGAGTTGTAACAATATAAACATGTAAGGATAGTCAATTTTGCTTATTCTACAAATAGTTTCATTTGAATGACATAGCTTAAAATGACAATGCAAGTGGCTTTCCGTAACAGGCCGGATCACGCCTGTTTGCGTTGTCATTCTACACAAAAGCCGGTTGGTTAAAGTTCATCAACATTTTTTCCTGTTTACATTTGGAAAAGGAAGAAATAATTTCGGCATTTCATTAAATTCGGGCTCAGACTCTGTATTATTCTTGCTAAACAAAATGTAGTCCCGGAAACTAGAATGCATAATTCGACACAAGTAGCATTTAACCACAGCATATCGGTATCACAGGGCCTTGTATCGTTGCTTAAGATTGACCTGTCATACATGTACTAAATAATAACTACAAGGGAGGACACTTCTCTCCTTTCTCGCGCGACCCATTGAAGACTAAACGCTGTTATTTCAAGCCACATTTCGCGTAGCGTAATAAATTTGGTACCGATGTTTAGCTCAGGCATTCGACTGTGTATCCCTATCAAAAGTTTGATTTAATATCATACCTTTAAGGAATGCCAAATCATTTTCCCACGGTACCGCTTGACGTGTACCAGATCGCGCTCGCTTAATATGCAAGAACAAGGCGCAAAATGGAATACTGTCCTCTCATTGGTTAAAAGAAAATGACGACCTGTATTTATTTATGACTTATTTTGAGTTGGCCAGTGAGAAGGTATTCTTTTTGCATATTACACGGGCGCGATCAGGTAGATGTCGAGCGGTACCGTGGGAAAATGATTTGCATTCCTTAAAGGTATGATATTAAGTCAAACTTTTGACAGGGATACATAGTCGAATGCCTGAGCTAAATATCGGTACCAAATTTATTAAGCTACGCAAAGCGTAGCTTGAAATATCAGGGTTTATTCTTAAGTAGGTCGCGCGAGCAAGGAGATAAGTGTTCTCCCTTGTAGTTATTATATAGTACATGTGTGACAGGTCAGTTTTAAGCAACGATACGAGCCTCTGTGATCGGTATAACGTTTTAGAAGAATGCTGTGTTTTAATAACTCTCTGTAAGTTGGAGACGAATATTTTTCCACATTCTTTTGAAACAAGAGGCGAGTTTATTTACTCGTATATGGTTGACATTTAAACCTCGCTTGTCCTCGTGGTTGTAGTGTATTGTACTGATAAACCCAGAAGTCGAAACCAATCAATACTGATAGCTCAAGAATTTCATAGGTGCTAAAAACGGAACCTAAGTGAGAATCGAACTCCGAAACCGTTCTGTCAGGTCTGCAAAGTATCATGCCCCACCAATGTACACAGTGTATTCGCGCAAGAAATGTATTAAAAAAATATCTTCATTTTCGTATGAAAGTAATCATTAATTTACTCATTAATTTCACAGACTACACAATTTTAAGCATTATATGCCCAATCTGAATTTGTAAAAGTTCGTGCATTAAGTTACTGTAATGTATCGGAACTTTCTTTTTATCGATGTAGCAATGCAGCCATTATTCGCATTAACAAAGAACAGAGAAACAAATCCATGCAAATCAAAGGATTCTGCATTGAAATATATATTATAAAAGTAAATCCACGGGATGAAGGTAGGGCGGAGTACATATAAGAAATGTTTCACTCGTAAATTGGAAAAGTAGATATTTTAAATACAATAACGTCAGTAGCACAGTATTAATACAAACAATGCATCTAGTATATTCGGACCTGCATGAAATATATGGTTTCATTAAGATATAATTCGGCTGAATGTTTGGAAATTTATACTTGAAGTAGAACGATTTGCTAACGATAGAGTGCATGAGGCAACATTAATCGAACCCAGAAACCAAAAAGCTATGAGTGTCATGACAAACTTTCCATATATGAAACTATACGCTTTAGCCTGAAAGTAAAACTGAAAATGCTGTTGAAATGAACGCATACTAGCGTAAAATGTCATGAACACGACTGCATTATTATCTCAAACATTATTAATATTTGAATCACAATTCAAATCTTATAAAATTGTAATTTCCGTTATACTCTTAAGCTAAAGAAATGTTAAGCTCGGTTTAGAGAAAACATGTAATTGTCGCCCCGTCAAAAAATGACAAATTAAGTGATAAGGAAAGCCGAACAACCTACATAAAGTTAAAACGAAAGACCTAATAGTGTACTTCCTTTTCTTCCACTGACGTAAATACATCTATAGTTGCTGTTGCTATGGTTCGTTTGGGTCTCCTTCTGTCCTGCGTGGGACATAGACATACCATATGCTATAGCTGTACTCTTCCGACTATGACATGTAGGGCCAGAAAGCCTCACAAAATGGTGATTTAGTAGACAGTTCAGCGAGTTTCGATCAGATTGGGGTCGAATGGATCCCACTTGTATCTGGAGTTGGCATTCGTGTTAGTGTGTCATAATCATTCAACTTATAGTGGCCTTAATTGCTGGCTCGATGTTCTAACAAATACCTCCCAGAGGTCCGCATCATTTACGGGGGAAAAGCAGCGTCTATATTTGCACATTGAACACTACTTGGAGCTGTAAATGTCAGTCTGCTTTGGCAAGTATGGTGTGAATGGCTAACGACGTTGAGCCTTACAATTCATATCCTCCCACGAACGAGGTGGCTATATTTTCTGTATGCATGCTCGCTAGCTTTCTGACTTGGCCTGGGAATAAATCCGTCTTGTTCAGGAAAGCCATTGCATCCCTTTATGTTGTCATATATTTTCCCAGGAAAATAGATGCCGAAAATCTTTTATGCGTCAGTGGTGTCAACGAAGTATTTACTGTCATCTTTTTCTCAAGTTGGTTCCACAGATCCTGTACAGGTGTGCTTGTTCAGCTATGCACATGAAGGTGAGGAGGTTCTGGGACTCTGATAATCCGATGGCCACGCTGGCACAATGTGGATGCCGTTGGAGATGATTCACTTTTTGAACAGTTGACGTAGAAAAAGTATCTTCACTGCCGCTTGCTTAAACTCTTTCCCTGGACGGTTTGCCTTATAATGGTTTAGAATCATGTAGAATTTATTTAAGGTAAGTGCCACAAAAAATCTTAGATCCATTGTGTGATGTCAAAGGGGCAACGGCCAGTTTATTCATCGTAGCCAGCATTCCGAGAATATGCTAGCACAAGCATTCCGGATCCATTAAGTTTCCCATTATGTGCATCCTATCACTGTTATAATTCGACAGTCGGTAGATGATGAATTAAAATTTATCTATCCTGTATGATAATATTTTTTAGTCGTATTCAAATATTATGTTAATGTTATCAAGCACTCTCATGTAAGATACAGAGATATGACTTTCCGCTTTGCTTGTTTTGTATTTGTATTTCTATAAAATAACCCTCTATATATCTTAATATCTGTCGTATGAATATGGAGTTATAGTTTACATATATGTGAATTAATTACTATGATAATAGCATGTATTCATGTATTCATATGTAAAAATTGTGTTAATATTATCAAGCATTCTTCTGTTTGATCGAGGGATACTTTCCGCTCCGTATGGTGTATATATATATATATATATATATATATATATATATATATATATATATATATACCTCAGCCAACATGGATCCAACTTGGAGCCCTTCACTCATTGGCGTTTGGGGGAGGAATACAGATTAAATGAATTGGAAACGGCATATCAATAACCATCAGCACCATATTGAGAGTCTTCCAGTGCTGTAAAGTACCTATATCGCTAAAATATATATACTACTGGTTCGAATTAATAAAATGGTAACGGTCAGTTGGTGTACAAGATTAGTGATGTCCCTTCTCTTGCAGATATGGAATACAAGACACAATATACACAACACAAGACATGCATTCAAGCATCTCCAGTCGAAGGTGATCTTTCCAGGTTTGTTCTGCAAGCACAATACACTTGATCAGCGTGTCTTCAGTGATCAGAGTAAACCTTTCTAAGGACTTTCACTTTGAGGATGAAAATCAGTCGTCTTATTTTCTTTATTAATTTACACTTTGGGACTTATTTCTTTAAACAGATGTGATTGCCTTGGCTAATATAAATCTGAATATGTAAACCAAAACAACATGCAGATTGTTCGATGAACAAGTTAGTAGTAGTTTTTGTGTTGTGGATGAGCACAGAAACTGCAAATGTCCATGTCTAAGAGGCGATGAACGCAACTTGGAGTTCTTACCAGACTAGAGTCCGTCATGTTTCGATACTCCTATCTTTCAAAACACTTTTGTACCCAAGTCAATTGAAACTGCTTCGAACTCTAGCTGTGGTAAGAGCCACCCTACGATGCCCAGCTGTAACGGCCCTCATGCCGCATTTTCTGAACCTTACATTCCTAACAATCAGGCAATACGAGCTGCCAACGTTGCTTACTGTTCTCAACGACTTTCCATTCTCTATAGAGATTGTCATTCAGACGATTCAACAAAGATCAATCAGAATTTTTAAGTGACTTATTTAAAATACAGATCATCAGTGTGAGGTCTTTAAGCTCTAGCCAATAACATGTGTTTTTAACAAAAATGATATTTAGAAACCGTGGGAGATTTTTTTTGGAGAGCTCACAAATTTCGTCTTGTACCATTCGCTTGATCTCCATCTTCGATGGTTGTTGATGTGACAATGGTAGCGTATTGGAATTTACTTTAGTAGAAGCAGCATTTTCCGTATTAAGTCTGACATGTCAAATACTTGTACAACTAAGGTCACTTCTGATATTGGAAAATACGTATTCATATTTACAAAACATCAGACGAAGGTGCTTCTGATGATCTGCGAAGGCTTTCTTTCTTTCATCAATCTAGGTCTACACAATCTCTGGTACCTTAAGATTATCAAAGAATGTTCTTCACCACGAGGTCACTATTTCGACCTCTACTGGCACACAGTAATAGAGATCTGCTTTGCACTAAAACGCCATCCTTCTGTGTCTATATGTTTGGCGTGGAGGAGGGGGGGGGGATTGTCACCTTTAGGAAGAGCAATGTTTTGAAGGTTAAATTGACGAAAATCAGGTCACCTTTTATTATATTTAATTGGTTAGTGTTATAACAGAAAAATATATATTCTAATGGTACGTTTACTCGTCTATTGTAGTAATTCTAAATTTATGTATCATTTGCGAAAAGCGATTCACATTTTAACGTAACTATTAGTGTCATTTTTTGAAACATGAATTTGCTCTAACATGTACCTTTCTGCGCATATATATATATATATATATATATATATATATATATATATATATATATATATATATATATATATATATATATATCTTCCTCATGTCCAAGTATTATTCAGGAACATACATACATACATACATACATACATACATACATGCGTACGTACGTACGCACGCACGCACATACATACATACATACAGACAGATAAACAGACAGACGGAGAAATCAATTTAATAGCCTTGGAGTACTCCAAATCATAACACCACTACATACATGCACATTAACGTTATGACTTAGGAGTACTCTGGAACATAACAATCTGGATTAACATACTGATTAGAACAAATATGCTGTGGATCAGGAAGTGTCTAACCAATCGCCACCCTACCCATCCCCACCCCATTCTATCCTCCTCATTCGACAAAAAACAAAGATCCTAAGTTTCAGGAAGAAAGTACAAGAAATTCATGAAAGTCTTTTAAGTACTTTCAGATTCATATGCTTGTTTGATACCCTACAAATAAACAGACTTTGGCCAGGAAGTCTGTACCAAACATGTAAGAATAAATATTCAATGAAATCTATTTCTTATTACCAATCGGACACTCTTTTAAGTCACAGCTGTTTTCCTCTGACAATGCTCCAACACAGTACGTTCCCCCATTCAATGGGGCGGGATTCGTACACGAGCGTGTACGAATCGTCTCCCCGTTACCACATGTGACACTGCATGCGTTCCACGGGCTCCATGTCGCCCATCCACCGTTGACTACAGAATTTGGGGCCGTGGACTGAGCTAAAATGTAGATCAGAAAAATCATAATTAGAAAATATAACCTAGCTTTGTGGAGATTTAAATTAAAATGTATCTTCAATCCAGGCTTATAACCAAGACCTGGTTAAAACAGAATACAAGTTTTATCTTTTGGTTCAAAATTAAGGCACCTTTTTGCATTTATTATAATTCTACATAGTTTGAGTTGTCAGAAGTTTAAGTCATGTTAAACATATGCATCTACAAGTCAGACAACAGCACGAAATCACACGAAGAAAGTTTATCATTCTGGTAATTCTTGCATAATCTTTTAATTAATTATCACAAAACTTAATATACCATTTTGTCTAAATTGATAAATATATGCAGCAATTTTATTTTCGGTGTTTTGGCGGTTATGAGTCTATACTAGCTTTCCAACAATCGCATATGTTTTGGGCTATAAATGGCATTGTTAGCCATCATTTTTGAACCGCGATTATACCAAGTGAGAAAACCTTTTATGTTAATCGAGCGAGAAGCAAACATGGAATTCAACAGTCAAGCATTGATGTACTTTAACTTGCGGACCAGAGTAGAATGAGATTAATCATTTGAGAAAGTGACCACGTTTCCTGATGAAGATACTCGAAATGCAATAATGACAATTGCACTCATCTTGAGCTCACTCAAACTCATCAGTGCCTTTGTTATAAATCGTACATGTGTTGACTTGTTAGAAAATAACAATATATGGTAGGTATTTTTAAACCGTATTGTTTGTTGGCATTGTATGAGTATCTGTTATGTATCTCTGTATCTTGAACTTGACCTTTGTCCAAGGTCAAGGTCAAGTTAATGGTGTACCTGACCAGCAACATTTATTTAGTAAGTAACGTAATATGTAGCTGATATTTCTCTATGAATATAGATTAAATATTCAGATCATTATTAATTGTAAACATGTTTACTTCAGTTTGGGTTAAAGATACGGTCTTGATTCTAACCTTATAAATATCCAGAAAGGAAATTTTCCATCAAGATCACAGAATATTTCCAGAAAATTGTTATTGCGACCTTGGTCAATTAAAGGGGTATAAAATCTTGTTTACATTAGGATTGTTCACTCTTCTGTGAACACTTGAAGCGGAAACAGTTTTATTGTTGTGTACATATTTTACTTTGGATTTCTTTATTTATTCAACTATTATTCACTTGAATTACAATGTACTCAATAATATTCCTGAACTGTAACATTAATTTTGAATTATGGTGAATTCAGACAAGTAAATTTTGTATTATATTTTTGTGAGACATCAAAAGACTGTTAGCACATCGCTACAGTCAAGGTCATTTGCACATTAGCACATTCAAAACTAGATGACTATCGACACATTCTATATTGGGATTTATTTGGATCACCAATGGAATTCAATTGGAACTTCATACACTTTGACTTGTTATAGAACATATAGGTCTGTTTGAGATTTAATTCACAATATTGTAAGTCGTTTATTTTAAATTTTTACTTTGTATTCTCAGGAAATAAATTATTTGTTTTATTTTATCAAACTGGCTGTTTTTCATTCTTTTCTGTTGCTTAGTTTAAATAGAGTCGTAATAATATTTTTTAACATAATACCTGCATAAGAATTCATTTCAGTATTATAACCTCGTTCATTCTAGTTTGTTTGCTCTACGTAAGGTATCAAAGTTGGAGTTCCAAGGTGTACCAAAACTGACGTGTTTCATGAACAGGTTTAGGGCGATTTCATGTCTTGCAACGTTAGTCAAATTTCCGGCGTGCATATTAACCAAATTTCGAATAATCCAAACTAGTTTCTGGAACTTGTTTCCACAAAATAGTTAATTATTAGGAACGCGTATCATGCAGAAATACATTAGCTATTTATTAACAGCATTCAAATTCGTAATATTGCTCTGAAAATAAAGATTGACAGATCTGCTAAATTGCAGTGTTTTTATGTGATTGAAAACACCTTCTCATTCCAGCAAGATTATGCATGGCTTTTGCTAAAGGTCAGTTTACACAGATGGAAGTAATCATCATTTCCAGTTAAATCATGATTTTGAAATAATTTGTTCGTTTGAAAGACACAAAGGTTCTTATTTTTCAAAATTTCATATACTTAATGGACCATACAGTTACTTAGGTGACGAGGCTGTTTTTGAAACTGGAACTGCCTTTATAAATGAGCAAGTGTGAGGGTCGCCTCTACATCAATTTGTTTTTGTTAATTTTTTTAGCTATTATCCCAAAAGAGCATACTGACAGCCGTCACTTGTCCTCACCAACTAAACCTAGTGAAACAGTTTACCTTGCTATTACAAAAAATGAACTGGTTGGTTCATAATAACGTATAAACTCTGGTACCATTGCACAATATGATATTGCTGGAGTTATGACCCACCAATGTTATTTATTATGTGATCTAGTGGTCTTCATGGTAGCAAAATATGTAGAAATCAGTTTCCTTCTTCATGTTTACATTCCACAGGAAGTGCTTTACTTCATAGATTGTATTGTACAATTACTAATTATTGTTCTGTTGTGTGTGACGGTGTGTTTCGTTTCTTGAACTATACTTTTCGGTGCACAGTATATTGATTTTTGTACCCAGACGATGCTAAAGAGCTAATATATACATCTATTTCTCCAATAAGTATGATTTCGTTATCCATTGAATTATAACTGGAATCATTGACAAAGCTTTGGGTAGTATTAAATCGGCATAATTGTCGAACCTGCTTTTGTTTGTTTGTTTTTATTTTTAACGGCGCATCAGCACTGTTAGGCTATTTAGCGCCAAACAAAATGTTATTTGTATAATCTTTTAAAAAATTATAAAAGGTCCTATATCGACCAGCGATATAAAAGAACAAATGATTGAAATTAAAAACGGTAAGATGGTATCGGTGCAAAAAAAAGCTTCCCGATCAACGGGGGATGTAAATGTTCTATGTTAATGAAAAAAAGAAAAGGTATTAAAATGGGACGGTATATATATTGCATAAAACTGCACAAGGTGATAGCATAAAAGTTAGAGTTTAGAGTAAATATTCACTGCTTTCAGGAACTCTATAATACGAGTGATGTTTATAGTATCAAAAAGTTCCTTCATGTCATGCACATTGTAATACTGATCGCGCGTAGGTTGCACGTCAAAACACTCTATCATAAAGTGTTTGACAGTGAATGGTTCATTGCAAGAAACGCACTCTGGTGGGTCTTCACCTTTTAGTATGTGGGAGTGGGTGATATAAGTATGACCAATTCGGATTCTTGCAATGACTATCTCCTAGAGTTGGCTTGATTGCATGAAGTTTGTTATTTACAGCATCATTCCATGATGCCTGCCACTTCTGACGTAAGGACTTTTTTCTGATACAAGGTTTAAAATCAGTATACGGTATTTTAAAATCAGATGGTTCTTGAGTAAGGGCCATTTTAGCAGCGCGATCAGCTTTTTCGTTACCTTTAATACCAATATGGCTAGGTAACCAGCAATATATTATATCGTGGGAGACACTCATCTCGGTATTTTTGACGAGTATGTTTTTCAATAATGGATTCTCCAGTTTTCTATTGTGTAGTGACTGAAGTACTGAGTCAGAGAAGATAATACTGTTTAAAATACGTTTGCTTGCTATATGTTGCAGAACAAGGTCTATTGCTCTGATTTCGGCTGAGAAAATTGATGCTCCATTTGGTAAGCGAACTTGCGTTGTGTGATTTCCACAAACGAAGGCTGCAGCAGCCTTTTCCTCATCCTTTGATCCGTCGGTATAAATTATTGTGTAGTTTTTATATTCGGTAAGGAGTTCTTGATAACAGTAGTGGAAGACGGAAGGGTTTGTTTCAGATTTTTTTCCATCGTGTAGCGAAAAAAGTACTTTTGGTTGTTTAAGTAGCCAAGGTGGTGTTTCGGAGATGGACGTTTTCTGAATTTTAGAAAGATCAATTTTTATACTGTCAAGGCTGGATGATATTCTAATGCCAAAGGAAGGTATGGCATTTGGTTTATTTTCGTATAAGGTATTGTATTTGGGTTGAAAGACAGCCGAAAAAGCAGGATTCAGAGGATTTGATTTTAATTTGAGAGCATACTGTGCGGAAAGCATTTCTCTACGATGCGATAACGGTGGTTCATTCGCTTCAGCTAGTAGGCTTTCACAAGGGGATGTTTTAAATGCTCCCAGAGCCAGTCTTACTCCCTGATGATGAATTGGGTCAAGCATTTTCAAATATGATTTTCTGGCTGAACCATACACAACGCAACCATAGTCCAGTTTGGACCGTGTAAACGTTCTATATAAACTGAGTATGACTTTTCTATCAGCACCCCAGTCAGTGTGCGCTACTACTTTAAGTAGGTCAAGTGCTTTTAAGCATTTAGCTTTCAAGTTCTTTAGGTGTGTAATAAAAGTCAGTTTTCTGTCAAAGATAATACCTAAAAATTTTGTTTCCTCAACAACTGGAATAGGTGTTCCGTCCAGCGTGAGGTGAGGTTCTTCGTGGTGTCGTCGTAACTGACAGAAATGCATGCATACCGTTTTTTATTTTGAGAATTTGAAGCCGTTCGTACTAGCCCAATTTTGAATCTTGTTTATATTTTGCTGTAGTTGTCTTTCAATTGTATGCATGTGTTTTGATCGATAACATATGAGAAAATCATCAACCTATAGTGAGCAATCCACACCAGGAGTCAAACACTTGGTGATGTTATTAATTTTGATATTGAAAAGTGTCACAGATAAAATACTGCCCTGGGGCACACCCATCTCTTGCTCGTGCAACTCTGAGAGAGTAGAGCCCACTCGTACCTTGAATTCTCTGTCTGAGAGGAAGTTGGATATGAAAGAGGACAGACGGCCTTTTAGACCTAGATCGTGCAGGTCTTTTAGTATCCCGTACTTCTATATTGTGTCATAGGCCTTTTCTAAATCAAAGAAAACCGTTACTAAATGTTCTTTCTTGATAAATGCATCGCGAATGAATGTTTCTAGTCTAACCAGATGATCGTTGGTGCTCCGTCCATAACGAAAGCCACTTTGGAAAGGAGATATTAAGTTGTTAGTTTCCAGGTACCATACAAGCCGAGAATTGATCATTCGTTCCATTGTTTTGCACATGCAGCTTGTGAGTGCAATAGGTCGATAGTTGGTAGGATCTTCGCTATCTTTACTGGGTTTGGGAACTGGTATTACTGTTGCTTCTTTCCATATCTTAGGTAGATTACCAGTAATCCATAAATCATTGAAGAGTTTCAAAAGAGATGTTAAAGATGATTCTGGAAGATGTTTTAAAAACTGGTAATGTATTTCGTCAGGCCCAGCGGAAGTATCATGGGCCTTGTCTAAAGCCTCCATAAGTTCTGATAGTGAAAACAGTTGGTTGTAACTTTCCGAGTTGTTGGATGTGAATTTTAAACGTGACTTTTCTTTTTGAGTTTTCAGTTTTTGGAAGGCTTCGGAATAATTAGATGATGAGGAATTTTTAGAGAATGTATCAGCAAGAACATTTGCTATGTCACGTTTTGAACTAAAATTGTTATTGTTCAGTTTCAGATGTCGGAAAGAATTGTGTTTTCTCTTTCCGTTTATTTTGCGGATCGTGTCCCAAACTTTCTTAATTGAGGAACGAGAGTTTAAAGAGGAAACATATTTCATCCATGATGCTCGTTTACTTTCTTTGATTGTGCGGCGAGCTTTGGCCCGGAGAATACGATATTTACTTAAATTCTCAGGCGTCGGATGATTGTTAAATTTTTTCAATGCTTCTCGGCGTTGTCGTATGGCTTCCTTACATTCCTTAGTGAGCCAAAGTTTTGGGTTCTTTTACAGTTTGTTGAGGACTTGGGGATAGATTCTTCTGCAATCTCGGTTAAAATAGATGTAAAAAGCTGAATGGGGTCGTTAACATTGAAAACTGTATCCTCATTCAGCCTAGTTTTACAGAGTGTTTCAAACTTGGCCCAGTCGGCCTTCTTTAAATTCCATGTGGAATTACTTCATCAATTGTAGAGTTAAGATTTACAAGGGAGATTGGGAAGTGATTGCTGCTGTGAAGGTCATCAGCGACCTTCCATTCATAGTCCAAAAGCAGCGAAGAAGAACAAATTGTCAAATCGATGCATGTGTATGTACCCGTGCCTGGGTGTAAATATGTCGGTGTTTTGGTGTTATATAGACACAGATCGTGTCTAGAAATAAAGTCTTTAACTTTGTGACCTCTGTCACTTATATGATTTGATCCCCATACAATGTTATGGGCATTCAAGTCCCCGAGTAAAACAAATGGCGCGGGAAGCTGTTGAACAACGTTGTCTAATTCGTTTGGTACTAGGTTAGTGTTTGGTGGTAAGTAAACAGAGCAAAATGTAATCACTCGATGAAGAGTGACGCTTACAGCAATAGCTTGTAAATTTGTGTTTAAATGGATGACGCTATGAGGGGCTCTGTTGTTCACAATAACAGAAACTCCTCCTGATGCCCTATCAACATTTGGAGAGCAGGTGTTAAACAGGGAGTAGTTTTTAAATGTGATATTGTCCGTATCTTTCAAGAATGTTTCTTGAAGGCATAGTACCGCAGGATCATGTTAGTTTAAAAGCAGGAGAATATCATTGTAATTTGCTTTAAGTCCTCGACAATTCCATTGTATGATAGTGTTTTCATTATAAATTTATATTAAAGATTGTGGAGCTAGGTTAGACCTTTCGCAGAGGGAATTTGTTTGGTTATTTCTCTGGAGGAAGTACGGGGGTGAATTTTTTGTTTGTAGGTCTGGAGCTCCCTTGGGCGCATGGAGCGGTTTCTTCTGCATCCATGCTCTCGATGTCTCCAAACCTGTTATAAAGTTTGCTGGGGTCATCTGACCCCTTTTGTTGCCTGTTTCCTTGAGATTTGCTTTTGTTTTTTGGTGATTTCGGTGGTTGGGTATTGTTGAAAGTAGTTTGTGTAGATAGCGTGTTTTTCTGTGCTTGGTAATGGGGGGTATTAGAGCTTGGTGTTGAATCGGGTAGATCTGTCTGTGTTTGAGCGTCCTTCGTTGTTTTAGGATTGCTCTTCACTACAGTGCAGAAGGATGGGCCAGGGTGGGCTGTTTTCGCCTGTACAAATTTTCTGGCTTCTGGATAGGGAATATTATTTGTGTATTTTACCCTCTGAATTTCCTTCTCCTGTTTCCAGGTATCGTAATCATTGGAATTTGCGTGGTGCTCTTTCCCACAGTTGACACAATACGGAGTTGCTCTACAATCAGATTCCTGATGAGAATGGTCTTCGCATCGGCCACATATTTGGCTTTTTGAGCAGCGGTCTTCGTGATGGCCGTATTTTTGACACTTATAACATCGAAGGGGGTTTGGAATGTAGATCTCAACCTTCACTTGCAAGAAGCCAACTTTGACCACTTTGGGTACTGTTGGCTTGTTGAAGGTGAGAACAATGGTGTTGGTGTCCTGTATGTTGTTTTTACGTTTAATACGTATTCTGCATACTGCAGTGACACCTTCATTTTTCATTCCTTCAATGATATCTGTGTCGCTGACTCCAGCCAAGTCGCGACAACGAATTACACCTTTGGATGTATTGAGTGTGGTGTGAGCGAATGAGGTCACTGGAATATCGAAGAAAGTTTTTATTTTCTTGATATTGTCTGTCTGACCTCGTCGCTCACACTCCACAAGAAGGCAACCCGATTTCATCTTCTTTACGTTCTTTGGCGTACCAATCAATCCTGTTATAGTTTTCTCTATCACAAACGGAGAGAGTGAAGCAAGGGATTTTGTGGCATCTTTAGATTTAATACCATGAAGCGTGGAAATGAGTCCACACTACATGGTTCGTCATCCGAGTCAGATAAAGTTTTCGTACGTTTATTTTGATTTTTTTTTTGAAATATCCATTTTGGCTAAATTAAAATTCAGCACCCGTGCTCCCCGCCCACCAAGGAGCCCAACAAGGGAACACTTTTCAAGTGCCAGGAATACGCAGATGTCATACTCAGTTGATAAAATTAACTTTGATTGACCCTGAAGTCGCCAATTTCTAAGGTCGGTAAAATTACCCCCCGATTGACCCGTTAAGCCACCGCCTTCTAGGAAGTCTTCTAAGACTTGGAAAAGGGAAAGATAAAGGAATAGAATATAGGGGCAACGGTGGTATCAAGAGAGATACAAGGAGAAAGATAAAAAAGGTGAGAGAGTTAATAAAGTCTTCCTAGGGCTCGGCGTGACCAGCCGATTTGTCGGAACCGGGCCCATCCCGACCACCCGTCTAAGAGAAGTAGAGGCCAAAGTAGTGTATTGCATGGAAAGCCTCTGCTCAACTACCAGGATCCTTTCCTCCCCCGACACGGGACGCAACCCACGGCAAACAGGTTGCCTCTACTTGGTCGCCTTTTACGACAGGTAGCGAGGCACGTCGGGCCAATTCTACAACCCCGGACCCGCAGGGGGACGAACCTGCTTTGATTTTCTTTTGTTTTCAGTTAGTCAAATAGATAACCAGCTAGCATAAGAGTTGTCTGACTTGTCATGATGTAAATAGTTTAAAACATACATTTTCAGCCTTTTTAGGATTCAGTAGCGTTAGATTTTTTATTTTGTTTCAATATTATATACATGTAGAGTTCCCGTTTTAATGAGTTTGCAAGTAATTTGTTCATGTAGTTAGCCTGCAAAAGGAGTGGTTTGGACTTGTGTGATTAGTGCCATTTTTTTCAAAACATGATAGACTATGCATGGCGGGCAATATATATATTTGTACACAGGAAACCACAAACCAACGGAAAGTCAGTGGCATGTTTTTCTCAAATACCCACGCTGTAAGAGCCGAGAATGGAAGTCAAGCGAAAAAATTTGCTGTGTCAAACACACACGCACACAAACACACAAACCACACACACAAACACACACACTTAATATATTTTTGGTATTTAATATATTTTTCATACTGAAAAACATTTTATCATGTTATCAGTTTGTTAATATTGTTGAGATAAATATGGTCATCAATTTATTCACATATGGTCACATAGATATTTACATGAAGTGAACATTTTGGCCCCATAGAATTTTACATGAAGTGAACATTTTGGCCCCATAGAATTTTACATGAAGTGAACATTTTGGCCCCATAGAATTTTACATGAAGTGAAATTTTGGCCCCATAGAATTTTACATGAACATTTTGACCCCATAGAATTTTGATGAAGTGAAAATTTTGGCCCCATAGAATTTTACATGAAGTGAACATTTTGGCCCCATATAATTTTACATGAAGTGAAATTTTGGCCCCATAGAATTTTACATGAAGTGAAATTTTGGCCCCATATGTCTAAAGGAGACCACTTAAAAGGCATCCTGATAAGGATGAAGAGTTAATTATAAAATCGATTTTACAATAAGAAAATTATGACGAATCTGCAAAAGACTAGGGCCTGTGTTTTTAAAGCAGCTGAGTCTTATTACTAGGGGCCTCGATTTAAAATCAACGGGGCCTTGCTACTAAAACCTTGTTTTCAAAGCAGCGGTGCCTTGTTACTAGGGACCTTGTTTTCAAAATAATGGGGCCTTAATAGTTCGGTCATTTTTTTCTCTTATGGAACATATAAACATGCATGTATTCACACAAATTTATGCGTAAAATTTGTAGAAAGATTAAAAATAATATATATATATATATATATATATATATATATATATATATATATATATATATATATATATATATATATATATATATATATATATTTATTTATTTATTTATTTATTTATACATACATACCCATTGCAGATAAAGATGTTAAGCAAATGCACATCAAAGCAAGTGTTAACACTTTGGTCGACATCCGTATTTGTTGAAGAGCAAGAATCTAATGTTTTACAGGGTTTTCAAGTTGCTGCAACCAGCTACCTACAAAAACAAATTGAAACCATCATAAAAGGTAAACGTATCATAGTGTAAACAAACATAGTCTTCCAGATTTGAAAACTAAGATAATACAAGTGTCATATTATCATTTCATTTTCACATTATTCTGATTTCTGTTAATCATTGAGGGTTTTGTTACTCAGGGACTGACCATTTAAATTTCTAGAGGGGTGGTGATCGCCTGAGATATTTTTCTAAAAAAAAAAGTTCTGGCTCTTAAATTGCTTGAATAATATTCTTGTTCAAATTTATAGCAACGAAACAAAACCCCAAAGAAAAATATATTATGTCTAGAAAGGAAAACCATCGACTCCCAAACCACTTGGAACCCACCAAAACAAATTTTAAATGCTTGGCCCCTTAAATCATTAGATAGATAAATATGCACATGTATATTTGTACATTGCTCAAATCCTTTAGTCAAATGAACAATCTATCGAATAGAAACCAACATAAAAAGGAAACACAGTCTAATGGATAACGTGAATATATTCCAAATCAATACACGCAGGACTGATACATCAATAGAAGTCTTTACGATACTGAAATTATCTGTATTCATTTCTTAAGTATAAATGGATTTCTACCAAAGTTTTATGGTGATTAATGTCAATTTGTTACAAGTCTATATCAAATTTGAGCCACGCGTACACATATTTAGAATAAATAAACATATAACAAAAGAATTAATATACATACCTACAGTACAACATAGATGGAATCCCAGCTCTTATCTACGCTTTCGTGATAGACCCGTTTTTATCAGTCGCTGAATGATTGTGTCCGGCCATGCCGAATCAACGACAAAGATACTTGATTCTTATGAATGGCGAAGAAATATTAGGTCATTTGGAGACCATCATGTATAATTGCCCATTAAATCACGACTATGCAAATAACATTACTGTGTAGTTACATACACGTGGAAGAGACAGCATTGATCATCCTTGAGGGGCTAAACGTGCTGGGCACAGTATATACCGGGGAGTTGGAAGTGTCTAAAAACCCGAGTTAAAACATATGTCTATGTAGACCCAAGTCAAGATCATAATGTATAGGAACAATGTAACATAATGAAAACACAGCAAAATATTTATCTCTAAAATACATTAACACTCTTCCGCATTGCGATATTGATTTTAGAAAATTAGTTGAAGTTAGTGTGAAAAAGGTGAAGCGAATAGATACAATTAGGAAACAGCAACATTAACTAATATGCCACCTGCGACCACATAAAATAAAATAATAATTGAAACTAAATTACATCTTCGAACATTTGAAGCAGGTTAATAAGACAAAATTATCACTCTAGCAAACGTTGGTTAATATTATATAAAGTTTTTATGATAAATGTCCTAACAATATAAGAACAAGATTTTTTTGTATGTGATGTAACAAAGAGAAAGGAATTGAGTTCCTAAAATTAGATTTTCGAAACACTGAACTGAATTTCTGGAAATTATCAAATCCAGTAAAAAAAATTACATTACAATAGCATGTAATGGAATTAAAGAATAACAAAATTAAAACCAACAAGCAAACAATTAAATTAAATCAAATATAAATTAAATCGAATATACATAACATATCCCACATAAGAGAGAAGAGTGGACAGGAGTTAAGATGTAGATTTTGCAGCACACGGAAAACGTAAAATGCACAAATATTGCAATCACAGGGTACTTAGCGTAGCCCCGAAAACGTTACGGGCAGCACCTATTCAAAATTCTTCATTGCTGATTGATGGACCTCTGCTCTCTTTAGGCCCCATGCCTCTCAGTACATACTTTCATTTTCCTGGTGTCTCTTATTTTGATGATGGTACAATACGCCATCACACATATAGGGTAGTATAGAGTGAATATCTGGATGGAAATAATAGCCGATTGACCAAAGGTAGTTTACGAGAGGATCGACATTGATTTGGAGGTCGATTCTCGTAAATAGGAATTGCAGTGAAGTTTCAGAACCATCGTATAAGCCCATTCTTTATTCTGTTTTACATTTTCAAATTCCTTCACTAGAATTGAGTTTTTCTGCTGATTAGTTTGATTGTCTTCACTTCAATGGAATGTGATATTTTCATTGTCGTTTTGGCGGGCTTCTGAAATCTCTTTTTTTCCCACTTTTCTCGCTTTGTTCAGATACTTTAATTACTATTATCCTTTATCTTGATATATCTGGACTTTTATCTCGGGTCATACTTTCTCTGTCGTTTGGCTTCCTTTCCTCTTACGTTGTCGACATTCTTTAGTCCTATGTCCTTTTCCTTGACAAACATAACAATTATCTTGACTTTTGGTTCGAGATTAATTGTCTGGATTTGTCTCAGAAGCCTTGTTGGAGGTGTATACTATTTGTAAATCCCTCACTGACAGTGTGCTCTTTTGTAGCTCTTCAATTATCACAGATTTAAACTTAATGAGTATTTTCTTTTCTATTAGGTCCAGGAGTGCTTTATACGTGGATGAGCCAACTCTAGTAAAACCAAATTTAAACCACAATCACCTACCGATATAACAAGATCACACGTTTCCTAGTAGATACAAAACGTCAAGCAACGACGACGTTTTTCTTGTCGCATAATCAGGTAAATAGGTACAGTCATCAAACACAACGACAGTGTACGAAAGGATCAGCTCACGGTCAATTACTAAGAGACGATTTATTTTGTTCAAAGCAACGAGTTTGACAACTTGGTTACTGCTTCTTACGTAACAAGCAATACCAATTTAAGCTGCATTAGGGTATGGATCCCCCGGCGACCACGCTCCCTACACTGACATAGACAGCCGTATGTATAGCGATCAGTCTGGGTGTTATCACTCACATCACAAAGTCACCTTCTCAGTTTTCCACTGGCTGACTCAGTTATTACGGATACCAGGACCGATATACGAAAGGACAATCTCACATCAAATACAATGTGAAAAGATTCATACTGAGTGTTCCAGTCAATTAGTGAACTTGCATGTGCTGAAGCTAGCACTGAAGTTAGGAAGGAACAAACACTTCTTCCTGAAAACCCAAGATACACAGAAGATTCCAAGACTGTCATATAACCAAGTCATCAGTAAATTGTTGGAAACAAGTATGTAAAATTGTCCACAAAAAATGTGTCCAACTTCCAACTTTAAAGAGTATACCTTACTGTTACCATTCAGAGCAGCAACTCAGCGTCGAAGGGATGATACCGTTTTTATCAGGGACCTCGACTAAAAGCCTCTTCCATCAATACGCTTGCAACTCATAAAGGGACAGTGCTGTGCCCTGCGACGATAACCTTCCACGGTCTTGCATCATATAAAGTGATGATGTTACCGTGCCAAACTCTTGAAGTCGTCATCCTTGCAACAGAAGAGTTTTTTATATATATGTCGTAACATACACTCCACCCAAGAAGCTAAAGTAAAACCAAAAGTTCCAGAACCGTCCCCTGATAATCATAGATGAGAGCAGAATAATCAATTCCTGTAATCCTGCGGGTTTATTGTGGCTTTGCCAATAGTAAAATGACAATGGTAGTGATATATGTAGGCATCTACTGCCAACGCCTTAGATGTACCAGGGTTTGCGTATTTTGGAGAAATTGACAAGGTGCGGTGTTTTAGTTATACGGTCAAACTCTTCGAATGGGAGAACTTATAGAAAGTTTTAGACTTTCATCAACATTTTGTGTTGCTTTTGGAAAACAAATCTAACTCCATGTGAGGAAGAGATTCGCTGGACCTAGTCAACAAATCACACTTACTAAGAATTTTCGGTTACTAGTTATCTTTACCAGCATTGTTTTAAATTAGAATGGTATATATAACCAGTGTAAACCTTAGATCCGATGCGTGGATTAAGGATGTAGCCCATATTTCGATGTATTTCGATATGTGTGTAAATGTCTAGGCCAAATATCACCAACTACTAAACGAAGTACATGGACGGGTCTTACTTTGACACCAGACAGTAAACAGTAAATGTTTCCAAGGCTGCTGCTGCGCCATTGTGTTCATTTGTAGAGTTGTATCTAAGGAAACCAGGTTCATATCCTGTATAAAAGTTCTTGGTTTGTAGGTGTATTTCCTCAACTCAATACGCTTGATTTCATGCTTGCATCTGTTGTTATCAAAGCAATCGACGAAATATCAAATAGCTTTGAAGACGTTGTAGCTTCTCCATCCCTTGAATACGTTAACTGCGAAACCCTTCATTTAGGTGAACTGAATTTGTCAAACGTCTGATCGACCACAAACAAGAAGAGCCAATTTGCATACTATTTATAAAAAGAAATCAAGAAGAACAAATTTCGTTTGTGAAGGTTACTGCTTGTTAACACAATGGGATCGTGACAGACTCCAGTCAACCTCATCTCATCGTCGATGACATGTTAGGTGAAGATGAAGAAGAATTCAAACTTTATCTTACGCAACAGAGGCATCATCACAACGCCAGTATCTTTTTCTTTGCCCAAACGTTAATCGATAAGAGCAAACAACATCGCTTTATTAGTCCCAGTGTACGTAGTGTTGAATCGTATTATACTTGAGAAAATAATCTCAAAACAACATCGAGGGCGTTGAAAGTTCCAAAGGTTGACTGGCTGGCTGAACTCATAACCGCTTGGGGATGTAGAGGAGCCCAAAAAAGAGGGAATAACGGAGGCACGAGCCAAGCTAGGTAACTGGTTTGCGTGCTGGAATTGATATCGAAATGGATATTGTTTGACTCCTACCATAGGATTTGTCTGGGTCAGTCACATTGGTGTGTTTTTGTGCTCGACCCTTTATTTATGTTAAATCGCCCCTTTAAAAAGACCCCACCATTGTTATTGTGCCGTAAAACACTAAACCAAACGTATCCTGATACATTCACTTACGTCAGCAGTTTTGCTGTTATTGGTGACTATCCAACACTATTAGAAACATGTTTGATATTGTTGTCTGTCTCTGTTGATGATAATTAAATTTGTATTGCTCGCAAAATTCTTTATTTCTGCTATTATTTGTAATACTTATACTCTATATAACAACACTAATTCTATTATTAAAATCGTAATAGTGGGATTGGATGTTGGCGATGATACTGCATGTT
This sequence comes from Sinohyriopsis cumingii, assembly GCA_028554795.2. Lineage (NCBI taxonomy): Eukaryota > Metazoa > Mollusca > Bivalvia > Unionida > Unionidae > Sinohyriopsis > Sinohyriopsis cumingii. The sequence goes on along the minus strand of CM068840.1, from coordinate 76,899,635 downwards.
TTTGTTGTGTTCTCAATGGTAACAGTGGCGTGAAAATAATTTTGACATATATCGGGAGGAGAAAAAAAAGAACGAAGAGGATGAAGTTGTTCATCACTGACATTACTTTGCAAATCGTTTAAGCTTTTTGAAATGTCGGACAATTAGTGTTTCATTGATGTATGTCCGCACATGTCTATTGTGCTTCTTTGTATATGCCGATTTTGATGAGTGTGCTTGCTAATTTCATTTGTTCGTTCCTCTTCTATTTCTAAATCCAGATTCTCAATTACTTTAGCAGTAATCTTATAACTGCTACTGTAGCGTGTTAATTATATGTATTTATCAAAGAAGGCACAGATTAGTCATTCATGATTTTGAATGTACAAATCAACACTTGAACGGTACACTTTTAGCTGCTACTGGAGTGTGTTAATTATTTTCATTTGTCGACACATTCAGGGATTGGTCATATACACTGTAGATATTGTATAATCCTAAATATTGCCAACATACATTACTGCGTCATGACACCAAATTTGAATGCATTGCTGCAATAGAGTGCATATAGCCCTAACTCCGAATCGAGTACAACAGATAGCATTTATATTCATGTTTCAGTGGAAAGCTCTTGAGAAATATGTTTTAAGTGGATTCTCAGCATAAATTATTAATCCGACAACAAACTTTCAATAGTGATGTAAAACGTTTCGTCAGGTTAGCACGGAGAGCACATAATATTTTTTATATGTAGCAAACTATGCCAAAACGAAGACATAACTTTGTAACCGCTACTACTCTGGATACGGATGCTGCTTATGGTCTTACCAAGTAAGAAAACATTTATCTCCCCCTCTCTCTCTCTCTCTCTCTCTCTCTCTCTCTAGATATATATATATATATATATATATATATATATATATATATATATATATATATATATATATATATATAAAACAATCGTCATTATTATTGGTTATGTTTTCATCATGTTATTATTTTAGCACAATTTATTCTGTATATCGCAATACTCATTTTCATCTTCTTTTTTTTTCATTATTAATAAATGTAGCCGTACTATTAGTATTAGTTTAAGAAGTGGCGGTGGTCGTAATAATGATGGTTGAAATATCATCAGTGGTAGCTGTCAGTGCTGTGTTAGTGGCAGTGCAGGTTCTGTCCAGAGGTCTTTAGTGCTCATATGAATAGCGCATTGGGAAGAGTACGAACGGAAGTAGAACGTGTAACATTTATAAAATGCAATCGTCTTCGCAAAACTGAATCCATGTTTTAAAAGTATCAACTATAGCTGTTAACAACTACGCGTCTGTGTGGTGCAATATCGTTATGTTGCTGCGTATCAATTTGTTTCTTAAATGTTTTCTTCTTTCAATTTCATTACCATTTGTGCAATACACTTGCAGACTTGAAAAACACAAAAATACGAACTGAGCATGTAATTCTATGTACGTGTCAGTAACTGTCGAATGCAGCTATCCTTGATGTTGAATGTACTTATGCTGAATGTAAGTATCAATGGTAATGAATATAGTAATCCGTGGTAGTGATTACAAAACTGTCAATAGACTGAGATATATACATATCGTGATACGCCGGTGGGTCATGACACGCCAACATAAGAGATAGTGATTTGTTAGGATTGTTACAAGATCATGCAAATCAAATAGGTCAAACTTTAAATCTAGTGCTCTAGGTTGTATTCCTGTTTAAAATAGGTTATGAACTGAATATCTTTATCGTGTCGTTTATTGTGGGTTTAACGCCATTTTTCAGTGCATTATAGTCAGCACATGACGGCCAGTATAACTGTGGAAGCAGAATCATGAAATTCTCGATAAAAACCACCAACCCAAGGGAAATTACAGTCAGTCTTTCTCACGAACCCACAAAAAGCCAAGCCTAAGACTCACGCTGACAGAGGTGAGATTCCAGTGGTCGATAAAGGCGAGTACTTTCGATCAATAGGCCGCCCGAAGCCCCTTAGTGGTTTGCATTGTTGTAAAATAGCTACATATTGCTCAACAAAAACGATGGGTTTTGCAAACAACCTTTTATCACAGCGATGTAAAACTTAGTTGTTGATGAAACAAAGAAAGACATATTTCATGAATGTATGGAGTTAACCAATGGGTCATTTGTCACATGTATTTAAGCATGGGGTTCATCAGTAATAGAACCCTTTTGCTATTTGCCACGTGCATTTAGTATGGAGCTAATCAATAATAGGACCCTCGAGTTATTTACCACATGCATTTAAGTACGGGGCTAATCAATAAAACTACCCATGAGTCGTTTGACGAGTACATTTTATATGGGAATAATTAATAATAGAACCCTTGAGTTATTTGTCACATGCATTTAAGTATGGGGCTAATTAATAATACTGCCCATAGGTCATTTGTGACCTACATTTAATATAGAGCTAATCAATAATAGGGCACATGGGTCATTTGCCACATGTTTTGAAGTACCGGGCTAATCAATAATACTAACCAAGGGTGTTTTGCCATCTACATTTAAGATGGGCCTAATCAATAATATGGCACATAGATCAGTTGTTGCACGCATTTAAGTATGAAAATACGGAGACACAGATAAACGATAAATTCATTTTGAAAAATTTATAACAAGAGGATGGACGAAAGATGAAACAAGAAAAAAGAGTTTAAAAAATTAGATCACTATATTTTTAAATTTTTTTTAGCCAATGAGGGGTACTTCGATTAACCCCATATTACACGAGTGTACCTCAAAGTGTTGCACAACGTTTCGCTATTTAAATGTGTATCACAGATCATTTACATAATTATACATTGTGATATGCATTCTGTCAGATGAGTACATAATGTGACCGTTGTTCCCGTTGTTCGGAATTAAACTTTATAGTACGATATCTCGCTCCTATAGGATAGTGAAACATACTAAGCGCTCACCTATCCCAGCATGCCAGGGTAACACATCTATAATTTACCAAAGACACCATTTCATTGCAAGTCGATAAAAGACATGCAATGAATACTTGGCCAAACAAGAGAGGAAAAAGAAACAAAGACGGGCTTCCGTTCTCTTACTCGTTCGAATCAGCAACATGCTCCCACCAAATGAACACGTTTCTTTATATTTTGAAGTTTCGCTGTAAATGTTAGCTGACAAAGCATTTTAACTACTTTGAAGATTATAAAAATGGCAATATTTACCGTCATTATTTTCTCCCTCAGAAAAACGAAATCCAGTTCGACGTTCTGTTTTCAAAAGTCGAGGAAGTGGATGGTAATAAGGATGGGTTGTATGGATGGATGGAATTTAAAACCGGTTTTGTGCCCGATATTCCAAATCTTGCGATTTCGTGAATAACATTGCCAAATTTAGAAATAATACTTGATCATCGGCAAGATGCCCAGATGCTGTCTATGATATTAATTATTTCATCCATTTTGGTACTGCATGAAACCAGTTATGCCATCATATGTTTGAAGAAAACTCTAGCAAAATGAATTAAACAAAACTCACTGAGAAACGGTTACGCGTGTAGTCAGAACTCTCGATTTCTTAAATGTTTGTTTTTCAAAGCACAAATTAAATATAAAACATTCAATTGTTATTATTTATGTATGCGTGTTGCTTGATTAATCCGAGGACTGCAGTCAGATTGTGTATTAGTTTGCAAAGCTTGTGACCAAATGAATTCACAATTCCCGTATGAAACCGCTTCTGAAAACGTTATATAATAATATACTTGTGTTAATCAGAACAAACATTTAGCTAATTTTTTTATTAATAGAGTGACTCCTTTTTAATGGTATTTAATATTCATGTAACTCTTTATCATTATTCCACGTACCTTTGTGTGCAAAATTTGATTGACTAATTATTGTTTTACGTTTGGAAAAAAGTAGTGTACCCATTTTCGTCAGAGTTGTCAATTAGGGTTACAAACATCCACTCATAAATTAACAACTTGTAACAAAACAGTCTTCAGTTATATTAAAATCTTTAGCACAAGATATAAAGAAGACAAACAATCACAAGCAGCAGAAGGCAGATTGCTCAACGAATGCGTATTACATGGAACAGCACAAAGGTTGATTGACAAAGCCACATAGAAGTCCATTATCATCCCTTGGGAAACATTTAGGATTAAATAAGGACTATTTTAGAAATTTGGTCCAAGTAAGGACAATTTCTTGCAACGCTACACAATTTCATGCAACGCTCCACAACTCTTTGTATAGTAGTATCATACATTAACAGCAATTATTTGATCCTCCGTCAGTGAACTCTGGCGTGGTACAGATTCCAGTCGAATTACTCCCTTCAGGTTGTAAGGATGAATTAGGTATTTGCGTTAGATAGGTGACCAACATAATGCCACACCGTCTACTCTGCAATAATTGGTTTGCTGAATTTGTTTACAGAGGTTTCATTGAACATATTGGTCATGTATGAAAATAAATAGGTAGAAATTTCTGAAACTTTATTTGCCACACAAACTCGAAGAAAAATGTGAGGATAATAGCGCCAACTGCTGAAATTTCCTCGAATATCATGACGAACAGATACCAAGACTTGAAGGAAACATTAAGGAGGAGAGTAATAATCGTGAACAATATAAGAAGAAAGAAGCTTCAGAGAGTTAAAATGATGACGTCCGAATTAATGGAAAATATAGATAATTGCAAACATTTAAATGTCTAACAAGGAAAGAAGGTAAAGAAATCATAAGCAAAATCCGCTCTGCAAGCGACTAATATTGTTGTTCAAAGAAGAGTACAATAATAGTTGTTATAGCTACATCAAAAGCAGTGACAATATCATCAGGTATTCATTTCACAGCAAGGTTGAAAACAAGTACCGCTACTGTTACCGCTGTTTCTCATCAGCGTCGAACTCCTATCCGCCTCAACCTCAACTCGCCCTCCTGCATCGTGTACTCCACTAAGTCTGCCTCAGAGCAAAAGTTATTTATTTTTTTTGGCAAATTAAAAAATGAGTTGAAACGATTTATTTGCCGGAGTTAAAAAAGAAAGTAGCGGTTATCATACTTGATATTATTGGTAGTCTTTTAGACTAATTATTTGGGAAATCTGGCCGAATTGGTTCTCTTTTCTAAATGCTCATGTAGTATGACTTCGTTTAGTATTAGTGCGCCTGCCATTTACGTACCTAAAACAATTAGTACTATTAAAGATTTGCTAACTACTTCAAAAGCAAATGTATCTGTTCCTATAAACATTGGTTTCAATATAAATGGTTGCTTGGCAATTTCATAATAACATTATGTTTTGGCGCTTCACTGAAAGGCTCCGCAGTTTTGTTGTCCATTTCGTTTACCTTGGTATTTCTGAATAGGCACGTGTCCTTTGAACGTCCAAGAATCTGATATTGATATAATATCTGCCCACATTATCTTCATTTTACTGTTCTTTGCTTTTTTTCCTCATATTGGCTCTGACTGTTTATAAGCCGTTGGAACAAATGGTTCAACACCTTGGTATTAATGATATGGTTCAACACCTTGGTATTAATTATAGGGTTTAACACTTTGGTATTAATGATATGGTTTAACCATGGTTTAACACCTTGGTATTACCGATATGATTCAACAAATGGTATCAATGACATGGTTCAACACCGTGGTATTAATTACATGGTTTAACACTTTGGTATTAATGATATTCTTAAACTATGGTTTAATACCTTGGTATTAGCGATACGGTTTAACACTTGGTATTAATGATATGGTTCAACACAGTGGTATTAATTATATGGTTTAACGCTTTGGTATTAATGGTATGGTTCAACACCTTCGTATTAATGATATGGTTCAACACCTTGGAATTAATGATATGGTTTAACACCTTGGTATGAATGATATGGTTTAACACCTTGGAATTAATTATATGCTTTAACATCTTGGTATTAATGATATGGTTTAACACCTTGGTATTAATGATATGGTTTAACATCTTGGTATTAATGATATGGTTTAACACCTTGGTATTAATGACATGCTTTAACAACTTGGTATTAATGATATGGTTCAACACCTTGGAATTAATTATATGCTTTAACATCTTGGTATTAATGATATGGTTCAACACCTTGGTATTAATGATATGGGGTTTAACACTTTGGTATTAATGATATGGTTCAACACCTTGGAATTAATGATATGATTTAACATCTTGGTATTAATGATATGGTTTAACACCCTGGTATTAATGATATGGTTTAACACCTTAGAATTAATGATATGGTTTAACACATTGGTGTGAATTATATGTTTTAACACTTTGGTATTAATGATATGGTTTACCACTTTGGTATTAATGATATGGTTCAACACTTGGTATTAACGATATGGTTTAACACTTTGGTATTAATGATATGGTTTCACATCTTGGAATTAATGATATGGCTTAACATCTTGGCATTAATGATATAGTTTAACACCCTGGTATTAATGATATAGTTCAACACCTTGGTATTAATAATGTTTTAACACCTTGGTGTGAATTATGTGTTTTAACACTTTGGTATTAATGATATGGTTCGACACCTTGGTATTAATGACATGGTTTAACACCTTGGTATTAATGATATGGTTCAATACCTTGGTATTAATGATATGGTTCAACACCTTAGTATTATTTATATGGTTTAACACTTGGTATCAATGATATGGTTTAACGCCCTGGTATTAACGATATGGTCTAACACTTTGGTATTAATTATATGGTTTAACACCTTGGTATTAATGGTATGGTTCAACAGCTTGGTATTAATGATATGGTTTAACACCTTGGTATTAATGATATGGTTTAACACCTTGTTATTAATGATATGGTTCAACACCTTAGTATTAATTTTATGGTCTAATACCTTGGTATTACTGATATGTTTTAACACCTTGGTATTATTGATATGCTTCAACACCTTGTTATTAATGATATGGTTCAATACCTTGGTATTAATGATATGGTTTAACACCTTGGTATTACTGATATGGTTTAACACCTTGGTATTAATGATATGGTTTAACACCTTGGTATTAATGATATGGCTTAACACCTTTGTATGAATGATATGCTTTAACACCTTGGTATTAATGATATGGTTCAACACCTTGGAATTAATGATATGCTTTAACACCTTGGTATTAATGATATGGTTTAACACCATGGTATTAATGATATGGTTTAACACCTTGGTATTAATGATATGGTTTAACACCTTGGCATTAATGATATGGTTTAACACCTTGGTATTAATTATATGGTGTCACACCTTGTTATTAATGATATGGTTCAACACCTTGGTATTAATTATATGGTCTAACACCTTGGTATTACTGATATGGTTTAACACCTTGGTATTAATGATATGGTTTAACACCTTGGTATTAATTATATGGTCTAACACCTTGGTATGAATGATATGGTTTAACACCTTGGTATTAATGATATGGTTTAACACCTTGGTATTAATGATATGCTTTAATACCTTGGTATTAATGATATGGTTTAACACCTTGGTATTAATGATATGGTTTAACACCTTGGTATTAATGATATGCTTTAACACCTTGGTATTAATGATATGGTTTAACACCTTGGTATTAATGATATGGTTTAACACCTTGGTATTAATGATATGGTTTAACACCTTGGTATTAATGATATGGTTTAACACCTTGGAATTAATTATATGCTTTAACACCTTGGTATTAATGATATGGTTTAACACCTTGGTATTAATTATATTGCCTAACACCTTGGTATGAATGATATGGTTTAACACCTTAGAATTAATGATATGCTTTAACACCTTGGTATTAATGATATGGTTTTACACCTTGGTATTAATTATATGGTATCACACCTTGGAATTAATTATATGGTTTAACAGCAATTAAATGAGCATCTGAATTTTTTTAAATCGTTATTTTATCCGAAGCTACTACCCATTTTCAGGACATCACTCGTTACATACAGATATCATTAGGATGCTTCTCATTTTGCTTTTGTGGCTGACTGTTGGTTTGGTTGACTAGTTGTTTGGTTGACTGTTGGTTTGGTTGACTGGTTGTTTTGGTTGACTGGTTGTTTTGGTTGACTGGTTCATTTGGTTGACTGGTTGTTTTGGTTGACTGGTTGTTCTCTTGATGTTGATTTTGTTGTAGCTCTTTATCAAATGAATGTTCTTTGAAAATCAACATACTCTTCATATATACACACTATAAAAGGTTTAAGTGATTTTACTTCATACAAATGCGTTTGATGAATTATGAATTAATTCGTTCTGGTATTAGGTTCTATGGTGCATTAAATTTGTTCTTGATAAAATTTGGTACATTAACAATGCAGAGATGTTAAAACAGTTGTGTGAACATCTAATATACTTTCTTGGAATAGTTTATAAGAAGTGTAACGTGCTCATGATTGCATTAACGTCTATGTTGGTTTAACTTTATTTTGCTAACGATCTCGTAGACAAGCGTGTAGTCGTTAACACTTGAATCTGCTGTATATGTTTATTGTCATTTCGTTTGTTTTCTTCTACGTTATTTATTACCATTTTTGGAGATTATCTACATTGTAGTCGACTTACAATGTTTTTAATATTTGGCATCTTATTTTTCACTTTGATGTGAGGTGTTTTAGTTCTTATTTTGATCTTGTGTGGAATACAAAATCCACATGTCATGCAGGTTTTTTCTCCTCAGTTTTGAAAGTATTGTTATCGTTTTGCTGCTTTTAGCCACCACTGTCGAAGTGTATCGATCCTGCTAATTTGTTGCTGTTTAGCTTTTTTTGTTGCAAAAGGTGTTTGGAGAGGAGTTCAGATTTCGCCCCGCGTCTCCTTGCCTGGATCTGCACCAACTTTTGCTAACGCCATCTATTTCGCCAAAATATATTACAGCACAAATCTTCATCGTCTGGACGTACGTGACATTTTTACTTGAACGTCCTTGCCTTTGTTTGATCTAGAAAGTTACACCAGTTAATTAACTCAAGGAAAGCGCTGTTTATGACGTTTTACTATTTATTTATTATTGTTGTTACTGTTGTGGGCTGTGATTATTATTTTGTACTCGTCTAAGAGGTGTTTGAAACAAATATGACTATTCTTCATTGTTGTTAATAGTTTTATTTTGGGGTTTGGTAGAGTGTTTATTGTTTAAAACTGATAATAATATGTTTTGTTGCTAAGCTGGAATATATGAAGTGCATCGATTATCATTTTTGTTTGTATAAAGTGTTAGAACACATAGTAAAAAACATTTGTTTTCTTTGCTGTCGGGAGCACAAAGTAGCGACAAACGTGTGTGTGTGTGTTGAACTGAACATTAACAAATCAAGGGCATGCATTGTTCATAAGGGTCTTAGATAGATAGATAGATAGATAGATAGATAGACAGACAGACAGACAGACAGACAGATAGATAGATAGATAGATAGATAGATGCACAAACTTAACGGCTTCTACATCTTTCCTTATTCAAAACTCATTCAATCCATTCACAAAAGTAAATCTCATGATTTCTTTGCCAATTGACAAAGTTGCGCTGGATAAACTTAGAGTTTGTGTGATGCAAACCATCTCAGACCATTTCAGGTGTACCATGTATTCGGCCATGTATACATTGGCTTTCCATGCCTTTCTCAGTTAGGATACATTACAATATAAACAACTGCACATCAGAATGATAATTTGATACAATTATCTCAAGTCACTTTTTCTTACAAACGTCTTAAATACACTTTTCGACACTTTAAGCACGACTCGGGCCAACCATATATATTGCATGTTGCTGCCCAACAAAATCCTGAGACATGTCCGATAACTCATTTACAAGCATATTAACCCTATGTTCTGATTAAATGGACCACTTTTTACAGCATTTTCCCCAAACTGATATGGGGTCATATATTTACTGTATGTTCTCCAGACCGATATGTGCAAACTTCTCAATCCAGATACACATTCTGCAGACAGAGACAAGAATGTGTCTGGCAAACGTACATCTAACTGGACAAGCTAAACGTATATCTATGTGACCATTAATGAGATATCTGTAATATTTAATCAGATAATAAATAAAGCAATGAAGAAATCACTTGGTTATTTAAAAAAAAAAAACTGACAATATTGGATGTGTTGACATGAGTGATGACACGTGACAGTCACTGTGACTTTAGCGAAGTTTATCTGATGCAATACCAACCATGGGATTGATGGTAGTTTACAATTGTTACGTTTTTACATCCCATTTATTTTGCTCGTATGTGTCGTAAAAGATTAAAACTTTCAGAGTGCAATCTCTTGAAACTACCTTCTGTCGTAATAGTAAAAGAAAGCCGTGAGAATATTTATCATGACCGTATTCTTTATCTTCAAATACCTCTCTATTCAGCTCATATGGACTACATGAAATCATATTGCTCATATTCAAGCTTTTAACATGCGAGTTTTTTTCTGGTAGTAAAATTAGTTCTTTTACTCAGCTTTTACCTTCCCATTGACGTAAAGTTGTCAGAGTCTATTACGGAAGAATTTCTCAAAATTAACCTTGAAAAATCTTTCTGGAATACATGCTTAGTTTTAAACAATTAAATGACACGCTATATGAATTGAATTCACACACAAACAAACCAAAGACCCAAACTAATATAAACAGCAAGAGGGTAATGAATGATGACGCAAAAGGTGACCGACAACAGACGAACAATTTGTAAATGTGTGGAAGCCGTCCAGATATTTAGCACCATTGCAAATTCTGCATCGTAGCTCTGCAGATACAAAAGATTACATAACTCAAAGCTTTTATGAATCATGTTTTGTTCAGATATGATGTTAACGGACAGAGAGCAGTATAGATGAATTAAAATAATAGAAATATGTAATCCGACATTAACTAACCATCCATGGTGTAATATATTGAGAAAACAAACATCAACGATACATTTCGTCCACAGGAATCAGTATCTAAATATTATCGTCGTGGTTTCCAAGATATACGACAAAATATGTTACAGTCGTTTTCATTATATTTGTGAATGCACGAAACCACAACCGCTATCTTTGAGAAAGAGCACTATCTGTATATAAAGTGGTATGATTAACGTTCCAAAACTATTTAATCCAAGACTATACAATTATTAACTACCATACACGGTATTAAAGTAAACAATTATGTTACTTTATTTTGTAGCAAAAGCAATTTTTAATGAAAAGGGACAATATTACTTACCCTCGTCATCAAAGAGAAGGGTCACAGCAGCAAGAGTATCTCGACGTAATCTTCCAGTGTAAACAAAACAACCACTGACAATTCAGCTTTAATAATTGCAGTCAAGCATGTTAAGCACAGGTTTCCAATATTACAAGTGAAATATCGATTGATTAGTGTGTCTAGGGATACTTTGCAATATAGCTCAGTAGAAAGACAAGCATTCTTTGCTTACTGCTCATTTCCAATATTTGCGAGAGTTAAGCACTTATGTGATATTTTACTATTCGTATAATATGAGGCAAGGAGAAAATTTATTGACGAGATGGATTCTAGTTCATGTCTATATTTAACTCGGCACTTCCTATCAATGACCTACACAACTTTAATCGGCCGGCACGCAGTAGCCTCCAACGCAAGATAAGTCAAGATTATTGCCTATTCTTGCCACGCTCGATAACCTGTATCCAATTACAGTAGAATATATTATTATACGTCAAATAGAAAGAAACAATTTGCAGAAGCTGAATATAAAACAGTTCAACAATAAATCCAACTTCAAAAATATTCGAATCTCATGTTTAAGACCAAGCAAGGTACTGGGATTTATATTTATATTTAATAATGTTAGTTCGAACAATAAGTCTCTCGATCAGACTTGTTTACTTGAGGATTAGATTTTTCAATCTTCCGTTCCGCTTTGATCAAAAGACTTTTAACAGCATTAGAAGTATAGGAGCAAACATAAAGCCTTAACTATCAGGTTATATACAATGCACATACACACATTCTCTTTCTCATTTGAGATTATTATTGCGAGGGAGGAAAATCATAGTTTCATTATCTAATAGGGCAACAATTTTAAAAATCTCAGGATTCTCACCGATGTCAAACTAAGGGTCATAATGCTAATTGTCTGTCTCGGAATTTATTTGCACGGAAGAAAGGTGATGTCAGTTGATGTTGTAAAATAAATGACTATAATAAAGCTTTTGTCATCACATCGAGCAAAAGTATTACATCATACAAACTGTCATATATTACAAAGTTAGCATACAGCGATGTCTGTGTTTTGTTCATCACACAAAGACAAAAGACTAATACACATAACACACTTAATCTAGAAACTGACAATAATGATTATTTTTTGTTTCAAGAATACTTTATTGCCCTACAATGGACCACTGGTCTGAGTAGTGTGTCAACTAAAGCTGTTAACACGGATAGACCTGAAAAGGGCCATTGGTCCTAGTAGTGTGTTAACTAAAATCGTTTACTCGGACGGCCCTGAAATAGACAATTCGTCTGAGTAGCGGGTTAACTAAAGTTGTTAACACGGATAGACCTGAACTTGGTCATTGATCCGAGTAGTATGTTAACTAAAGTTGTTAACACAGATGGTCCTGACATGGCCCTTTGGTCTGAGCAATGTGTTAAATAAAGTTGTTAAAACGGTTGGCACTGAAATGGACCATTGGTCTCAATAGTGTGTTAACTAAAGATTTTAAGACTCATCTCATCTTGAAGTTTTACATAGTTAGCCTCCAGAAGTCAACATGCGTCGGAGGCTAGCGTACCAGACCTGACACCATTAACACCAAAGAACGGAAGGTTCGAATCCTGCAATTGAGCCAGTAATAATCAACTACCCTTGCTTGAAGTGTATGTAACAACTTAAGTCAAGATTAGATAATAAGAAGGAAGACTTATTGTGTGAAGACCTTTTTGCTCTTCTGGAAAACATCTATTGTGAGTTTAAAAACTCTTAGACATTCCAAAATCAACACTAAACTGTGCATACAGCACTACGATCCAGACCACTTTAACTTGTTTAATTGTATAACAAAATGTGAAGATTTCAAAAAATATTTTGTTTCTTTCTTGCGGATGTCAGTCACATATATATGTTGCATAGTCAGTGAATGCAGGTTTCCAAACATGGAAACCAAACCTTTTTCTGTTACGGAATTTCTTCTAAAAAAGGACACATAAAGTTTGACGGATCACTTCTTCACACAGTGGTATAGAACTATTCATCATGGAATGAAGCACTTGTGAGTGAATGATGTTACTTATATATTTGTCAAACTGAATCTGCCGGAAAATCAAATCCAAGAAATAGTCATTAAATCACACACACGTGTCTCCTTAAAGTACAAAATAGTGCTTAGTCTTGTCACATCGGTTGCTTTAAAAGCAGTTGGTAACCCTCTCGGTCGTATTAGTCTTATTATGACTTTTCTCCTCCGACTTTGGTGCAACACTTATTGTAGAAGTCATGGTGAATCAAGTTTTATGATGTGTTCAGGGAGCAGTCTTATTATGTGTTTGTAGAAAAGAACTCGTCCTGAGAATTCCACAGTCGTCTTCTATCAGTCTCTTTAATGCTTGCAGGTACCAATGATTGGTTTTCGCTTGAATACGTAGAACAGATGGTCATCGCAGTTCCAAAATGTAGACTCTAAACGTGCTTTTGAAAACTAACCATTTACATGAATGTCATACACGTGCCAAACGAATTCCACCGATACATAATATCAACAAAATTCAGTCATTAACTCACACACGACACGTAGTAAATGAATTTAGTCTTGACGCGTTACCTCTGCTAAACGTACTTTTGAATCCTGTAAGCTTTGAACCGTCTCATTGATATTTTTCTATGCAATTTGGTCTATGGTTGCAATATTGTATGTTGAAGTCGTGACGTCCGGGGTTTCTCAATGTATTACTAGTAGATCAATGTCTGACAGTATGAACACTTTCACTGTATTCTCCTTTCATATAGTATCCAGATACCAGTAATTAAAACAACTAGGTCATTAAAGATGCGCTTGTTACTTGCGTTTCGGCCCTATATTCAAAGAGTAGTGGTCAATGCCTTCACGCATTTAAAAGGGAAAATTCTTCATGTGCTCTTCTAAACTGGCCATTCATAAAAATGGAATTCGGTGCCACAACAATTGCATAAGTCATGCATGAGAGGTGTATATGCATTTCGAATGTTGTGCTTGTCGTGGTCTTCGTAATGACTCAGACTTCTTACACAATTTAGGAAGCAACATTAAAATAGAAAAATATGACTTGTCCTTCAAGTATAATTATGTATGTACCAAGTTTGACAATGGTCTGTTTGAGTAACAATGAATATGTATTAGCCGCTTGTTCATGTGAACTACATTGTCTCTGGTGACTAAAACGTCATATCTGCTGTCGTTGTTGTTGTTGTGGGGTTTAACGCCATTTTTCAGCACACGATAGGCTATACATGGCGGCCAGTATTAATGGTGGAGGAAGAACCACCGACCCACGAGAAGCTACTGGCAAGCTTTCTCACATACCCACATTGGCTGAATCCGAGACTCGAGCCGCCGCAGACAGAGGTGAGATGGCAGTGATTCGTAACGGAGAGCGCTTTATACCACTCGGCCACTCGGGACCCCGTCATATCTGCAATGACAGGGCCCGCTGAAAGTGACACAACTAGGTATAAACTGGCTTCCTCAATGCGTCATGCATTGATGCTTGCTGCATCCTTGGCCCAGCTACTGTTCGGCATGCTATCATACTCCAGACAGGGGCTTGCGGCGTCACTTATCTCTTGCATGACAGTGTATCCCATTTGTCAATGCTATTGGTGAAATCTTTCATATCACTCATGCATACGTCTTTGAAACGGATTTTAGAGCGCACCGCTATTCTCTTAGCATTGGCAATTTTGTTATCACGAATGGATTGTGTCATAAACACATCTTGCATTAAGTACATGACTCCGAACCAGTGTAGCAGTCTCAGTTTAAGGAGTCCCAAGACGCGTGAATAGAATGGACCTAGGGAAAGATGTAAACTTTGGAGACATTGCCCTTCCAAATAGTATCAAGGATGCAACACATGCAGCGGAGTCAGAAACTGTTGACTTTTGTATATTGGCAATTACAAATAGTCCCTGTTTAGCTGCGGAAAGTCTTTCGTGCCAAAGATTGACTCAGTACTGATTTGCGCTGTGCCTGACTTTCTTCTAAAGACCGAAAATCTAGACGTGTCTCTGCTGTATAATTGTAGGTTCAATCATTGGCATTTGTTTGTGTGAGTGAATCTCGAACCAGCCTTTACTTTGTGTCCTGGTGTCGCCATGTGGTGAAGACTTGCTCGAAGATAACTTTCTTTACACCAAACGGACTAATCACACATCTGAATTGCAATGTTGCAATTAGATAATAACCATGAATTATAAGCCCAATATGTTTGTAAGCTATTGTTACTGATGATTTTGTTCGTTCACAAGATACGAATAAAATGTAATAGATATAGTTGTAGCACAAGGATTATACCAAAGATTCTTTCCTTATTGTAAGCCTACTATAGATCTAACAGAGTTGAAAGTTTACGTTTACTGCGGCAGTAATTAATGCCACATATGAGTTTTATGATGAAATAAGAATACGAATTGCTCTAGCAAAACAAATATAACTGTCTTTATATACACGTAGATTGCAAGGTAAATAAAACGAAGAATTCATTTTTTAGAAACTTGAAAATACTTAACAATCAAAATATCCTTTATTTTCAGGGGAAAAAAATTGCTTGCTTCAGTTCAATGTTCTAAGTGTGACCTAATGAATGACTGAACAAGTCAAGCTACAGAATATAAAAGTCTGTAAACAATCTCTTAAAGAACATATTTAGTGTGTAGAAGATGAATGAATATGCACTCCGTGTATCAATTTAAGAAGGAAAGATCTTAATGAGTGAGTCATATCAATCAACTAAGAAGAGGCAACCTGTTTGCCGTGGGTCGCGTCCCGTGTCGGGGAAGGAAAGGATTTTGGCAGTTGAACAGAGGCTTCCCGATGCAATACACTACTTTGGCCCCTAGGTCTTCTAGACCGGCCCGGTCTCGACAAATCGGCTGATCACGCCGAGCCCGAGGAAGTCTTTATTTACTCGCTCACCTTCTTTATGTTTCTTCTTGCATCTTTCTTGATACCACCGTTGCCCCTACATTCTATTCCTTTATCTTTCCCTTTTCCAAGTCTTAGAAGACTTACTAGAAGGCGGTGGCTTCAAGGGTCAATCAAAGGTAATTTTATCAACTGAGTATAGTATCTGTGTATCCCTGGCACTTGCAAAGTGTCCCCTTGTTGGGCTACATGGTGGGCGCGGAGCACGGGTGCTGAATTTTATACAATCCAACATGGAAAATGAAAAACAAAGATCAACATAAATGCACTGCCAGATGATGAACCATGTAGTGTGGAGTAATTTTCCACGCTTCATGGTTATAAAATCTAAAGATGCCACAAAACCGCTTGCAGCACTATCTCCGTTTGTGATCGAAAAGACAATCAAAAGATCGAGTGGTACACCAAAACGCGTCAAAAAAAATGAAATCGGGTTGCCTTCTTGTTGAGTGTCACACCAAAATACCGTATACTGATTTTAAACCTTGTACCAAAAGGTCCTTACGTTAGAAGTGGCAGGCATCATAGAATGAAGCAATGAATAACAAACTTCTTGCAATCAAGCCAACTCTAGGAGAATGGACTCCTTCCTACAGAAGCATCCGTAGATTGGAGATAGTCATTGCAAGAATTCGAATTGGACATACTTATATAACCCATTCCCACATTCACTGTTAAGCACATTGTGACGGAGTGTTTCGACCTGCAACCTACGCGCGAACAGTACTACAATGTGCATGACATGAAGGAACCTTTTGATTAGGAGCAGTAATGCAAACTGGCATTGCTTGTAGACTAAGGAGCTGGTTATATAAAATGCTGGCTTAGTTATTGTTTTCTCTTCTAACTGATTATGTAATAGTGCTTCCTTTAGCAAGAGTGCGTTCCTTTATTTCACTTTTGATCAAAGGAATAACTAATGTGAGCAGTGGTATTACATGTTCGTAAGCCATTTTAAAATGCATATGCATGCGAATTTCACGGTCATATATTTTGATTGAGCGATCATCCGACCAATGACCAATATTGTTAAATTTTGTGTTCTTAAAATATTAACTAATGTTTAACATTGGTAACTATAATAATTTATATAGTGTCAACATGTGTTTAATATTTTCAAAGCAGGCGGAATACTAAATGCTGTATTTTGTATTTGTGTACCCAAACTAAAGACTAATAAGAACTTAATTCATTCGCATATTCCCCTCGTGTGTTATACCGCAGTTATCTAGCAGATGAAGTACATTCAGGCAGTAAGTTCATCTTTCTGTGCCACATGATGCATTTCATCAACTGCCAATGTTCACCTGTATCCAATAGTTGCTGCGCCAAAGTTAACGATTACCAGCAGCTTACACAATAGAATGCGTACACTTCCCAATACCTTGGTTTACAGTTGTAATTTCTCCTGGTCCGTTACCGATGAAGCATTTGGGGTTTTTCCCCTTGCACTGAAATGGTTGTTCTTGTTGTTTTAAGGTTTAACGCCATTTTTCAGCACAAGATAGGCTATACATGGTGCCAGTATAACTGGTGGAGGAAGAACCCTGGAAAACTCAGGGAAGAACCACCGACCCACGAGAAGCTACTGGCAGGCTTTCCCACGTACCCAAGCTAGCCAAGCCTTGGACTCGAACCCACGCAGACAGAAGTGAGATGGCAGTGATCCGGAACGGTGAGCGTTTTAGACCACTCGGGGCCCCCACTGAAGTGGTTGAAGTTTATAATGTTTGCGGAGCAATTTATGTTGTTTCATATAGATGCTTTTGTTGCGAGATTTAAATACATCATCATCCGACATATTTAATATATATTTGTCAGACAGCGGTTTTTCCATATGATAAGACTATGAAATCCGTAAACTGATTTGACTAATATTTGCAATTATTCATCTAATAAATCCATTCATAAAATTACTCAGAGTGCGTCACCCATACAGTCCAGTTAAGCTGGTTCTGAAAAAATCTCATGCCCCAGTCTGTCTTATCAAACAATCATCACTTAGGAATTATAAACTGTATTATCACAACCATTTAATGGATTCTGTGTTTATCAAAACACAAATGAGTGCAATGTATTATTTCGTTCAACATATTGTATGTGCCAAGGATAATGGAATAAATGGGATGTATTGCACTAAGAACTATGAAACTTATAAGGTCCTTTCATATATTTTTCTTTCTTTCATTGCTGTCCACGTTTCACTCAGTCTAGAAAAGCAGACTGCTTCTATGTATAAGCTTTCTAAAGATTATCCATATACAGTAGACTTTTCGCATTTGCTAACTGTGACATTTTTGCTAACTTATATTTACTTTGAACTTGGGTTTTTAGCAAATAAATTGAACTTCCATTTACTATTTTCCATATTCACATGTAGTTTCCTGTTGATTATTGTCTCCATTTCTTTCATTGCCTCTATTGTAACTGCAGCTTTATCTAACTTATTGCTAGTATTCTGTTCTCCCATTTCATCCGTCGGTGTTTCTCTGTTGCACGTTGTGACGTTGTAATATTTTTAAACAACATGTACAAGAAATACATGAATTCTGCAGTAAATTGTTAGAACAGTTTTTATAAGATTTATCGAAAAATAGAACTTTAGAATGAAATATATAATGGATATAAGATTTAAGATACCCTCAAACACTACGTGACCGCTCCCGTGGATTAGTGGTTAGAGCGTTCTCCTTGGATGCGGGAGGTCGCGGTTTGACCGCCGGTCGAGTCATACCAAAGAATTACAAAAATGGTACTAACAGCTGCCTCGCTTGGTGCTGAGCATTAACGGGTTAGTATTATGACTGGTCGTCTTGGAGTCAGGATAATTTGACAGGGTGGGACATCATGCTACATGTCTGCGGCATGATGTCCCAGTGCTAGACATCACTATGGACTGCCACACTGCAGACATCCTAGTGATACAAAAATCCAAAATACACACGCACACACTACATCTTATGCTCGTCCAGCAGCCCAGTTTAATGCATTACATTGACTGTAGTACAAGTCACACGGGTCATGTAGGCATTCAACACCGACTATTTCAGTAATGACTGTCATTTTTTAGAATTTGATTATACATACCATTAAGTGGCAAGTATTTGCTTCATTTGGATTCATATCCATCCATATTCCTTTAAAAGTCATTATTTTGACGACACGATAGGTGTATATGGCATAATCAATGTTAAAGAACGTAGATATCTTTGGACGATATGAACCTAAATGTGTGATCCAAAACATTCTCTGGATTGAATGTCACGCGCTATTATGTCACATATAAACTATTGATAAACAAATTCGTACTACCCTCGATTGTGACGATTCTACTCGACGCGCTCTTATTTTGACCCAAGATTAGTACATCTCCACCATTGTAAAAGTCCACAGCGATAGATAATTTTCGTCTGGAAGTTTCCTGTGACCGTTAAGGTGCAGAGCTTTCAAAATTCAAGACAGAATAGACTTTGGTTAAATACATTTAGTGTTAAAATGTACAAGAACAATTTATATTTAATTTAAAATGAGTAAATGCGCATACATGACCCATGTGACTTGTACTATAATTAGAATTACCCAAACTGACATATCAAATGTATTTAGGGAGATGAAATATATTATGCAGAATGTAACTATGTACAAACCATTAAACATTTTATAGATAACTTTAAACCTATACAATGAGCGGCTGTCGAGCATATTATGATATGAAATCGTGGCAAAATCAATTAAACCAGCAGTATGGATGGCAACATCAGGATGTGCGGTAACTTGTTAGCAATTTTAGACGAAGTATAACAGAGTTTGAAAAAAAAAAAACATATAGTTTTCGAGTCTACATTCAGAATGGAAAACTCTAAAACTGCTATTTTCTGATGAACCTCTTGATTTTAATAATAATGATTTAGATTTGAAACAATGTAACATAATCTACAATAATTTTAGTATTTCCTTTAATACCGATTGGAGGTGTATAAGGGAAAATAATTACCTGATTTATAAAGGACTGGAAGAACACAATGCCGTTAATTAAGGATTTAAAGTAATACACCAGATGACTCACTGAGCGTTTCCACATGTAATTGTACTTATGAAACAGGAAAATTCAAATACTGGAGAATAAAATAAGCTGAAAAAGGTATAAAAATGTTAAACACTGGTGAAAAGAGAAGAGAGAAGACGGACTGCATGAGGTACAGAACTAACAGAAGAAAAAATATTTGACTAAATAAAATGTTAAGTTTTAAAATATAACATCTATCAACACCTATCACAATCCATTGCCATTTGTAGTAAACGATAATCCAGACTTAGACTTTGCGTGAACACGGATACGACTAGAATGAAGAAACTTTAATAAGATTCTACCATATATTTCAGGTTTAGAGGTAAGAGACAAAAATTAACCAGGGCACCAACACTGCATCCAATATTATCACCTACAAAGCAAGTGAAGGAATTTAAGGCTGATACAGATATTCGAAAGACAGAATGACCTCGTTAAGGAGGTCAAACATTACAGAACTGTTTGAAAGCGTGTATAAAACAGTTAAAGTTTTGAAACTGGGTGGAGGTTAGGTAGCGTGTTGTAGCTGTTTAGGATGTTTACCATTTACTTTATCCAGTGGTATGGGCACATCAGCTGTTCGTTTATACAAGCCAGCATAAGTTCAGATGTCGGTGTTGTAGTTGTTGGTTCAGGAATTGCAGGCATAGAAATGAGATTTATTATCTCTCTAGCTATTAGTGGGTTTGGTGTAACTATATCTGTTCCTGTTGCAGAAGCTATTAAAGACATGCTAGTATACAGCAAATGATGAGATTGTAACCTATGATTAAAGTTGAAAAGGATTGAACATATATCTAGTTATTCAAAAAACGATAATGAACATGTAATGATGAATGTAATGTTAGTTGATGGGTACAACAGATACATGAAGATAACAAATCGCTTGATACACACAGAAAATATTGAAGACTACATTTAGACAAAAATACAGGCAAACGAGATTTTAAACAATCTTCCATCACAGGAGATGTCTATTGTGATAACACATTCAACGCTAACCTCGAAGCTATAAATGATGTAGTTCAAACTTGCAAATCTCGAACAAATGGCTGTTTGAATGTGAACTGTTAAATGCTTGCTACCTAAATGGACCGTTTCATCATAGCTGAGTAGCAACTTGAGAGACGAATATTATCCA
Source organism: Sinohyriopsis cumingii (assembly GCA_028554795.2). Lineage (NCBI taxonomy): Eukaryota > Metazoa > Mollusca > Bivalvia > Unionida > Unionidae > Sinohyriopsis > Sinohyriopsis cumingii. The sequence continues at coordinate 76,878,231 of CM068840.1, read as the reverse complement.
TTTCATGACAGAGATGGACCGTGGATGGATTTTGAAGTCGTCGTTTACAGTATTTCAAATGAACAGAAAACAATATATTCCATTACGTCAGAGATATAAAAAAGCTGTTTAAATTTCAGATGGATTTAAGGACCTCCAAATTTATATTAACAAACCAAAACATGGAATGACTGCTAATAGCAACAACGAAAAAAATATTATTGAGTGTTCATATTATTATTGAGTGTTAATAGTATTATTGAGTGTTAATAACACAATTCTAACGTTTTTGTAACTCTACAGAATAATTGTACAATTTGCTTAATTAACTACTGCTCTAACGTGCAATGAATCAATAGTAAGAGATGAATACAGATATGTGCTGAATCATATATAACTTCAGATTCTGGAATCTAAATATGAATATATTTTCTTAGAACAGATCAATAACATTCAACGGCAGTTGTTCATATTTGCTAGAGCCATTGCCTGTTAAAATGTTTCCACGAGTTTTTGCTTCATATCCCGTAAATGTCTATTAAAAAGTTTCCAAAAACGAAACATAAAAAAGTTGAAAATCGGCTGTATGATGAAGAATGGTAAGTGGTAGATTTACACAGCAGTACTAGTACAATTACATGTCAGGTTAAGTAAATAACCCGACAGGAGAAATATCTTCAGGAGGCTCTAATCGTTTAGGTCAAATCAAAAGGAAAGAATAGATTAAAAAGTGTATGCACTTAGTTACTCATTAAACAATGATTTAACGTGAAATGATTAGTGTTCTAGATATTTATTACATTCTATGCTGAATGTGATGCAGCTAGTATTTTTGTTAAATTTATGTATCCAATTTGTGACGGAATTATGCCTGCACTACAGTGTATTGAGTTTAGATTCCACGCACAACATTATCAGCAAGTGATCTATTTATATCTTAAAATTATTCCAAAATGATCAGTTTGATTCACCTAATGCTGCACGATATTTGATACATTGTTGATATACTGAATTCACCAGTAGTTATTCTAACTTTTTAAAGATAGGGAGACAAAGCCATATAATGCCATGTTATTACACACATCTTTCCAAGTTTGCCATTTTTATAACCGATCAGACGAATTGAATTGAATTCATCTATACGTTGTATGTATCAGATGATTAGAAAATGTTCTACCTCTTAAAATTGTGTGCGATTAATATTTTAGATACAGAATCGTGTACAAACCTGCTTATTTACTAATCTCGTATATTTGTTCTGATGAAATGACTTAATATACAACGTAGTCGTAGGACACTTTGGGTTTTTGTATAACCTGTATGATGCTGTTGTTGATGACGTTGGATAGGAGGACGATAGTATTCTCGTGGTGAGTGACCAAAGATTCGGAACCAACAGGTCTGCAGCGAACAATGGGGCTCTTGAGGGATACTTCGGCAGACTGCCATAAACGGACAGGAGTGATGGCTCCTGGACCATCCGACAAGAGAGCTGGGATCAAAGATTATTTAAACTCTATTGAAAGATTTTGTTCAAAGAGAGAACAATCATAAAAGATTATTATTTACTATAGGCAATCGTGCATTGAACTTAAGTAACAAAAAGTCTTGAAAATAGCAATGATAAGCAAACAATGATGACATTCAAATCTAGTGTTTAATGGCAAGCTTTTCAATGCTAAGGTAACAGTGGCAGTTGCCATTACCTTCACGTGTGCTTATTTAAAAGTCTAAGTATAAACTATCATTTAGGACGTACTCCATCTGCAATGTAAACATCATTTCCTGACATTTTTATTGCTCTATGGATGATGCATCTGCATGGCTAAAGTGTCATTGTTGAGATTGCCTTGTTTGTAGTACAAGTAGAGGCGATCTGAAAGACATTTTATATCATGAAACAAAATATGAAGAACTAGATACAAAGAGAAAATATTTCAGTACATTTCGTTGATGCAAATGTGCGTTTGCGTTAGCGATTGCCGGCACATCAGCACAATAATGACTATATTTTGCCGAGCCAAATTTACGTTTTAAAAATGTATATATAAATAATTGTACAAAAACAATTAGGAATATAAATCTTTGCAGATCAATCTACAGAAATAAAGTACTATATTATAAAAAAATAATATAAAATGTAAAGATGTTAAAATTCATTAAAAGGTATGAATGCATTAGCGTTTAACGACACGTCAGGACGATAATAGTTATATGCTGCCGATTAAAATTTAAGATCTAAAAATGTAAATATGAAGAATTATAAGAAAAACTCTTGAAAAATAAAATGTTCCAACCTAAATGTAAATATGAAGTACTAAAAGAAACAAAACATAAAGAATGTAAAGAAGCTTAAGTTCTGTGAATGGTATAACAAATAAAAAATAATAAAACTAATTTTAAAAAATTCAAAAATTGGGTCAATATCTTTCATATAACGCCATAAAACATTAGACGAATTTCCTTGGTGGTATCTCATCGAATTTTTTCTTAACCTATCTTGCATCACAAATATTGTGTCTCACTGGGTGGAATTCGGAAACACACTTCAGTACATTACATTGAAAGAAATCAATTCCATGCCTTGTAGAGAACAGTATCGTGGAAAATAAATGCATTTGAGAGAGACTGACAGAGACTTGGAGAAGTAATACAGTTCCTAATCAAGGAAATATGATCAACGTAACGGAAGTAACAATAAGATAAAGAAACTCACTTTAAGAGCGATCCTTTGACCCAAGCACAACTTCTTGAACAACAATTCGTGACATCAGTGATAGCAAATCTATACACTAAACCTAGCTTGCTTGAACAATAGAGGACGTGCTAGAGTTCTGAGATATACGCTGCTCACGCTTTTGCATTACTTCTGCAATTATTTTCCGTTTAAAGTCTGTAGCTTCAGTATGGACACGAGTCCGCCAAATAGAGCGGTCGTGGGTGAGATCTTCTAAAGACTCCGGGTCAATGTTGATGTGCTTGAGTGATAACTTGAAGGAATCTTTCAAGCGTTTCTTCTTACAACCATATGATCGTTTTCCTTCCTTCAGCGTGCAGTAGAAGATCATCGTTAGTAGTCGCTCTTCTGACATCCTACCTCGTCTCTGCTGTGATTTCATCAGCAGAGTGTGGATACTTTGAATGCCTGCCTGTGCCAGAACCTCAGTGTCTGGGACCCTATCTTGCCATATTATACTCTTCAGTTTTTAAGGCAGCCCATATTTAAATGATGCAGCTTCTTTGTATGGCGTATGTACACAGTCCAGGTTTCGGAAGCATACAGCTGGGTCGGAAACTAAGCGGCCTTGTAGATATTGAGTTTTTGTTGGTAGACTGGTCCCTCTGCGCTCCTACACATTTGGACTTAATGTGCCAAAGGTCACACCCTCTGTAGTAATTCTGGCGTTGGTTTTATCATTGATGTAGACTGCACGTGATGGTGTTATACCGAGATAGGTGAACTTATCCACTGCCATTTGGGTTTGCCCATGATGGTGGCCTCTACATAATGTTTTCCTGGTTTAGGTTGGTGTATCGCCTGTTTCCTTAATATTGACTGTGAGACTAAAACTGTGTTGCATTATCATATCAGATATGGCGTTCAGGACAACTTCGTCAGCAAACTGGACCTCACAAGCAGTCACTTCTGTAACTTCGTCTTCGCCTCCAGTCTCCTAGATTGAAGGGCATGCCGTCAGTCCAGTATGTCACGCAATATCCTTTAAAGCAGCGGATCGCATCCTCTGGTCGCGAGCAAAATCAGTGTCACAGAGCCTCCTCAGTAGGGTCGTTTAGAGTCATCGGAACAATATTTATTTGGTGTTCTTTTTGCTAAAAATGTGCCCCGAAATAATCAGAAGATCCTATTGGTGGTCGCAGAAAAAGGAGGTGGGAATCATGTCGTAGAAAAAAAAAGAGTTGAGAACGACTGCTGTACGCGTTTTTTATAATGCAAATAATTTTGACACGGTGGGTGGTTGCAGTATAGCATAATATCATGTTTACTTACTAGGTTGAATATTTTACATCATGTATTTGAAAAAGATATATCATTGGTATCTGCAGTACAATGTCTTTTGAGGGAAAAGTATTTATAACACCTAAAATGGGCAATTTGATATTGCGTTTTATGCGTAATGGATCACTACATGTAGATAGAATTGAGATAACGCATTATAATTATCGTGCTGAACTCCTAAACAAGATGCAACACCTGTTCGGAAAGATTTGACACTTATTTATTCGATTAGGTATATACATATTAGCGGTGCTTTAGTGGATTTTGTATGTGTGATCAATATTTAGTTTAATACTGTTATATGTGTGACATTTTAAAACTGGAAAAATTTAAGTGTTATCGTTGTAAAGTGTAGTCATTTGCATAGATATCATGTACTTTGGTAAGCACGATATAAGAAAGAGTTTTAATGTAGCAGGTAGACATTATGGTTCACCCATTAAAATATTTACTTATCAGCATAACACGGGTGATGTCCAATAAATGATATAGAAACAAGTATATTATTTATGGTTATATATCACTTAATGGTAATTAAATGAAATGTCCCAAGCCAAGCAGTTACTTATATAGATGCGAGTGGGTTGGGCCTGGTAATTATCTTCCACTTTATCTATCAAGTAACTTCAAAAGCAACTAAGTTGTCATAGTGTGGTCATTTCAGTGGAAAGAAATTATGGAAACGAGAGAAATTCACAGATCAATGATAGGTCACCAATGTTTTCTCTGGAGACAGGTACGAAAACCAAAAGCAGGAAGATGTGAATTGGTGTGTTACCGCTATACAATTCAGACACAACACTATTTTCACAGATGTTAATAGCAGAAAACTTCTATCATATGCAAGTGAATTTAATACGGCTTAGTACTCAAAAGAGACAATGGCCATCGCAGCTATCATTTTTACTATCTCAACATTTTTTTAATGCTTAGTATATGATTATAATATGACAAGGATAATAGCTTCCCCATTACGAACTAGGTCTATAGACACAGACACCATGCACGGGCCAATGTTAGCAACATGTTTAACTTGGTACTATTATGGTCATTAACTGTATACATAATTTGAAGCTGGTCATATCAATTATTTACATTGACGGCTTACCATCACTATCACCATCACCATACCTGAAGTTTCTTGTTCTTCACATAGCGTTTCTTATATCTGTTAAACAACAGTAAATATACACCTCACAATCAACCCCTTTTTTAACTAGGTGTTTTAGTGACTGTTGTATTTATGGGATGGATTTCCATATACTTTCATGAGAGAAAAACTTGAAACTATCCAATCTCTTTCATTCATTTTGTACATTTTGGCTTGAACTCATTGCGAGAATACTAAGAAAGTGATTAAAGATTTAAACTCAAGACCAATCATTAAAGTATGGAAATACTAAATTACCAATTGTGATGCAGAAGATTTCGCATGAGTGACATATTTAAAGTTATATACTAAATACATTTCTTGCCACTACATGCATTATGTTTAGGTTCCGGTGATATTTCTTCTTCAATGCATCCAGTGGATGCGGTGACTGGGATATTTTAAACGTAGCTTTAACAATTTTGCACTCTTATCACTAGAATATTTGCAGTGTGGCAATTTATAGCGATGTCTAGCACTGGGGCATCATACTTGGGACGTCTTGAACATCATCTCCCACCCAGTCACATTATCCTTACAACAGGCCGACCAGCCATAACACCAACCTCTTAATGCTGAGCGCATAGCGACGCAGCACTTAGTACCATTTTATAAGCCCTTGGTATGACTCGGCCTAGGTAAGAATCCGCGACCTCCCTCATCCGGAACGGACGCTCTAACCACTTAGGCCACGGTAGTGGTCCCAGTGCATACAGACAATATATTGCTGTATATTGCATCAGCCTGTGGACAAAACGGTAAGACTTTCTAGTTATTCTTTTACACGCTGGTAAGTGTTATCGGCACTTAATGAATGACATGGAACATAACTATGATCATAATATGTAGCCATTTTCTCCAAATCATAGTACCATCCCTTACCCACCAATACTAAACTGCATTACCAGTAACCTTCGATGCAATTAAAAAGGTAGTTATTTGAACACCACTCCATCACAGTACGGTAATGTAACATATCGTAAAATAATATAAGACAATGCAATTTACAGCAGTGTAAAGTATCGACTGTAGAGATACCTCTGACACTAGTGCATGGCACACTGTTGCACAAGTCCTCTCCACAACAAATGTCACAGACAGACGTCGCACGCTTTCGACCCACTATCCCCCTGAGATCTTCCTTAAGTTTCATAACTTCCATAACGGTCATTGTCAACCTTTTGCACTCCTGAAGAAAAGAAGAAACAAAACCACATTATATATATATATATATATATATATATATATATATATATATATATATATATATATATATATATATATATATATATATATATATATATATAATGTGTGTGTGTGTGTGAGTGTCACGCTTTCGCCACACTAAATGTTGTCGAGCTCCTCTTGTTGTTATATAATCTCCTTTGCAGTCACTTTTGGCAATTTTGAAAAAAGAAGAAATCAAACAAGAAACGTAAGATCATTATATATATATATATATATATATATATATATATATATATATATATATATATATATATATATATATATATGTGTGTGTGTGTGTGTGTGTGTGTGTGTGTGTGTGTGTGTGTAATAAGCTGTTTGTGTGTAATAAGCTGACTACGAACAGTGCAAAACTACTATCTAGCTAGCCTAAGCGCAGCGCTTTCGACTCGTAATGAGCCTTTTTCAAAGGCAAATACAAAACATAGACAAGACAAACAAATAAAACAGACCAACCGTTGTCTATGTAAAACTTAACATGGCTATGACTTGTTGCGGATGTTGAAAGATATTTTATATTCACCTAGAAATCGATGAGCCAAAAGGTCAACTATTTTATGTAAATGTATGTATGCGTAAATTATATCCCGGATATTTCATTATTGTAGTTGTAATTATAGGTTATTGGGTGACTAATAAGCAAATTTAGAGAATCATTGAAAAGAGAACATGCCGGATGCAAACAGGTAATTTTATTTTTGAATGGCTATCTTTTTCTAGTCTTCTTGGTTAATACCGCTTGGTTTCAATGTTCTAGTGTGGCGTATCCAGTAAGATTCCTTTTCTTTCCTGGTTTGGGAACTCTATTTGCGACTGTGAGCAATTGCTACAATAGTTATATCACTAAAGTGTGGCCATGGGAGAAGAAGTATCCTCGACTGGGTTTTTGTACCTCTTCATTGTCATCCAATCAGATCTATGAAGGTCGTTCCCTTTTGTGTAGTTTTTCAGTTTCTCCGACGTACTGGATGCTACAGACCATACACGTGATGAGATAAATTACATTCTCATGTTCAGTTTTTCTCTAGTCACTGTGCTAGATATATGCGCTCAGCATTAAGAGGTTGGTGTAAGGGCTGTTCGGGCTGGTGTCAGGTTAATGTAACTGGGTGGGAGATGATATTCAAGACGTCCCCTGCATGATGCCCAAGTACAAGACATCACTATAAACTGCCACACTGCAGATATTGTAGTGATACGAGTGCAGAATTGTAAAAGCTACGTTTAAAATAGCAGATGATGCTTTGGCTCAACGATTTCAAAGTCAATATAGCATATCTATCAGCATCCGCAACAAGTCATAGTCATGTAAAGTTTTACAAAGACAACGATTTCAAAGTCAATATAAAATATCTATCAGCATCCGCAACAAGTCATAGTCATGTAAAGTTTTACAAAGACAACGGTTTGTCTATTTTATTTGTTTGTCTTGTATATGTGTTGTGTTTTAGGCTAGCTGGATATTAGTTTTGCACTGTTCGTAGTCAGTTTATCTTAATCAGTCCCTGACACACGTGATCCCTTGCTGGATCCAGTGCATTTAAAAGGACTGTTATTCGCCATATGATTTGTATTTTTTGTGTATATATATATATATATATATATATATATATATATATATATATATATATATATATATACGTGTGTGTGTATGTATGTATGTATGACTCTCCCGCGTTTGATACGTTTCATACGTTAGACCTAAAAATCCACAGATTTATTAATATCTTGCTGTAAAGACAAGCGTTGCCTAATTTGCAAAGACATGACCAAGACCAAATTGTTCAGAGGTTAGACGACAGGTGTTACCTTCACTATCAATGAGAATGAAACGAAATGATTAATGACTTGAGCGACGATTCCAATAAAATCAATGCGAAACGCGCCAGCCACAAAAACTCGACTGGACATTTAGTAGAAGAGAATATAAAGCATGAGAAATCAATGTTGAGGCAGTCTGGCATGGTCAAACAACAAAATTAACATCTCGTCATTTTCTAGCTTGGAGTGTTACTATTCTATGCCCTTAAAAAAGTAATAATAAAAGAGTGAAAACAACAAGCTTTATAAAATTTAACACATAATTTATTTCCCTAGGATATTTAATGTGAAAAATGAGAAAAAGAACGTACAATATTGCGAATTAAATCCAATTATAATCCAAGAACTAAAGACACAAGTCCTAGTAATAAAAAGCCCTGAATAGAACACAGTTCAAGTCCGAAAGAGATCTAAAATTAAAGGTGATGACGTGTCTGTTATGGTCAGTGAAGTTCTGATGTGTCAAAAGTCTCTTGTTAAATCAGAGAAATATTATTCTAGGTTTGAATTAAGTATAAATTCCAATGAATGTCTTTATCCAAGAATGTTGTCAGAGCACTTTTGTATTTCCAGAGAAAATAATCATTTGAATTCAATAATTTGAAGAAAATACAATTCAGCCCAAACTGGACACAACATAACACATCTTAACTTAATGTGCTAGATGTTAAAGCAAACTGTTAAATTGCTCAAAATTACAAGACAATATAGTTCTCTGCTTGACCTCGGTCACGTTAGCATTTTCTAAAAGCAACCATTACCTTATGGAAAATAACCTTCTAGTATGATCTAATGAGTCTTGTTTACTTACAACATAATAACAAATACAGTTCACGTGGGAATCTCCAAAATATCTTACCTTGGTCAATATATTTACAATTTCTTGTTTACTTTAATAATAAATTGCTTAATGAGCTCATACACATAGAGTATAATGAAGCTATTTTTTTAGATGTTTGCATAAATGAAAAAAACAAAACTTAAACAAAGCCAATCAGGTCAAGCAGAAATGAATTCGATTTTGGATAAGGTCAAGTCCAGCAAACAATGCTACATTACAATAACATGTAATGAAATAAACAAAATTTAAAACTAACGAACAATTAAATTAAATAAACATAACAGGAGTATTGATACACTGCAAAGACACGAGCACTATGAACTCATTATAACTTGCAATGCAAACAGTCCACTAAAATATTCTAGTAATGATAATGCCGTTGAAGCAAGCATTATGCGATCATCTGTCAGGTATTCACTAGAACTGTTTTAATTATCGTACAAATATTAGCACACTCCTACTAAGACATTTATAAATGTTGAATATAATATATTTGCTGTCATACTGACCTGTCCATATTTTATACGATTTTAGTGTGATTGTACCAGAGGTTGCTACTAATGATGCGGATGTGAGATGGAGATATCTAAATGCACTTTAAGCGCCAGTATTACGCATGGCGAAAGATTGTCTTCTTTATGTGTCAATTTATAAGTAAATTTCAGATATATTTTGTCAGATACGACATTTCGTTTTTCTTTTCTTTTTTGTAATAAAAAGAGGTTTCCGAGCCGAATAATGATATAGTTCGTATTTTTAAGAAATGACAAAATACGCTTCTGACAGGAAGCCCAATGTTAGAGGTAATCTGTCATGAAAATAAGTATTGCCTGTGATTATTACCACATAGGAAGGGGCGAACTTTTATTACCAATGCGATAATTATTGACCAAACAAAATGGTTGCCGACCCATTGTCTTATGTTTACAATAGTAAGATTTATGAAAATTTATAGGATTAAATTTGGCTTGCAGTTAGTTGTTTTTTGTATATGTGTATTGGTAACACTCATGGCCAATGTAAATATCAATGACAGATTCTAATATCTTTTAACTGTTTTAAAGACATTCAGATCCGGACTAGCACAAACACGTCAATTTTTGTTACAAATATCATGTGTTAAACTATTTAACAAAAGGAAGCAAAACCAACAAGTTTGAATAAAGCCAAGTATGTATCTCTTTACAACGCAAAGTGAAAATTCAAAAGACCCATAGAGTATTTTGAATTAGTTCTTAAATTGTCATAAATGTTCTATCATAAGTTCCAACGTTTAGAATGTTCCGAATGAATTTCTATAGTCTTGGATGTCCTGATGTACCACAGTGATGCAATCCGGAATGTCTTCGAATGAGTTATTAATAATTCAGAAATAATATGCTAATCCGATGTCAATAAGTACTTATTAATTACAATAAATAATTTTAAAAAATACTTCCTCTTGAATTATTACTGAATACACGTTTAATTTGAATTGGCATAAAAAAGCAACACAAATGTCTTCTTATTTTCAGATAACAATTACGTCATTTACGTAACGTCATAAACGATATGCATCAGCATAACAATTATATATATATATATATATATATATATATATATATATATATATATATATATATATATATATATATATATATATATATATATGTGTGTGTGTGTGTGTGTGTGTGTGTGTGTGTGTGTGTGTTTGAGACAGGACCGAAATGATACACGAGTTTCTAATGAAACCTGAATCAGTAAAAGAATAAAATAAAATAGAGACAGTCATATATACAACTATATTTTTTATCAAGGACATACAACATATTGATTTTTAATAAGATTTTATACAATTTTATATAGTGCCTTGGTATTGGGGTCATTAGGATGTAAATTAGCTAACTTATGAATCCAATAACTTTCTTTTATGACTCTATTCATGTCTCCATGCACATTACATATTGGCATGAAAGAAAAATCGAGTAGAGAGTGATCATTGGTACACAAATATATTAAACTATTAGAGGAAAACTGAAGATCTCTATAATTTTTACATGAAAGCGATGACTGTTCATTCTCTTAGAAACTTGTTGAAGGGTTTGTCCAACAATTTGCATTTTCCATTGTTTACAGTAATCAAATCAATCAACTCCGTTGATACTCAGAGTTATAACGTAGAGAAAATACCTCTTTTATACTGGCGCTACTGAAAGAAGTAATTGCCCTTAGATTTACACATTGAGTGCACCGATGCCTGTTACAGTTAGATGATGAAAAATATCTTTTTTATTTTGTCTGTTCAGTTCTAATTTTAAAATCTTGCAAAAATTCGTGGGTCTTCTATAAGCAAGAATTGGTTTATTTTTGCAAACTAATGTTAAGCTGGTTTTCTTTAATAAATTTAGGAGATTCCAATATTTATTAATTATAAGGCCTGCATAAGATAATGAAGAATTATATTGTATTGTGAAAGGAATTATATTTTTCTCTATTGTACATTTTGCTGTGTTTAAACCGTCATGTTGAGTAAGATTATGGGCTTTCTTCAGCGCAGAATCAAGTACATGTGTAGGATAATTTCTATTTTTGAAATATTTTTTTAATTCATTCAATGAATTTTGTAATTGGCAATCATCTGAAATAATTTCTCTGTATCTTTTGGCCTGGATATATGGTATACCGTTTTAACATGACATGGGATGACATGAAGAATATTCCACATATAAGTGGATATTAGTTTCCCTGACATGAATACTTGTAGATATATTGTTATCAATATTTTTATTACATTTACATCTAAAAATGAACCTTACATACTAGATGCAGTATTAATAAATTTAATCGTCGGGTGAAAATGATTTAGGCAATCAATGATTTTTTTCAGTTCTTCTGAAGAATGGTTCCAAATCATTACGATGTCATCTAAAAATCTAAACCAAAATAGATGGATTAAAGTTTTCGTTTTGAAAAAAATATTTTCCTAATTTACCCATGAGAGGGAAAGCGTATGAAGAAGCCACAGGACTACCATTTGCCTTACCCATTATTTGTATGCAATATATATATATATATATATATATATATATATATATATATATATATATATATATATATATATATATATATATATATATATATATATATATATATATATATATATAGTGTGTGTGTATGTGTGTGTAAGTGACACTGAGAAAGTGTGTGTGTGTGTGTGTGTGTGTGTGTGTGTAAAAATACCAAGAGTATTTTTATCTAATTTCAACGAAGACGTCTTAATTAGGTTGCGCACTGAAGCTATATATTAAAACGCCACAAACTTTGAACTAAAGACACAGCCTTTAAAGTACAGTGAACACAGGTTAAGTTATTTTAATGGAATAAATTTAAACAGATCCATGTTTACAAATAAATGACCTTAGACGGAGTAATATTTGGACGTACTACAAACTCGCATGAACTTAAGGCACGTTGTAATGAGGAAAAACATCGTTTTGCTTAATAATAAATAGCTGAAAATATAGGTACTCCCTAGCAACTAACTTTAGCAGAAGCATTTCAACATTAAATTATAGACTATACATAAAGGTGGTTAAATGAGTTATGTCATATTTTATCTGCTGTCAAAGTACTCACATGGCTCATTCCTAATTGACTTGCTAAGTAATCCTGGTACTTAATCTTTGCTAATACCCTATCAAAAATAGTATCCGATTTGCTTACTTTATGCGGAAAAGCAATACCACACTTCACATATCTATTGTAATATTAGGAAATGTGTTTAATGATGGTTTACTTAGTCCTCGTACCGGAGAAGTGCAGATATAATTGCAATGAAATGCCATTTTTTCACCTATGAGACCAAGACAACCTATATTTGTTTGCAGAAGCATTAAACATAAACAAACATTAGCTTTCAAACACTGATCGTTGAATATATGAACAAAGTCGGGTTTTGGAAAATCTTGTCAAAAGTTATATGCGATCTTACTTAGTGTAGTGAAAAGCAATACAATACGTCACCTCTTTCCTATGGCACCGGGTAACGTATTGAAAAGAATTGCCCACAATGCTCATAGCTGAGTAGCAGAGCTGTAATTGAAATAAATATCATCTAATATACAAGTATGTACATGAACAATCTATCTATCTATCTATCTATCTATCTATCTATCTATCTATCTATCTAATACCTAACAAAAATTACAATTGTAAATACGCGAAAGAACTTTACTCACACAGTATCTGCAATTCTGATGACTGAACTTGGCGGACACAAAATCGCACTCGTCAACATGCACTTAACGTATAAGATTTACTATTTAGGAGTTCTTTCGAAACTGATGAAGTTTTCTCACATTCCTGTATGTGAACGATCTTTTTTTCCTATTTGGAACACCGGTGCATGATATTTGTATCCTAGCTAACACGTGACCTATATGTTGACTCGTGAACTATTATGTCCGTCTTCTGCGAGCAATGTGCGTCGAAAGTAGCAAACACTTCTAGATTTAGTCACTTGAACATTCTTTGACAATAATTAATTTAAGCATTAATTGTATTATATGTAAGTACTAGATAAGAATCCCCTAAAAGGCCGTTTCGCACTGATCGACCTAGATACATGTGCGTCTTCTGTAGTACTGATTCGAATCGACAAGAGCAGTGGATGTTCTTGTTAATTTTTTTAAAATTATTCTCATTATGATTTCTGCAGTACACAATTCGGACGTTGTGTATTGTCAACAACATTTCCGTTTTAACCACGGCCTTCGACAGCTAAATTGTGTTAAATAACATTTAAAGTTTCCCCTTGATACTTCAGTGCAAAACTAACATTTTATCTAAGTTCAGGCAATTTTCAACTGATGATTTGCTGCTTCGACGCTACATCCATCAGTGTCTGCAATGTGCCATTTTTACTTCGAGAGTTATTGGTCGTTAAAAACTGTAGTGAACGAACCCTAAATTGTGCTTCAGTGAAGGATATGAACGGTCCACGGGATCAAACCTTTGTGTGTTGTGTCTGACACTCGGATGGAGTCTTCCTGATTGCCCCATCTCCATTATTGAAAGTAATCATATATATATATATATATATATATATATATATATATATATATATGTAGAGAGAGAGAGACAGACAGACAGACAGACAGACAGACAGACAGAGAGAGAGACAGAGAGAGAGAGAGACAAAGAGTGATTAAAACATCATCAAAACTTGAGATAATACCTCATTACACTGGACAACAAATTTTTACAAAAGTCATGTTACTGAAATAAAATTAGTCAATTCTTATCAATTTTTATGTGCTGAACACGAATATGACAGTCAAATTGCAAAATTGGCTCTAGTTTTTTTGTAATCTGCAAGAAATTAATGTTTACATAACGAAATGCATTCCAATAGTAAAAGGTCAACTGTAATAGCCTACCTATAAAAAATCAAGTCATTGACTACATCTTAGATTTCTTCGCCTGTCTCTTGTACAGCTGTTCGGGAGCATCTCTGAGGAGTGTCCAGCAGTAGTCAGCCAGCATTGTAGTGGACCATTTTCCCTGGTATCTTTGTTCCATTGTTGCTATATCTTGATGAAAACGTTCGCCGTGTTCATCACTAACAATACCACAGTTGCTAGGAAAGAAATCCAAATGGGAATGAAGGAAGTGAATCTTTAGAGACATATTGCAGCCAAGTTTCTTATACTTCATCAACATGTCTTCTACTAGTTCCTTATAGTTTTCTGCCCTAACATTTCCGAGGAAGTTTGTAGAAACTAGGCGAAAAGCATTCCATGCTTGTTTCGCGTCACCTTCCAGCAAGTTGTTGAACCGGTCATCTTTGAAAAGCTCTCGAATCTGAGGACCCACAAAAACTCCCTCTTTAATCTTTGCTTCGCTGAGTCGAGGGAATTTTTCATGCAGGTATCGGAATGCTGGCAAAGTCCGGTCAATGGCTTTCACGAAGTTCTTCATCAAACCTAGTTTGATGTGAAGGGGTGGTAGCAAGATTTTCTGAGCCTCAACCAGAGCTGGGTGTTGGATATTCTTCTCTCCAATGGCTACATTCTGCCTGTGAGTCCATTCCTTCCTCATGTAGTGCATTTCCCTTGCTCGGCTATCCCACTCGTATAAGAAACACATGTATTTTGTATATCCTTGCTGCAGTCCCATTAAAAGGGCAACTACCTTCAAATCACCACAGAGGTGCCAGCTGTACTTGTTATACTCAATGGAATTCAGTAGCTGCCTTAAGTTATCGTATGTCTCTTTCATGTGGACAGCATACGCTACTGGAATAGATGGAAGAATGTTTCCATTGTGCAAAAGCACAGCCTTGAGACTCAGTTTCGAAGAGTCCACAAATAGTCTCCATTCTTGTGGGTCATGAGTGATTTTTAAAGCATTCATGAGGCCCTCAATATCGGAACAGAATATCAGATTGCTTTCCTTTCTGAAGAAAGGCTCCAATTGCTGGTGGCGCTTTCGATATGCAGTAATTGTGACATCTTCTTCTAGAAGATTCCATTGTTGGAGTCTTGATCCTAGCAATTCTGCCTTGTTCTTTGATAAGTCCAAATCACGAATCAGGTCATTTAGTTCTTCCTGTGTTATTCTGTGTGGGGTTGATGATGCACCACAGTGAAAATCTGGATCACTGCATGCTGATGGACCAGGAGAAGAACAGGTCGACTCACCTTTGTCTTCGTCAGATGAATCAAGAGAATATTCTGCTGGAGGTTCTGGAAAAGGAAGTCCCTCACCATGTGGAACTGGTCTCAATGCAGACGGAATGTTTGGGTAGACTATTCTCGACTTCTTTCGCTTCGTTATTCCGCCGGAAAGAGGAGGAACCAAGCAGAAGTAACAGTCATTTAGGTGGTTGCTTGGCTCTCTCCACACCATTGGGACTGCAAACGGCATTGATGACCTTTTGCAATTCAACCACTGTGAAAGCTGTGTTGTACATGTAGCACAGCATATATGCGGAGCCCAAGGCTTGTCTTGGTCACCAACCTTGCATCCGAAGTAAAGATGATATGCCTTCTTCACTTGAGAATTGATCCTTTTCATCTGGTTGGCAAATGTCACTTCCCCACAAATATAGCAAAAATTGTCCGCGGTATTAACACACTTTCGAGGCATTACTGTTCTTTATTGTACGTAAATGGATAAAATAATAAGTTTTATGTAACAGTAGCTTGAACTGTCTCGCACAACGTCTAAAATATTTTAAATGCTGAACCTATCTGATTGGGCTTTATATAGTACACTGCTTACGTCAGCTTCAGCAGCCGCCTGGCATTAGTATAATAGGCCTACACATGTATAGTACACTGCTGACGTCAACTTACTTCAGCAGCCGCATGGCATTAGTATTGCATTGCATCAGAAAATGATGCAATCAACTGTGGATGATGTGAGCATGATGGTATTATGCAATGTTACATCATTATTCCGGATGTTGCTGCAGTCCTACTGGAGAAATTTACACAGTGAAACATAGAAAATGAGGTATATGAATATCTTCAAAACGAGAGCCAATACAAATTTTTCACGGTTATATTCGTGTTCGGCACACCAAAATACTACAGATTAGGGCCTTTTCAAGTCAGTAATGATTTCACTGTTGACCAGTGTTATCGGCACAGGTTGCTACATTATTACAATGAAGTAAATTATCCAATCCTTGTGGACAAGAAAGACAGTGTGTGTTGTTGTCTGAAACAATAACATATGAGATATGAAGCATATACAAGATATAGAAACAAAGCAAACGAAACCTTTCCGAGCAGGAGATGCTAGTAAAGATGCATGTTGCACTACTGCCAAAGAAAAATATATAAATTATATAAAGAGTAGAATAATGAAACTGAGACATTGTTAGTTAACATGCTTCCTAAATAAAGCGTACGCCGAAGCCATCGGTCCGATTCCATTTGGTTTTATTTTGTAAGCGTCAGTACGCCCATACCCATCGTCGGCGGCACTCCAGTCTGCACATGTCAAACCGCTCCTAAGGTGGCGCTTTCGCTTCTGTTTCAACGCCACTGACAGTATAAATTGATTTCTATACGACATTTGACAGAAAGCCGTTTATAGTTTTCTATGGAATAAGCCAAAGAATAAAGTAGAATAAAACAATAATACAGATTACGACCGCAAATCAAGTATTGTCACAGTAAAACATAAACTGCTTGGTCATAATATAAGATATTTTTTGTATTATTTGTATCATTTTGTATTATTATTTCCATGGGCACTGATGCTTTAACTGGCATTTTAGAAATTAATGCATTGTTACACATTCCAAGTACCTGTCAAAACTTGGACATAATATGATTTTTAAAATTTGGATTTTGTTATAATATTCTTAGTGTAAATGAATATCAACAATGTCGATGCATAATACATTTAATAATTTCTTAGTTCCCATACTGACCCTTTGTATAACATGTAATTAAATTTGATAAATTGTCTCACTTTGTACGCTCGTTGGGTGCATATTTATCCAATATAACAGAAGATACAAACGTTTAATTTTAAGAATTTTAATCTATCGAAATTAAAGAACCGGGAAGACAAATCTCCTAAGATGCACATTTCCTCATTCATCAAAATATATCAACGTCATGTTTGAAAAATATCTCTCAATTTGCTTGATTTGTTTACTGTGTAAAACCGGCTTGGTGTATAATTTTAAAAGTTCTACTGAGTGCTGCCACCACCATCACCAATTAACACAGAATAAAGGAACAGGAAAACAAGAACAAAGAAATAATACCAAGAAGAGGAAACGAATAGCAACCCGCCAAGCCGTGAGCAAAGGAATTGCACAGAACAAAGGAACGAAAAGAACACGTAACAGAAAACAAAGGAACAAAGGAGAGACTTGAAGCGGAGGAGCAGACTGGGCATTAGGAAAAAAACAAAAGATAAGTCATCATTCAGTGCTAGACTCAGTTTAAGTAGAAGAATGCAAAATAGGTCCAAACAAATGGCTCTATTCAATCCAAACACGCAAACACACAAGCCACCAAACAACCCTATCAATAAATCAGTAAAAATAATGGATGTATCACAGCTACAAACAGCAATAATAAAGCATGTAAAACAAGCACGATTAACGCAAGTCGTACCAACCACAGCAAACTCCAATTCAACCAACATCACACTGGGACCCCAAATTCTGGTCGCAAACACAGACCAAACAAACCAAAAACCAGCAGACATAACTACCACCCCCACCCCCAACCAACAGAAACTACTAGAAATACAAAACTACACTCCAGGGAACAATATAAATACAATGCCAATACTATCGCCAATCCTCTTCAGAGAAGCGGAAAAACCACACAAATGAAGATATAGACACCACTATTCCAAACCTAACAAATGAATTTTACAGTAACCTACATACCTTAAACTTCCCACAATTAGACCACATAACCATAACCAGCACCCTAAAATTCACCAAAAATGAAATAACCAGTCCTAGAAACATGCAAACAAACCAACAACAGGAAATCAAGCAAAAAGCAATAAATCAAAACATTAGGAAAGAAACTATACACTCAAGCCAAACTCCTAGACCATCTGGGATAATAACAGCAAAGGAACCACCAAACTATGGGAACAAATCCAATGAATTAGACACTACCAAACTACCAAGCAGCATCACTAATAAGGCAACCCAAAGACCCCAAACAACCCAAAACCCCCAAAACGCATACGTAGGTAAAGGCAAGGGCCCGCTAAAATCCCCAAACAACCAAAACCCCCCACAAGTAAAGTTAACTCAGAACAGGAAATAAAACAACAGAACCCCCAAAACAAACTTTACAATTATCATTCCATCGAACACACCATATACATAAGCAGCAGGTGCAACAGACTTACTAGTCTAAGTACCAATAGTATTATGAGAGCACTGGCCAAAATTCACACTGGACAATTCAAACTGATAAGACCAAGGCGAAACTACCTGATTTGTCCAATGCTGCACAATTCAACAGGTGGAAAAATGCATGCAAATTGAAACTATAGGCCCAATAAAGATCAAAGTAGAGAGACACCATAGCACTCAGAGGAAAACACGAGTAACTTCGAACTCCAAACACAGTGACACCACAACTAATCTGGCTGAACCCATTAAAACCACTTTCTTTAAAAGAACTAATAGCACTAAACGGATACAATAAGGACATAAGCAATGAACTCATACTTCATAAACTCACAGTAAATGAAACACAGACCACCAAAGTCTATCATCTTAAAAATCACAAGGGACAAGTTATAGAGGCTACCGAGCCAATACCCTCAATAATAAAACTAGGACAGTCAGGAGTGTACCATAATTTGGAAAACTACATAAATAGGCCAAAATTTTGCACCAAATGCCTGCACTGGGGACACTATGCCCTCAGATGTAGATTCAAACAAAGATGTAAGTACTGCGGAGGTCAACACAAAGGAGAATGCCACACAATTAAACAAAAATGTGCTAACTGTAAAGAAAACCATTATCCTAGATCGGCAGAATGCAGATTTGCAATAAAAGAGAAACAAATAGTGGATTTAATGAACGAAAAACACCTCACCTACCATTCTGCCAAAAACATTATCTGTAGAAACAACCCCAACACACCAAAATCTATCTCTGAAACAATCATTGAGCACCAAAACTCTCCACATAGAATCAGAAGGGGAAACATTGCACCACAAAACATACCCTTGAATCAGGAAACAAAAGAACCAAAAACTACAATCCACATTGTAACAATCCAAGACCACCCTGATAACACTCCAGATACAAACAAAACTGTCACCCCAAACATCACCAAACCTAACACATACCCAACACAGAATTAATGCAGGAAGTAATGAACCTAACAACAGGAACCCTAATACAAGATCTCATTGCATAATGAGAACCCTCAAAGCCATTTTCACCATACTAGCTGATTGGACCAAAAAATAATAAAATCACCATCTGGCAATGGAACTGCAGAGGAATCTTTAAAAAAACCTATCAGAACTGCAACTGAATAATACGTCCGTAAAACCAGACGTAATCTGCCTACAGGAAACCCTCATAACAGAGGAACACAAACGCCTGCCCAAACTCCAAGGCTATACCCAGGGAATCTTTAAAAACAGACCCATGGAGCAGAAAGGGGGTGGACTAGCAATTTTTTTTGATAGATACACTAATCTACTATGAAATAATAGAAGCACCCCCTAACATAAACATCAATAATAGAATGTCAGTAATGATAAATATAGGAAATTCAAATAATAAATGCATACGACCCAGGGGGTACCTTCTGCTCTACCAACCTAATCTCACTAAGGGCAATCACTAATAACAACAACAACAATCTAATGATCTGTGGCGACTTCAACGCACACAGTGAATTATGGGGAGGTAAAAAGAAAGATCAAAGAGGGAAAATGGTTGAAAAATGGATAACTGATAACAATCTGGTCATCTTAAATGACGGGTCGAACACTAGATTAAACCCTGAGGTTGGCACTCTCTTAGCCATAGACCTAACCATCACTACCCCATAATTGGCTCAAATCACAAATTGGTGGGTGGATTAGGAAGATACGTTAGGAAGTGACCATTTCCCCATCGCAATCAATATTCAAACAGAAACTCAACACATTCCGAACGAAACCCCACCTAAATGGAGGTACCAACAAGCAGATTGGGACCAATTCCAATTATTACTAGCTAGAGTAAATCCAGATAACTTTGAAAGCCCAAGTATTGACATGTATTATGATAACATAGACACAATTATAGAGGCAGCTAACCGATGCATCCCAAAGACAACTAATATCCAAAATAAAATCTCTGTACTATGGTGGACTAAACAGTGTACTATAGCACATAAAGAAAAGAAAAGGGCCTTAAATAAATATAAACGCACCAAAAATTCTATCTATTGCAATATAAAGATAAAGAAAAAGCACTAAAACAAGCTATAAAAACTGCTAAAATTAATCTATGGCAAACTTTTTGCTCTAAACTGAGTCTAAAATCAAACTCAGAACAAATATGGGACAAGATAAAAGCCATAAATGGGAAAGCAACTGCCTCAGCCCCAAAAATTAAAAATGCCATAACAAAGATAAAGCAGACCTCCTAGCGAAGCATTTTTCGAACATGAGTGGCAACAATAATCACACCAGAAACTTTCAAGAACGCAAAAAACTAATGGGGGAAACCCAACCTCAAATGTTTTAAGACCAAGGAACAAAAGAATCTCTCCTAAATAGCGACATCACAGTACATGAATGGGAGATAGCCCTACGATCCAAAAACGAAACATCCCATAGTAAGGATCAGTTAGGTTACATTATGTACAAAAAAACTACATATCAATATATCAATAGCCATAATCAAAGTCTTTAATAGGATATGGGATAAAGACCAACTACCCCCCATATGGAAACAGGCCATAATAATACCAATCACCAAGCTAGGTAAAGATCCCAACAACATAAATTCGTACCGACCCATCTCCCTTACAAACAATATTTGCAAAATAATAGAGACAATAATCGCAAATAGGTTAAAACACCACCTAGAAACCAATAACCTATTCTCCATAAATCAATGTGGCTTTCGGAACAAACGGTCCACCATTGGAAAAAGACATCAAACTCGCTTTTAACGCACATAGGAAAACCGATCGCAACCTCATAGCGGTTTTTCGAGACCTAGAAAAAGCGTTCGACCTAGTACGGACCAATGGACTAATGGCAAAATTAAACCAATTTGGAATAACTGGACGCTTGTTCAACTGGATTGGCGATTTCATCACAGGCCGGAAAAGTACTACAAGAATAGACAACACCCATTCGGAAAAATATTCACTTGAAAATGGAACACCGCCAGGCAGTGTACTAAGTCCCCTACTATTCAACCTAATGGTAAAGGACCTTGACCTCAATGCAGCCTCCACAAAAATAAACTTGTCACAATTCGCATATGATAGTGGCATATGGAGGAATGGAAATCCTGCCAATAACATAGTAGTTAAAGAAATCCAGCAGAGCCTAGACAACATAGGGAGATGGGCGGACAAATGGGATTTCAAAATATCTCATGAAAAAACTGTGGCAATCATATTCACCCCCAAACGAAATAACAACCTAGTCTATCCAAACTTCTATATACAAAATCAATTAATCAAATACGTAACAGTAGTAAAATTCCTAGAAATGTTCTTTGACAACCACCTCACATGGAAATAGCACATTGAACAACTCATCCAGAATTGTAACAAATATCTCAATTTACTCAGGAACATCACAGGGACTGACGGGGGATCCAACCAGGAAACCCTCCTCACGATATATAAAACCCAAATTAGATCAAAACTGGATTACGGTTGCCAAGCAACCTGTACTACAAAAACTTGACACTATCCAGAGAAAAGCCTTACTATTATGCACAGGAACACTCCCCTCAACATCATTAGAAGAACTACAAACACTAACAGGAGAACTACCCTTAAAATTACGTACGCAAGAACTGCTCCTCCGATACTCCATTGGATTAGATACCCACCCAGACAACCATCCTACCAAAATAGCTATAAACAAGTGTAAAGTTGTCTTCAAACCCAAAATCATACCCACCACACCAAGTGGCAAAGTAATCCTTGAACTAAGAGAAAAGTTACCTCTACTAAAAAACAGGTAACAAACAAAACATACCAGAACAAATCACCATGGTTACAAAAACCACCAAGGATTAACATTGAAGCTACCAAATTAGGCAATAAAGAAGGACAAGAAAACTTACTAAAACCTGTCCTGGTAAACGAAATCAACCAAAAATACCCGGACTATGTTAAAATATATACCGATGGGTCAAAAACAAATAACCCACCTAGAACAGCAGCAATAGTTATCCCTCAATTCAATGTACAAACGGGATCCAGATTACCTGACTATTGCTCCATTTACACCACTGAATTCTGGGCTATACTTGAATCACTACAATGGATCAAAGACAACCAAATACCTAAAGCAGTCATTATAAGCGAATCCCTAAGCGTTATCAAATCGATCCAAAATCGCACTACACACTCTAGAGAACAATTCCTGGACAGAGCATGCCAATTAATCGACGATAACACCACAGCACATCAATTAGTCGAGCTAACTGACCTCATGTGGATACCGTCGCACATTGGAATCTCTGGCAACGAAACAGCAGAAACAATTGCACAAACCAAACTAGGAGATCAAAACTCTATCAAGCTTGACTATAGCTCTACAGAAGCACTAAGCTTCGCACAAACATATATAGACCAAACATGGCAAGATTTTTGGAACTCCTCCACAAAAGGTAAAAAGTACCATGAAACCCCAAAAACCGTATATAGGAACATACAGCTACCTAATGGTACCTATTTAGAACAGAAAACCATAAACAGGATAATAACTGGAAAAACTAAACTAGCAAGCAGTTTTGGAAGGTTTATATGACCCGAACCAGCAACCATTAACTGCTTTAACTGCCACACCACCGAAGATCTACACCACGTATTCAATATATGCAAAAAATATCAACCCGCTCGGAAAATATTTATCAAAACCACAAAGAGATCGGATCACCGCACACATACCCAGAGTTACTTATGGACTCTAATAAAAATAAACAATCAGCATATAAAAATATAAATAAATTCATAGACTCAGCAGGGCTTAGGAACAAAATATAATTACTATCCCCACAAAACCAAAAGACCCAGTAACCAGCTAAATAAATTTAGAAGCCACCACATAAAAACCCATAACATATCATTCAATTTTATAAAAATATTAATAAATAATTCACTTATGAAGTACCTATAAAAAACTAAGGAAACCGCAAAATCGGATATCCTAGATGTCCTTAACGAACCGAGTAATCAGCTAGGACTCTGGTCCTAGATGTCCTTAACGAACCGTGTAATCGGCTAGGACTCCCGTCTCTTGCTAAATAAAGTATAAATAACATTGAATCTCTAAAAACATTAATAAATAAATAATTTAAAGAGGCAATATCTAAAAACATATAAATAACATAACGTAGGAAGCACACGCTAAACACCTCGACTAGTAATACCATAATAACCTTGAAAACCTCTCTTAATACACCATTTCTACTAACAACTTCTATAAACAGCATAGAACACCCACCATTTTTAGAACATTTTCAAGAAAAAAAAATCGCAAGAAACACCTGGCAAATGCAGCAAGACACCAGCGATGTAAAGCAGCCAGGACCGTTCCCGAGCTGTCCTTCCCACTAATGAAACCCAACCATTCAACTATAAGGGACCTTTATGGACCCACAGATTGAGGCCAAACTATCAGGGTTCCTTGAACCCATAAAAACCTGGGGGAGGTGGCACCATTCCCTTCCCCAGGAACAGCTAGCAGGTTGCGGTGCAGTCAGAAACAAGTGGCACATGCACAGTTGTGCGCACGCCACTATAATTAAACTCAACAACAACAAAAATCAAAATATATGCAACCATTTTGGAACTTTGAAACAGAACTAGTAAAAGAAAAATCTTGTTTGTTTGGTGTGGTTTAAGGATATTTTTGAATAGATGATAGGCTATACATGACCGCCAATATATTTGGTGCAGGAAGTCTCAGCGAAGAACCACCTATCTACAGGAAGCTAATGTACAGCTTTCTCGCATCCCAACGTTGATAGAACCGAGACACGAACACACGCAGACACAGGTGAGATATATCCACGTTGATGGAACCGAGACACGAACACACGCGGACAGAGGTGAGATGTGTGAGTGATCTGTAAATTCGAGCACCTTAAACAATACGAACACACTTGTCTCTAAAAGACAAAGGAAGCAATGAAGATAAAGCAAAGACAAGTTGAAGCGTATAGACGTTAAGTTCTGAGTGTGCATTATTTTATACGTCACATCAACACATGAAAGTTGTCAGAAGCTAAAGTAAGTAATGTACCTTTGCCTGGGACACAAGACTACAATCGATGCAGCCCGATTCGATGAGAGGATTAGTACCAGAACCATTGTGTTCACGTCACATATTAAGACCTAAAAGAATAATGTCACTTACTAATGGAAGACAAACCGCAGAGTCGTGTGTTGCAGTCATAACTTGCACAGCATTTGGAGCAGGCCACTGGGTCAGTTATATTGGTGGTTGACGATGCACAAATCTAAAATAATCAGCAATAATTGACTTATCCAAAATGGCAAGAAACTTTAATAATTAACTTCTTACAAGTTAACATCATTACCTGAAGTTGCGGTAGCTAAGTGGTTAGCCAGCCAAATTCGCGAATTATATATTTCTCCTAAATCTTGACGTGCCTGGAAGTGGAGGTTATATTTAGAGACGTCAAAATTTATCACCCCTGCCGGATTTCGATTGTACTATTTCTAAACATAGTGGAAGATTTATGAAGAAAACAACAGCAATACCTGAAATAAGAAGTGCGTTTGCCTTTTTTGTGTATTTCATGTAGCGCATGTTCGATATCAAGACGTATATTCGTGATATTTTCGGTAAACACCCAATCTAATATTAATTGTTAACTTTGGCCAACACCTGCGCTACTTTCATGAGCCGTTGGTCCGACCTGTCAGTCCGAGCATTTTTGGTCTGATCAGTCAATTGGAGTAGTAATGGTCCGACCAGTCATTAGAATAGTATTGGTCCAAGCAGTCAATTGTAGTATTATTGGTCCGAAGAGTCATTTGGATTATTTTGCTCCGATCAGTCAATTGGAGTATTTTTAGTCCGAACAGTCAATTGGAATAGTAGGATCTTTTCAAAGTTTAATGGACTCATCACATTTATGTACTGGTCGTCCAAACAAGAACCGTCACGTTGTCAATATGGCGTTGTCCAGAATTCTTTCGAATAATTTATAACAGTTCCAGAATGATAGTATAGTCCAAATAATAAGCACTTTCTATCACCACTTAACAGTCCAAACAAATGCTTTCCTCTCGGAAAATAACAAAACACGTCTGCAAACTTACATGAGGCACACGAAAAGTGTGAATGATCCATAATCTGATATCATAACCTTCTCCTTATATACGCAGTATATTGCGATTATACTTCTCCAATAGATTCCACGTGACAACATACGCTATTGATATTTGAAGAACTAAGCAATATTCCCGTGACCTAAAGCAACCAATGAGAAACCGTATAACTATTCTCGAAAGTTCCATATCACATCAGTCACTGAGAAAGTGACCGTTCCTACGGCCTAGTGGTTAGAGCGTCCGCCCTGTACGCTGGAGGTCGCGGGTTCGATCCGCGTCCGAGTCATACCAAAGACTTGCAAAAATGGCGCTCAGCATTAAGAGGTTTATGTTAGGACTAGTCGGCCTGGTGTCATGATAATGTGACTGAGTGGGACATCATGCTACATCTCTGCGGCATAATGCCCCAGTTCAAGACATCATTATAAACTGCCACACTGCAGACATCGTAGCGATATGACTGAAATTTGTTGAAGCTACATTAAAAAACCATATCACGTACACACACACAACACAAACATACACACACAGAAACTACGCCATATGCGCCATTTTAAGTCTTATTATTTAGATATTTTTGTACTAATTGTCAACACGTACTTAAAGATATATTTATATATCTACGCAATTTGCGTTCTTAACAATTCAAATCACGTACACGATTTATCACAAAGAATATTCCATACAGTTTACAACCATTAGTAAAACTTACGAAGATGAAATAAAAAATAATGTACCCTGAGTCAATAAAATATAGATATATATAACAATATATACTTCTTTCTTCTCTGGTAGCATACTTAATGCCTTAAATAACCTGGGGTTTACGTAATGGATCGACATAAATCCATGTAAAAATGCACTAGTACATTTGAATAACTAAAAAGGTATTGGGCTATAGATTTACTAATATATGTTCCGTTAATTTACCGAGCAAGAAGTTTAGAGGGGCAAGTCTATAATTGAATAGTATGCTTTTATAACATTTTTGAAGATGGCGGTGACGTCGGCCTGTTTCAAATCTGAAAGGAATGTTACCGACTAATGACACCTTAGGAAGTGATTGGCTACTAATATCAGTTTAAAGTGATCCATTTAGGTCTAAGAATAATGTCACATTTCATAGTGTTTGGGTACCACTGGGCATTTGATGTGATCCATTTAGGTCTAGGAACAATGTCACGTTTAATAGTGTTCGGAAGTGTTTGGGTACTAATGGGTATTGAATGTGATCCACTAAGGACTAGGAACAATGTCACATTTAATAGTGTTCGGGTACTACTGGGTGTCTAAAGTGATCCATTTAGGTCTAGGAACAATGTCACATTTAATAATGTTCTTTTACAACTGGACGTTGAAAGTGGCCCATTAACGTCTAGACAAGTGCCATTGTTATATGCTGAGGGATGTTAGTAGTGAAGGCCCCTTCACTACTGATGTTAAAATGATTGCAGTGCGAACTACTCTTGCTTTTGAAATATGAATGTTTTGAAGAAAAGTTTACAATGTTTATCTAAATCAGATTCAGATGCACCAAGAATCGATTCGTGAACTGATATGTATGCCCCCCCCCCCCCCCCCGTTGTCGTATTGTTCCTAGTTATCATGATACATTTGCACCTGTCTTACAGAATTTTACAAATAGAATTACCTCAGTAATTCATGGCACTAGAGATGTGTTTGACATATATCCTTTTGTGAGGCTATATAGCCTTGCAGTGCTCGTGAGACGTAAAATAAACAATCAGTTAATCAATGTTTCCACTACATGTGGTTAAATGTTTTCATTTGTACATACAAAATTAAATCATATCAACATCTTTGTGGTACTGATCGGTCCATTCTATTGTTATTAAAAGGACACTCTTGTTAAGAAATAAACATGATTAAAGTAAACATGACATCATAACATAAACAAGGTAAAAATGTGATAGAAAACCTGTCAGGTCTTAGTTACCAGGATTGAAAGACTTTCAGGGATGATAATTCATCCTAAACTTATTACATTGTCCTTATTTTGATGATATCACAGACAAATAATACACATGTCATATAATTAAGATACTCTATAACAGCACTGAAGTTCCTTTATCCCTTTCTTCAGTAAAATGAATTTAAATGTCATCTCAAATAAAAATCCACAAATGAGAAAGTATAAATTGTATAAACATTATTGACATAATTAGCAAAGTCAATCAGATACGTTGCTGAGAATGGAATAAATTTTTTTGAAAATTCAGTTTCAGTTTGCATTGCTGCTCCATTTCCCAAATAAATAGACGAATGTCTCGCAACGTCATCAGAATCATTCTACATTACAGTTATTACAAAAAGGGATCACCTAGAAAACAGTTCAAATCTGTTATATCTTCTACTATGTCATTAAACCTTGTGTAAATTAAACTTATTCACGAAACGTATCACCCCTGGAAGTTTTTAAACTTGATATCGTTATTGGTACCTTACTGATTTTGATCGAATTGCTGTTGTTAATTTTAACCTTCATTTTTCTTTACGCTATTTCCAAACTCTGGTGTTACTTTAAGTACTTCGGAAAGATGTGCAGCATCTGCATCAAGTATAATGGTGTGTACGTTTGCATGACGGTAGTGTATTTTCATATCTTAAGACAGCAATTTAATTATATGTTGCACGAGGTTAACTAAACCTTGCAAAAATAGACTGGTCATCGAAGTTTCTGTTTTCAGCTCGAAACATAATCTACATCAAGTTCAGAGTACACACATTTTTAGCAATCATTAAAATAACACAACTGGATCCTCCCGAACAACTCAACGGTCTTATATGTAAGTTATGAACTATGCAATATATATTCTAAGTAATGAAATAAATAAATATCATCGGTCAGGTTTGGTAGTTATTAGTCTCCCAAATCAATGTTGGTCTCAAGGAAGTGAAAATGAGCGAGCAAAGGTTTGTCGTGATAAGCCTGGATTTTTGTTTTACTTTATATTACCGATGGCTAAACACGACTGTGGTAGGGAACATGGCCTGGTTTAGCCTCCTCCCATTTCATTCCGTATACCCCATAGCGTATGCGGTCAATCATACTAGTTATGCTGCAGATAAATGTGCAAAATTCTAACATTACACCTGCTTTGTTTCGTCCAGTTTGTATACAGTTATGATAGTCGGAGTGTTGTACAGTGTCGTGTTTGCACCTTCTCCAGACCATTTCCGTTCCGTATCGTTTTGTCCTGGTGCCATTTTCAGTATTTCAGAAGACTTTATATTAACTGAAAACGACAAATTATTGTATCTAACCTTTATATATGCAGCTTCCAGTCCCATCTCTGAAGGACCAGGTAGCATATACAATGATTCAGTCGATCAGTGTACATACTATATCAATTTCTTCATAATATATATTACATTAAACATATTTCATGTTTGCTGAACTCTAACTTCCGTGTTTCTAATAGAAAGAGCTAGTACAAGATATATATCTTCCAGCCTAGTCCCATACCACCACTCAACAGAAATATAAAAGCATTTTGAATGAAACGTGAACCTGATGGCTAAAATCAATTTTTGTGGTTAATACACTTGTTCAGGGAGTTGTAGCTACGACGGAGTGTTTTCGGTAAGACGTTTTAAGTGTGCTCGTGCGAAGATGAGAATGTATTTGGAAAGACACTTTATCAAGTAACTATTTCTAAGATAGGAATAATTTGAAGACTGGAAAAACTTACATCTCTGGATCTACATCCTCCCCAATATTGGTAATGCAAACCATCCATAGTCTTGAAATCCATGTAACAATACTGGAACGTAGATAAATAATAGATGTTTGAGGACCTACCTGGGCTGGATAATGTAGATGTTCAAACATTCGGTTTTAAAATATTCTGCTATATTCTAGTAGCAGCCTACTTAATGTCTTTTTTTTCTTTCTTGTCGTTGATCTATTCTTCTTTTTTTCAAATTTCCAAACTAATAATAATTTCTGTAAGACACCGACTGCTTAATATATTGTTCTTAATTTGTATCAACTGTATACATTATGATAAAATGACTAACAAAAAAAAAAACAATTATCTTTAACTTGGATCATGTTTAAAGCAATTCTTGGTGCTTAAGTTTATACAAGTTTCTTATGATGGACAGAGCTCATCACAAGACATAGAGTATATGACATTACCTATATCGGGACCCGGGCAAGGAAATTATTAAACTTTTTTCCTAGGATTTTTACTGAATTTTCCCCAGACATATATGTAAATCAAAGAAGCCAAACGTTTACTGCATTTTCCCTAAATTGATATGTGCAAATTCTCAAAGCAGATACAGATTATGCCGACCGAGACAAAAATGTTTTGGCGGACATACAGCAGGCTGTATATGTTAAAAATTTAATTATGTAAACATCAATGTAATTGCCACAACCTTTAATGAAAAACTTACTTTACTGTGACAAAATTATTATAATAACGAAGTTATAATGATGCAACAGCAACCACGGAATTGAGGGCAATTTATAATGGCTACTACTCACATCCTACGAGTGCAATCTCTTGAGTCCACCTTCTGCCTCATTATTAAATTTGCTGCAAATGGTCGTGAACATTTTTCATGTTCGTATCTTTTTGTCTTAAAATACCACTATTTATGGTGCATTTGGACTACTTGAAATCAAATCGCTCGATTCCAAACTTTAAATATCCGGATTATGAACAGGTAGGTCCCGTTTCCTGTAGACGAAATTACATGTTTCTTCCGGTATTTCTCTACTTTTGACTTAAAATTGCCAAATTCTGTTAGCGCAGAATTTCTCAAAATAAACCTTGAAACATATTGTGAATATATTTCCAAGTGCTATTAGGAATACATTGTTAGCTTCAAACAATTAAATGACACTCTATTATGACTTTTTAATAATGAATATTTAGCTTTAAACAATTAAATGACACGCTATTAGGACTTTTTAGTCATGCATATTTACCATTAAACAATTAAATGACACGCTATTAGAAATATTTAGTAATGCATAATTAGCTTTAAACAATTAAATGAGTCACTATTATGATTTTTCACAATGAAAAGACCAAAAGACCATAAAGGATGACTTGTGAGTCTTGCATCCACTGTTATGAGTTCGATAGCGGTGTTTGATTGGCTTAGTTCCAGTGATAACGTAATACTAATATCATGGCTGACACACTACCTTTTTCAAGGGAGATAATTACGCCTCCAGAAACTCTCTTATGTCTATGATTGTTAATTAAGACTTGTAGGTGCGTAGCATACCTCGTCGGAAGAACACGTTGCAAAGGTATGGCAGCCATCCAGGTGTTTAGCACCATGGCAAATCCTACATTGTAGTAGACCATAGACTAAAAGATTATACAATTTATATAAAGAAGTGAACAGTCTATAATTCAAAAAGACTTTGTGAATCTGTGTTGTTCAGTGAAGAAGATATGGGACAGAAGGGCGGAGGAGCTGACGTAAAATTGTAAAACCATGGTGTAACCTGAGACAAACCAACTATCCATATCGTAATACATTTTTAAAAAAAATCAACGATACAATGCGTTAACGAGAATCTATGCTTGAATAGTATCATCGTGTTTCCCCAAATATTTCAAAATATGTTACAGACATCTTCATCACAATCGTAAATAAACCTAATATATACCTCTGGGTCGGGGATATAGTAGTAACTATGTATGCAATGATAGCATTAACGTTGTGTTGCAAAACTAAGTAATGGCACGCTATAGAAATATTATACAAAGTAACAAAATAAATCTTTCTGTTCTTTTCTTTTGTTAAGTACGTAGCTTATAATGACGATTGAATAATTCCAGGTATGTGTATGGTTTCACTTACCCTCGTCAACAAAGAGAATGCTCACAGCGAAACATATTTTCAAGGCGTAATCTGTCAATACAGAAAAAACCAACATGACAATTCAGTTTTAACAGTTGCACTGAAGCAAGTTAAGTAAACGGTTAATTAGTGTGTCAGGCGATACATTGTAACATTCATTAGAAGATAAAAACATTAAGAAATGTTTACTTACTGTTCATTATTTAGGGACTCGCGCGATATTTTATTATATGTCTAATATAAGGCAAGGAGAAAACCTGTCGACGAGATAGATTTTATTACATATCAAACTTTAACTCCGTCCTTCCTATATTTAGCCTACACAACCTAATAGGTCGGCACGCAGTTGCCTCCAGTATAAGATAAGACAATCAAAATTTTAGCCACGTCTTGTCACGTTTTATAACCTGTATCCAATTACAGAAGAATACATCAGTTTGTCTCATATACAAAGAGATCATTTGCAGAAGCAAAATATAAAACAATTTAACCATAAATAAAACCGCAAATATATAAGAATATCGTATTTAAGCTTCAGCCGATATCTGTGATTTAAAATAATATTTGATATCGTTCACTATCAAGTTCTCAAACCAACTAACTGGGTCTCTTGGGGTGGTAGATTTTTCAATGTTCTCCTGTAATGAATTTTCAGTCATACGGAAATATAAGAACAAAGAGAAAACTTTGAATGTCGGGTTGTAGAACAAAAGTGTATTGTCCCGAGTGTCATGTGTCGTACCGATTAGCTCTCCAATATATAGAAAATTGCACCTTAAGTTTCAGATAAGAAGCTTTAAACTCTGTATTTCTAGGTTTACATCACAAGTCTGCAACAATATATGTCATGTTTGTCATCACAATTTTTAAAACCTTGCAGTTCAAGTTTAAAATCCAGGTGTCGGTCACATTTTGGATCAAAGGCTACAAACCTCGTCTTTAAAATTTTGGATCCAAAGCATTAGAATATGTGTGTCAGGTTATTGATCCAAATTGTAAAAGGTATAAGGAAAAGCTTTGGGCCAAACATTTAAAACCTAGTAGGTCAAGTTTAAGATAAAGAGTTAAAATCTTGTAATTCAAGATTTAGGTCAAAGAGTGAAAAGCCTTGAAGGTTATGATCTCGATTAAATTGTGAAATGTTCTGTGTACTTTGTAAATAATTCTATTTATATTCATTATTAAAAATACAGACAGAAAGAGACCGACTTATAGAAGAGAAAACGTATACCTTGAAGAAACATTTTGACTATTATATCAATATTGTATGCAAAATAATACGTACATTTATAATGCTTGCATACATATAAATAATCAATAAGTTATAATTTTGGATAACATTTTAAACGCATTCTCGTCGCTTTGTTATCTCGTTCAATGACTTTTTATCTCACTTTATTTTTAAAATATTGTTTTCTTCTTCCCGTTATTTATATCATATTATGTCCATACTACTTTAGACCTCGATACATGGTAGTATCATGACCATAAGACAGTTTGATTGTTCAAGTTTGAGGTTGTTTTATAGTGGCAGGCATTGATGGTACAAGTAGCAACCGTAGTAAAAACAGAGGTCGTATTGATAACTACAACATTCTGAATAGTGCGGCAGGAATTGTTGTAGCATATATTTGACATGCTTTCTTGGCATATGTAACATTTAGGAAAGCATTCTTTAAATATGTATGCTGTCCAGTCCACCTAGTGTTGAAAGTATTTCGGAATAGTATTGTTAATTATTTCTTCACCATGTCCTCTTTCATGATGTCATTGTCGTTTTCTGATAGACTGACTGAGAAAAAGTAGGATTGTAAACACATTTCACCAGGGACTACTGGAAGATCATATTCAACTCCTAGCTATAGGCACTTAAATTCAAAGTCCAAAAGATATGTCATAACGCTCACGTTGATCAAAGCAATACTATAAATATGTATGTGTAAAGATGGACCAAATGTAGTGTATGCTTGCGAGAAATTAATTGTTTATGTCTGATTGTTTTCCTCTGTGTGTGTGTTTGTGTGTTTGTGTGTGTGAGAGAGAGAGAGAGAGAGAGAGAGAGAGGGCTGGACTTCATTGTGAGGAATTACACACCAGTCCTCGAAACGTTTCGTCGGCAAATGGTTGAGAATTTTCATAATAGATGAATTACGCGTTATTGTGAAAGTCCTCATAAAGTCGGTAATGTCTGACGGACAGTTACACTCCGTGTGTATATTGGGCGGGGGGGGGGGCAGTTTTTCTGCACAAATTTAATGTCGCAATCAGCGACCTAGTATAAAAATCCTTAAAAAATCAAATACAAAAGTGAGGTCAAAAAGGACCATATTTTTAGATACCTATATTAAAACAAAGAATAATATCAACTTGACCAGAGAAGTCAATGGCAGTTCAAAGCATAAGACGTTTATACACCCCAAGCCCAAATTTCTTCCGCCAATTTTCATGTCCGAAGGTCATTTTTGACACCATGTCATGCTCACAGTGCAAAAACAAGCTCTTTTCCTGGATGACAATTCTACAAGATAGTGTACTAAACAGGCTGATGCAATTGAAAATGTTGTCATCCAAACCCATCTGTTTACTGTTATGGAAGGCTAGTTCTTCTTCCTAGCCGACTATTGGTATTTCACTGTAAACATACTGCAGAGTAGCTTTGGAAGGTGTACATGCCTGACATCAATTTCAAGAACAACACGAGCACGAAATACTTAGTTTACAAATATATCCATATCTTTAAATAGTAAACAATAATACCTGGAAAAGTCACACCATAGCCTTACGCTAAGAAATTTTCCAGGGGCCAATTTACAAACTGGACCCTGCCATCATAGTACACACAATCTGCGTCCTTCCTTGGGCTGTAGACTGGTGTTCAAATGCTTAGTCAATCAGAAGGTGCGTGACTTCTGATTGTTTGTCATCCAATGAGAACATCGTTTCTGTGCAGTGTCACTGTAAATATCTTATACCTATAAATACGACTCATCAAATTAATTACTAGTATTATTAGATATTTTAAGCCCGGTGCGACTGATATAGTTCTGTTTTGGCGTGTGATTTGGTGTGTATATGGATTTTATTGCTTCGAGACTTAATGCACATGTGACCTAGTTCTTGGAAGATGGCAAGAAGTACTCTTTCAAACTGGTAAGAAATAAAAAGATTCTTTATAACGTTTTGTTTATTGTGTTCGTCCAAAACAGCTGTTTTCTCTTACATTCGTAATCATCTGTGACAACTTGCTTGTACCCAGTTCCACCAATGACTGAATAAGCCTTGTATTAATGCTTATCAGTCATACAGATTGTATATAATAATATGTGCAAAGATCTTGATTGTTATATTCCCATGCCACAAACAGTTCACAGTGATATCATAAAAGAGTGGGTTAAAGAAGTTTATCACCTCTCTCTCTCTCTATGTCTCTCTCTCGTTCATTTCCTTTTAAACTTCATTGATGAGAGAGAAGAGTAGGATGAACGTTATGGTACAAGAAGGATATTGTGCTTTTTCTTCTTTTGTTTATTATTCCCAAAAGAGAACGAAAAGAAAAAGATTTTTATAAAAAGTCAGGCAAGGAAAGGAAAATGGAATACATCAGTGACAGTTCCTGATACCCTCGAAAAGTAAATTGTTGATCCCTTTCAAGCTAGTACACTTCTCACTCTTTACGTTACAATATATCCCCCAACAGACGATAAGGCTCTGTGTATGACATAATCGTTGATAAATGAACTTGTTTACTATAGTATGAATCCTGACTTGGTATCTCACGAACAGGAACATTCCGAAATCACTTTTCAAACTTAACGGTCTTTCCATACTATCATGGTGGCATATTGAATACACTATGGGTGAGTCTTTTTCCTCAGACAGCATTGTGACGTTGTTCATCCTATTCGATAACTGCCGGATAATTCCGTAAATTACCGTGATGTTGAGAGTTTAGTTTTATATCTCTTTCCACTCATGAATTTAGAAATTACAGTGCTTGTTAAATCCAAGGGAAAGTTAAATTTATGTTTGTATATTTGTCATTCGTTTATTTTCCTTTATTCGACATTGTAAATATCGGAAGGGGACAACATAGTATTTTCCTTTTATGTGCATAGATGTCTAGTCCTGCATATACCATTTCGCTGAAAATGGATTTGTCCAGGAACCGGATATGACTTTCAAGCATGGTCGTCTTTAAAAATGAAAACTTCGTTTAAGTGAAATACGCAGCTGATAACTGTGTTAGGCACCACTGGACACTATTAATGTTTTAAATTATAAATCAATAAATGATCTGATTAAGTTCTGAACATCTTTGATCTCATTTGTGACTTTTGTTTTTTAAATTGGATGGGGGGATTACAAACAAACGGGGAGGTATATTCAGACTATAGTTTAAGCTCGATTTAGTGGAACTTGGTATTGTTATTGAATGGGAACACCGTGCCAGCGCAATTTCACATCAACACTTATATTGTTATTTATACTTCTACACTTCCACACAAAGCCCTAACGAACTTTATTCTAGTTAGGACTATCCCATACATATATACGGTCGTCAGCAGCAACTGGCTATGAGTCTAATGTGTTTTATGTATTTCATATGTAGTTTTCTTAGCTTCAGGAAATATGATGATAACACTATTTGTAAATATACCGTATAGCTCACAATTTTCAAATATTTGATAGGTCCCGATTTTAAAGGTCAGATTATAGCAAGATATAATACACATGACAGGTTTGGTTACCTTGTTATAGCATTTTTGATAATGAAAATAATTGGCAAGTATCCAGTTCTTACATTTTATTTAATTTAAAATATTGTCGAAGATGTGTTCTTACAGATGTTATTGAAGACCTTCCGGGTGATAGTTCAGAAGAGGGAGAAAAAGAAGGAGGAGAAAGAGCTCTGTTACAAGTCTATGTTCTTTAGAAAAGTAACAGAAAAGAATAAAAAGCAATAAGCTTTGTAAAATTCAACAAATAATGTATTTCCCTAGAATGCAAACTGAAAATTTAATTAAAAGGAGCCTATGGTATTATGAATTTAATTCCAAATAATGCTAGAATTACAGACACAATTCCTAAAAATTGAAAGTTCTGAATAAGTTAAATCCGAAGCTGATGGTGTTTCTGTGTATGTAGTAGTTTGTAGAGTGTTGATGTTCCAGCAGTCTTATAATAAACAGTAATATATTTTCAGGCTTGAATTCACTTTATATTCTAGTGAATGTCCCTATCCAAGAATTTTATCAGAGCACTTTTGTACTATCAGAGAAAATAATCACTTGAATAATTTCAAGAAAAAGATTCCAGCCCGAAATAAAATGCTGAATTTAACTTATAATTCAACTTGAAAGTGCTAGTTCTTAAAGCATGACTGACAAATCCTCAGTTGCAAGATTATATAGTTCTCTACTTGACTTTTAGGTCACTATTAGCATTTTCTAAAACAAAACCTAATACCTAATAGACAATAACCTTCTAGAATGATCATGAGGTTTTTTTTAAAAAAAAATGTTAGTTATTATTAAAAAGCAAACCTTGGACTATGTGAATTACACTAATGGAATTTCAAAACCTAGACCCAGACCCAAACAAACAGATTTACTTCTTCTGTTAATAAATGATGATGACATTAAGCTCATACACATAGAGAATATTTTAGCTCTGCATTATTTGTTTACAAAATAAAATCTAAAATATCAATTAAGGTCAAGCAGAAGATGAACTCAATTTTGGACAAGGTCAAGTCCAACATACAATGTTAAATTACAATAGCATGTGATGAAATACAAAATTATTAAAAGCAACTAACAAACAGTGCAAATTAAATGTACATAACAGCGGAATTTTGTGAAGGTAATATATTAAACATGATGCCTCTGGAGTTTAACACTTGAAATAAATTGATGTGCAATGCTTAACAAAAACCCTAATGTGATCACAAAACCACTTAGGCTGTGAATTCCTTTCTTGATGGTTACCACAACAACTAATTGCCAGATCCCATTATAATCTGTATTAGAAGACGAGCTCACATATTAAGAATATCCACTTAGTAATATCTATAAGTTCAAATTACATGATTATAACATTCTATCATAATGTTTCATGCTAGATTGCTTGGCACTTTTGTTGTATCAAAATAAGTATATTTCAGAACATTGTAGCACCATCAGAAATATGTTTTACAACCCACATGCTTTTCACATGAAAATAAAAAGTCACTGTTAATGCTAACATCTGTACTTTTAAGATTGTTTAACAAACAATGGTGATAACTTTATCCCACAATATTAAACTGAGTTTATTATATGTCAAAACTAATTGTTCCTATATATCTAAATCATAATTAGTTACGGGCATATTGTTCCATTTTTGATTTGATGTGTTCCTAGATATGTTAACACTTATACTTATTTACTTTCTTTTACTGGCTACAACTAGTATAATATGTGACTGATGTTGAGGTTAAAACATTTACATTTACTGTGCTTGTAGATGATAGTCACTGGTAGATGTCGCTGTTAAAACACATCAATAGTATGTTACAATAATATATTTGTCAGTGTGCGCTCAAGACCCTAATGTTAATGTTTACTATTGTCAGTATTGCTTTCTTTACATTGTTTAGTGCACTTCCATTTAAACATACATGGTACTCAGGGAAGGCAGTGCTTTAAAACTATATGCTACGGTACTTTGATTTCACACAATTCGTGTTCATATCATAAGAAAATTCTAATTTGCATCTTTGGGTGAGTAACCACCTTAAAAGTGCTTTCCCTGGGTCCCTTGTGTGTTTAATGGAACAGCCCTTACATGGTAAACATTTGAACAATTCCCGTTTCAAATGGTATCAATGTTTGGGGAATGTAAGATCTGAAAGTAAAAGGGAATATTTTGTTTTAGGTAAAAACTGCAAGCCAAGTGTGAAAGCAAAACGTAAGAAAATTACTTGAATACCATGGTCTTAGGAGGAGAATGCAGCTGTAGAAAGACAACTGGGACAATTTTTAAGAGCTGCTTCACTACCAGAAAAAGCAGCATGTGAAGAGACAAAGAGGAAGGAACCTATTATGGCAAGGTGTCCATGGAGTCAGATTAAAGTTTATGAAAAATTCAAAATCTAAAGCTATGTTAAAGCTAATAAAACTAGAACCTTTACCTACAAAATTCAAACAGCTGTCCTATAAGTCGATACGTTTGGATTAGAAAGTCTGAGCTTTATCTTATACTCCAAATCGTCATGAATATGGATTGTATAAGTCAAATCGTGTTATCGTTCATAACGTAATTTTTTGTTATGTAAAAACATATATGTGTGTCCAAAAGTATGGAAAATAATGCGTAAATAATTATCAATTTGAAAAGGTGTCGCGTACTAAAAAAATTAGCACCCAACGTTGAGAAGGATTTCAAAATATCTACATGATTTTCTATGTTACATTCATGTGCATCAGATGTAATTGCGCTAAAACATTATGTACTAGTAATGTATGTTGTTTTTATTCGATTACATATATGTGCTATAGAAAATGACTAACCACGACAAAGACAGGTATTCCATCGCATTTTATTTATTGCACTTGGTGATCAAATAAAATATGCCCTAATATGTGAGAGGGGTTTGCGGACAATTTTAATCTGTATTTTTAAGTAGTTGACAACAGTGATCAGACTCCTGTACAAGGACAATGCTAAGCTCCATTATCAATTGATACCACTGCGTCAACAATTCCTTCTAGATTTAATTATGATATCCATTGTCTCAAGAAGAAAACAGCTTTGTTGTGCTATTTACATGCCAATTAAATACACCAATGCTTGAATCAAGTCATTCCAGTTAAATCCTGTTTGAGGTTATTGTTAGGCAGACCAGGTCAGTTCGGGAAATGAGACTACCCATAAGGTATTATGAATACAGTACCATGTAATGCCAGGTGCTTACTCGTGCAAATATCTCAACCAGTGACACATTTTATAATATCTGACAGAAATGTCATTCAGGCTAACAACTAGCCTGGGCAAAGAAGAAAACAACATGCCACCTAACTACATGAAGTGTACATGAACTTACTCTTATTTGTTGGGAATGAAAAGGTTATTGTGCATACAAAGAAATTTGCACACTAACATTCAATGGTCATTTTGGGGATTTGACCTAAATGGAGTCTATATGTATATAGATATTGTGAATATTTAAATTTGAAACTGAAGGTTTATGGTATGTATTGTTTACATTTGCTGTTTAGTTTATTACTGTTTTTTATTTCACAAACGTTTCAGATAAACTGGGCGATAATGTACAAAAATAGCATGAAATGCGATGGAATGCACTTGTCTATCTCATCAAAACAGAACCATGGAAAATACATGTTAACATCACTCATGCCATTTCCCCGTTGCCGGTGATCTGAAATACGTACCGTTAATATTCCTGAAAATGGAAGTTGCTAAAGTGCATTTCACACAGCATTGCGAAATTTATCGTATCTGTAAGTTATTAAATGTCCTGATCATCTGTAGCTAAAAGTAGCAAATTTGTTTTAAATATTTTGAATGAAACGAATTGGGTATTTTAAGCTACATTTGTTGGTGATGATCTGCAAATTTATGGAAAATTCACGATGCTATGTGTAACAAACGGCAGCGAAAAAGACAACATTGAGGTATTGTTCTGGCCTTGTCTTATACTCACCATCTACTTATGTATGAATGAAGGATAGAAACTGTACAAAATATGCAAATTCGACTTAAACTTCACAGTGACTTAAAGGCCGACAAATAAGGCAGATTTTCTATTTTGTTTACAATTTGTTTCTTAGATTTGATTTTGGTTATTTGATAAATTTGTATTCAGGGCAAGGAAGTTTAAATTGACGTTCAGATTTATAGTTTTGTTATTTGTACCATTTCATATTTTGATAATAATTTTCCTATCAGTGAAGTAGTTCTTACATATGTGTCATTCATTGAAAAACCATTCAAAGTATTACCATGATTCAAGCATGTAAATTTGAATATTTTCAGCAGAAAATACAGTGTTGTCTCTGAAGTCAAGATTACTTCAGTATAATTATTCATTACTCTTTCTTAACATGCTGTTTAAATGTTTACAAATATGCTCTTCCTGAACAAAATTTTCATAATAGAGTTAAAGAAGTTTGGATTTTAATTTCTTTACCCATGGTAGATTAACACCTGTATACTTTGGTAAGATATGTACATCAGCTTTCAATTTAAATGCAAGTCTAGTACAATGGTATTGCTCCAAACTAAGTTTATCTGAATATTTTGAAAGCAAAACGTATTAAACATCTTTCAGATGTATATGTTTATGCAACCGTTCTGTTTGTCAGATTTGTCAAAGAGATTATGCCACATCCATATTCTTGACTGGATTTTAGCACCTGTTTTTAGTGTGCTCAAAGGTCTGCTGCCTACTTCTAATTGCTATAAATGTATTGGACTCGGGGAAACAAATCTAATTGGAATTATTGCATAGATAACTTAAGCTTTGTTTACTTCTTTCTCTGAACAAGTAAAGACGAAATTATTTGAATTACTCAAATATATTTACACTTTACAAAGGCAATTGTCTTGCTTCTGGATGCTCTTTCCAAAAACAAATTGATATGTTGACGGTTCATCAAGTTTGGAAAGATTATCAGATTTGAATAGAGATTGTTCATGTAGACAGTAATGATAACTAAGATGATGTTTTAATGTAATCATGCAGTAATATTACATATGTCTTCTTGTGATGACATTTTTGTCAAGACTCCTCCACCTTAGATGGTAGTTGATGTATTTTCGTTCATCTGTCAACACCCTTTGATTACCCTCAATGTTACAGGTTTTTACCTTCTTTCACTTTAATACCACTCTAACCAAAATTTTGAATATTGTTAATGAGTGGGTTCAACATGCAGTGGTGGCCCGCTTCTTGTATTTGTTCAATAATGACATACAAATTGACTGAAATGACTTTATTTGGGTTGCATCTTTTATATTAAACATTTTTGTTTGAGATGAACATTTACTGTATGCAGTGAAATATGTTATTCATGCATGCTTATCTGGATGGCATAAGCAAATTATAATGTAATTTAATATTTTAATGTTTTTCTTTTTCTTCTCACTTTCCTTCCGTTATTTACTTTCAGTACTTTGGATTGAATCATTATTAGGTAGGTGGCAATAACAGCTCAGTAAGTGCATCGCTGTGTTTCATAATCCAATGGTCATGAGTCCACTACACTGTAGAGGAAAAACAAAACCTGAATAAGAACACTCTGACTAGATTTTTTCTCAGATACGGGCAATGTACCTGATAATAAAATGCTCTGAGAAGCTCGTGTGTCGCTTAATATTTTAATACGGATAGGCTTGGCAGAATTGCCCATAGGTGATATAGAACATTTCAAATTTATTGCCTTCAACACACGACTGTGACCTTGGCCTCTTAAAATAACTGCAT
This sequence comes from Sinohyriopsis cumingii, assembly GCA_028554795.2. Lineage (NCBI taxonomy): Eukaryota > Metazoa > Mollusca > Bivalvia > Unionida > Unionidae > Sinohyriopsis > Sinohyriopsis cumingii. The sequence continues at coordinate 76,835,787 of CM068840.1, read as the reverse complement.
TTGGAAAGTCTATATGTATTATATTGCTTATTTTTCAATCTGTAGCAATCAGAAATAGCATGCACTTTCTTGTTGCAATATGAGTCTATCCAGTTTCCGTTTTGGAATTCCTAACCTGTATTGATATACGTCAGGTACCAACTCATACTCCCTCAATTAACATTCCTTAATGATATCATAATTAACACTTTGTTGTAATGACCGTGAAGTGTATATTTTATTAGCTTTGCCAATAAGTACACTTTGTAAATAAATATTTCTATTCTCTCTTGGCCATATTCATCTACGTCCTTTTCTCTAAAATTTGGTACTAACCTATTATCTATGATAGCATCAAAAGAGGAGCATGTATGTAAAGGGAGGGGCTGCTTTCCACTTTTCAGTCGTAATTTTTTAATTTAAATTGCATTTCCCTTTTATCGCTTTGTCTCTGTATTTTAAATGTCTTCTTTTTTTTTTCCATTTGCCTATCGACCACTACGGTGGCCTAGCGGTTAGAGCAACCGTCCCAAATAGGACGAACCACTACCGAGTTATACCAAAGACATAACAATTGTACAAAGAGCTTCCATGATAGGTGCTCAGCAATGAGTTTAGTCTTGGGACTGGTTATCCTTGTGTCAGGATAATGTGACTGGGTGCGGCATGATGCCCCAGTGCTAGACATAACTATAAACTGCCACGCTGCATAATGTTACTGATCAGCACCCAAACAAACTCACCATCACCCACACCTACTAGCATGCAGTCTCACTAACCATCATTCACATTTACTGGCTAACACGCAATTGGACTAACCAGCACCTACGCTCACTACCCTAAACAGTGTTACTTACCGATACAACTGATCAACATCTGCATGTACTCAACAACACACACGCCAACTAACGAACACACTATGTTAATGGTCAGAAATCACTATTGGCCATCACGCGGTCTTAAATGTAATTTAAAGGAGTAGGTTGATTAGGATGATAATTATGTATAACAGACAAAATGAAATTATGCAGCTATAAACGAAAGAGTTATGTCAAGGTTGAAAGTGTTTGAGGGCGATAACTTTCAATAATGTCAGAGAATTCTCACCGACGTCAAAAGTTAGGGTCATAATGCCAATTTCTTTTCTCGGACTTTATTTGCAGGAAGAAAAGTGATGTCAGTTGATGTTGTGAAACAAATGATGATGAAAAGCTTTGACAATCAAATAGAACAAAAGCATGTCTTCAAAAATATGTGTATATATACAGTCATATATTAAACAGTGAGCCCAGAGAGATGTCTTATTTTGTTACGAATACACACAAAGACATGAAAGTATATTGCACACAATACACAAAATACTGACGCAGGCAATAATTACTATTCTTTTGTTTCTAGAATAATATGTGGCTCTGAAATTGTGTGTTTGTCTAAGTAGCGTGTTAACTAAAGTTGTTTAACAAAGTTGACATCTCTTTACTCACCACCCATCTCACAATTTGTTTAGTATGCCTTTAGAAGCGTGACAAGCGTATCAGACGTTTCACACGAGAGTTACAGGTTCGAATCCTGCCACTGAATCAGCCCGAGACAGTTGCCATGGTGTCCTTACTCAATATGTCTCAAGGGAACTAGAACAGGATTTGATAAGATGCAAGGAGACAAATTGTGCGAGGTACTTTACTGTCTTTAAAAACATTTTGAGTGATGTAAATAATACTGGTGTTATGGTGATATACTCTTCGCTTAAACCAAACTTTAGTTTCTCCTTAGTGTTCTCTTGGAGTGCCATCGAAGATGTGTATTGTGTTAACTAGAATCAAACACGATTTCGTCGTCTACTCCAGGAATAACTTCGACTAGTAAATAGTGTATTTTTTAAAATGCCTAATGTATAGTATTATGTAGTTACGGTTCACTACAAATCAACTATTCTTTTTCACCTTGTATAGAAGAAACATTAACATTAGTGCAAATTATGTTATATATTGCTTTTTAATCTATGGCATTGGTATTTGACAATAGCAAGATGTTTCTACAGAAAAGAATTAACACTAAAATATGGAAAGTCCTTGAAAATGAAAGTCAGAAAGATATCAAGACAGGGAGATAAAAAGTGGACAGTAAATTAATTACTAAATGGAAGAAGAAAAAAAACTACTAAAATCTCAGTATCAACTCCAAATATTACAGAAAGGACTCAACAATGAGAAGAGGCGATCCGATGAAGAGATTTAAACGTTAGCTAAAAACTTCAAAACTGGTGTGATAAAGTTAGATTAACCGTCCCTCGATTACTGATACAAAAACACTCACACAACGTAAATGTACATAACACACAATATAAATTAAATATACATGGCAAATGGTATTCAGTTAGTTCTGATTGCTGAGCTTAAGATATTTAAGTTCAAAGCATTTTCTGATAGAGTAATGTTTTAAAACCTTAATAATATACGTTTTAGCACAATAGTGTGTCAGTTTTGTACTCATAGACTTGACAGGGATGCATACTTTTGTTAGAGTGCAAAGTTATGACGTTAAGGCACCGTTGCACAAACTGTAATAAAAAAGTTTAATTAGTTACATAAACAGAACCTTCTGCTTTTTCTCATTAAAACTTCTTTCATGGCATGAAACGATGTTTAGTTTAACTGGGTTCAATATGTATGATGCAGTTTTTATTATAAACACTCAATCTTTTAACTGAGTTATGGACAGAATATTATAATTATGGCAACTTCTGCCATTAAATTAGCTGTTTTGTTTCTCTCCAAATTGACATAATCTAAAATGCAAAGAATGTGAAGATGCCAAATGTATATTTCTCTGTCATAACAGAATCTGACAGAAAGTATGCTAAAGAACAGCATAGAGCTCCTCACTCCTCTGAGGGTCTTAAACAATTACAACTGACAATGTCTACTCAGCCCTGGGGTCTGCATCAGGTCTGGATGCTTGCCAATTTCAATCTCCTGACCTTCATTATATTCATTGGATTCTCCTCCTGAGCTAAGGCTCTCTTCCCAAACACTTACAATCGGTGTATGAGCAGCGACTCGGAAACGCTGGTGTAGTCTGCACTCCCACATACATATACATACATGACTACCTACTAATGTCACATTTCATATGACGGCTTCAATTGATGAGAAAAATTAAAGCAATAAATTTAACAAACGTTTTCTTGAAAGAGTAAGAAAATAATGAAAACCTATATTTTATAAATTTGTACAGAATACCCCGTGTCCGTCGTGCATTATGAACTGTGTAAATATCCCTTTCAGTTTCTCCATTATGAGGTATTATCTCCATCAGATCAGCGATAGAGCACTGCTTCTCTCTCATCCTTGAGAATTCAACATCTGTTCATAAATGGCATATTGGTTCTGACTGACAATACAATTTTCTCCGTGACAGCAACCATTTCTGATCAAATTCCCAGCATGATTTTACTGACCTCTCTTTGATTTTTCTTCAATGAATACGTCGTTAGATTCATTATTAATGACTTCCTCCTCACTGTTGGATTCTTCGTCCTCGTGGTTTATATTTTTCAGCATTGTGAAGAAATCGTTTTGTACGTTCCTCAAGGTCTGTCGTATTATGAGACACAACATCGTCTGATATTAACGAGGACGAATAAGACGTAGATGCGAGAACCATAGCAAAGTGTTCACAAATACATCTTCTTTTACATATTAAACACAAACACAATTTACACTTTGTGCACAAACATTTTCTACAAATAATTATTTAAAACAAAATAAAATCACCGTACAGTTGATGATTCTTTCATTTTTTTAAATATCACGTCGTGGACATTTTTCCCAAAAACACAAAAAACAAAAACGTGTGAATATAAACAGCCAGCTAGTATGTTTCACTACTTCTCATTAGATGAAAAAGATGTTACCGATTGACATCTGATAATGTGCTCAATGTGCCCGCTAAAAATACACTTTAAAACAAACTCGCAAAAGTTTATAGTCATGGGTACTGAAATAGTTTGCACTACATTATAAAGTTACTTCAGCTTCCTTTAGTAAAATATACCTAGAAATTACATCTTTCTGTTTCTTCTTATTTTCCTAATAAACCTTCAATTTTATAGGATTCAGTGGACAAACGTTCACTGCACGGAATCATTTGTTATAACAACAAAGATAAACGTTAATTTTATCGTTTTCTTTTTTTTCTATTAATATTTCACTTTTCCAACACATACAATTTAGGTCAAGGAATATGGAGAAATAGTGAGGGAAAAAGTGACAATGGGGTTTGAACAGTGCTCTCTTAGACATTCTCGAAATACTACATAAAAATGTCTCAACAGCTCTACCGTTGGTGCCAAGGAACCTACGCTGATGCAATCACTCTTTTTATTGTTCTACATTAATCTCCTATACACATTTTACTACTTCACGGAACTAAACATTTTGTCTGGTTCTTTTTCCGAACGTCATATAATGTATAAGTGATAACAAATGTGTAAAATTATTCTTAGATTTAATAATTTGCACTTATATATAGAACATAATTCGTATATATTCAAATATGTTATTATGTTTAAACTCGTTCATCAATCAAAAAAGAATATTTGATTTGATCAGTTAAGTTAAATACATGAATACATACATAAATACATACATATATACATACACACACACACACACACACACACACACACACATATATATATATATATATATATATATATATATATATATATATATATATATAAAATGCTTCCTTTCCTTTTGCCCTTGATTTTAAATATTTATTTAATATTCGGGTTAACATGCCATAAATACACTGTCATCTACAGAATCCAGGAAAATGTGCAAAACGTTTGTCTTGAGCCTCGCATCGGTCACTCTTGAAATTGGCAAAACCACTTCCGCATAATCATGGCGTACTAATATAACAACATACTTTGAGTGGAGTTTCCAGCGTTTCTAAATTAACATCGGGGGGGGGGGTGCTCGCACGAACCGACTCATTTTTTTTCAAACTAGCATTATTCACTGGTCTAGGTCCACTACACTAACAAGTTGTGTAATGTTTATGATTATTTACAATCATTCATCCATTCTTCAAACCTGTCACAAAACAATAAAGCATTTTTTTTTACTTTGTAAGTCAGCGCGTTAAGTTTGATTTTGAAATATTGCACGGCATTAGAAACATACTTATAACTCTGTTTCGTTCATTCCTCACCCAAAGAGACAAGAAGGAAAATGATATTTTGGTGGTAATTTAGTTTCATTAAATCTTTATTGAAATACATCCATCCATTTGCGCCGCTATATATATATATATATATATATATATATATATATATATATATATATATATTCTTAAATATTTAGTCATCTGCTCTTTAAAACATGTTATTCCTCTGTGAATTTATCATCGTTTTGATTTTTAGTAGGTTCTTGTAGCGATTGGTACCTATCTATGAATCAGCTTTTTCTTATTAGAAAGGTTCTCTGTCTCTTTCCTATATTCTATCAACTATAAAATTCTTAGTAAACGAAATAAATGCTTCGTAACCAAACCATATTATTTCAAATTTTTGATCTGGATCGTTTATTTCACCTGGATCTTAGCGGTCAGATGAAGTTCTGTTCCGGATTTATTACGAATAATTAGGTATATTTTTAGGATGTTTGTAATTCAAATTATTATCGACACGTGGACTACCTGTGTATTTTCCAGTTAACAGAGCATGACCATTTTCTGAGTCATTTGTTTCATATGCTGGAGTGATGGGTAGTGGGCTTTTTATTATTATTTTAGGTTTTAATTTCCATATTTTATAATGATATATTTTATATTGGCAGAATTTCGATATCATTTTAGTCACATTTCAATATTTTTGATGAACTGATTTGATGTTAAGATAATCTGATGTTGGTATGAGGATTGCTTTTATTATTCGTGATGTGTTCAATTTCTGTTACAGCTGAATATTGGCTCCACAATACTTTCAAAAGTCACATTACAAAGCAAGTGCACATTACAATACAAAACAAAGCAGTGCAACATTTTGAATGTCCTTTTCTTTTTTATAACCTGTAGCAAATGTGTCATACGGTATGCTGGACAAGCTCGTCAACACGAGCCTGAATGTCTACTGAAGGAAACGAATTTTCTTCACGCTATGGATGCTGTGTCTCCAACAATTTTAACATCTCAAATTCCGCATTAGTGATTACATTTTCTAAAATACACTAAGTATACCAACGTCACTATCTGTTTCTCCTGCTGTAATTATCATGTAAGCTTTCTAATGTTTTGTAAGCATTAACATTTACAGTGAACTATTTCTTCATAATTTATATCGTGTATTGGACATGTATTAATCTATTGTTTTTTATTTGTAATACTGATATTTTGTGTAGTCGATGCCGATCAGCTTTTCGTGTGTTTATAATAGGTCATATAGCCTACAATATGCATTTGTTGTCCATGTTTCTTGACATTAGAGCAGACATTTCTATTTTTGCATGCATTCTGATTCTGTAGGAATCGCCTCTTATCACTGTATGTCTCTGTGTAGTATTATGTGTTATTCCAGCAAAGACCCATGTGCATAAAGATTTATTTCTTGGCTACGTTTCTATTATAAAGCAAATTGGAATTTACTTTCATTCCATTTTGTTCATTTTTTGTGTGTATTATATTGATAGTGATGTTTTTTATATGACAGCCACTATATTTTTATATGTTATGTTCTTTTGGTCAAAGTTTAATCGATGATCTAACTAAACGCTTGCTGGACCTAGATCTTTAATTTTTATTTTACATATTATTTTACATAAATATGGTTCGCCTTCTTCAAAATAAGAAAACACAAAATCCTGATTGATGTAATTTTCTCCTGCTTCAAAATTGATACTCACTTAATGGCCATTTATTTGAAACATCTAGGCTTTTATCCTAATTGAACTTTTAGCATGCATTATAATTTACTGTTATTTATTTTAAGTATTTATCCTATTATTTCATATATAACAAGCACATTCGTAACCAGAATACTTTTGTTTCTTCTTTCACTTACCAACATTTATGAAATGTATTTTCTTTCATTGCATCATGAGCCTATTATCAATGTTTTCTCGTGTAAATACTTTTCGATCGTGCTTTCTGTTTTTATCATGCCACCATCATTATTATACCGGTATAATATTGTAATAAATTTGGAGTGTGCGCATTTGGTTATAGCACCCCGTTTTAAGGAATTCTTAGATTTGTGTGATTACTCGTTTGATTTATGGATCTCGGTGCAGTGGAAAATTCCTTAGCCCAAATAGCCAATTACTAGGTGCAAATCTCACGGAGTGAAGTGTTAATGAGTTTCCATGATGCTATGTTTAACTTTTAGTGAATTCAGGTCAAAACCGTTTGAGTGTCCCTGTCTTACTATAGTCTCTATTACAATATAATGGTGTACACTGGTGGTGTGACTGCAGTGGCCATATTTACAGTAGGAATCCTGTAAATTACACAACTGAATGAACAATAATGGACTCTGCAGATACCGTTTATGTTGCCATGGTGGCAAATATGATGCAGTTTTACTGGAGAAATGTGCATTGAAACCATGCATTGACTGGCCTAAGGTGGCGTAGTGAACATAGTTTCCTGTGTTAAGGGATATGTGTATAGCTTCTACGGCATGAACTAACTACTGACGATACGGAAAGTTGATGAAGAGAAACCATACAGATGTGCGGTTGATGGATATTTGGAAAGATGTGAGATCTGTGGTCTTGTATAGAATAGAGTAAAATTTATGGACAAGCTGGGCTTTCTAATATAAAACCGGAGTTGGGGTAAACATATTACTGCCAGCGTAATAGCACTAGGGTTTGACACCGCTCAGTCAAGCACGTACCCCTGGATTGTAATAATATAGTCACAAATATAGTCACATGTGCACAATTTGTTGGCGTTTTGTGTTGAGTCCCACTAAACTCCATTCTAAAATTATCTTATTATTGCCATGTTTCAAACATGTAATACTCTCATGAATTTATACCATTTGAATTATTTTCATATGACTCTACAACTCCTGGTACTTCAGACACCATTTTTATAATTTTACACCATCAGTTATTTTGTTTATGTTTGTATGTTCAGACTCGTTAAAATAATAAATTTGTAAAATACTGAACTTATTTTCCTTAGCAAGATTTATAATAATATTCACAATTTCATCATTATCTGGTTACAGTTTAATTTCTTAGCAGAAAATTGCAAAGTTATTGGTGAATATAATGGAAATTGTATTACTACGTTCAGTTTTGATACAGTACCAGCAGACGACATGAGACCTAATCCTAATATGTGAAACAATTTAATCATACAAGATATCACAATAAGTTTTGTTTTATTCTGAGACAGCTCTTTGACTTTCGCCACTGCCAGTTATATATGTTGCTAGTATCTTAGCAACATGATATTTTTATTGGGTTCCAAAGTTATGAATGAACCATCAGATTGTTTTGATGTTATCAGTCAATATATTTTACCGTTCCTTATTTTAATTTTTAACACTTGTCCAACTTTAAACATGCCACAATGTTATGTCCCAACACAACTCCTCATCATAAAAGAATTTCATTAAGTTTTACAAATTATATAATGTGGAGTCACCTCCAATTATATGTCTGATTGTGCCTTTTGCCCAATTGGATTTATATTTTAAAATAAACAATTTCTGACCAATGATATATTTAGGGCTTTAATAGGTATCCGATTGTCGGGTAATCAAATAAATTAATCCATAATTTTCAACCATTTTATGGCCAAATAATAATAATAATAATAATAATAATAATGAGGACTTTGTATAGCTTCTAATCTTTAGAAGCTCTAAGTGCATTACAACATTGGACAAAACCTATAACATAAAAAGACATATATAATTATATGATTGCACAAAACAAACACCATGAAATTAGAAAGCAAAAACATGTTGAAAATATTTAAGGTATGAAACATTATTAGGTCTTTAAGTTTATTTATTATGTCCAACCAAAATATTAGGGAACACATTTGTCCATTTTCTTGTTTTACCCTGAGTTAAATAATCCCACCATGTCATCTTTACAATTCTATTTCAGTTTTCAGCAGCAGACATATAATTTAAGGAGCCTACAAAATGCAGTCCGTGCACATATTTCCTGCGGACCCTCAGCGAAGCAATAATTTGTCAAATAACTGCTCTTGCGTATTGTTTTTTTGTTTTCATACGCTTGTCGGTTTTTATTAAATTTCGATTGTTACATCATTTACATTTTGTTTCCAAACATTTCAACTGGCTACCTTTCTTTGAGCCATTTTCGCTGTTATTTTCCTATAATATCTACGCATTTCATCACCCACAACTTACATAGGTGCTATACGATTTATACGTACTATGTGCACTTAATTTAGTAGAAAATGAATCTTCTATGAATAGCCGAATTTTCAACATGTTGTAATGTCGTATAGTGAATTATTAATATTCACATTAATGTATGTAGTTGTTAGGATAGAATCGAAGTGGATGATGTAATTTGCTTCGATTTGCATCGTAGAGCATAACTGAATATAATAGATTAGTGTTAGAACTTGTACTTGTTGTATTTGAATATCTCGTGTGGATTATGCAGAGTTAGGCATTGTTGGCCTTGTGCACGTATAATTAGGCATATTTATAATTGTATGTGTCTTTCTAATTTGTAATGCGTAGAAATCTTCTTGTTGTTGATTATTTACCGTATCAAGAATTAGGGATATGTGTGTATGTATCAGAAGTGGCGATATTAGTGTTGTTTTTATAGTCTTTGTTAGAGAGCAAGAGTGTGTGGAATATTTAGATGTGAGTGTATGAGTTGATCTGACGATTTAATTGCCATTATGCTGATGAAAGGTATGTGAGAGTGTGTTAATTCTGGTATGATCGAGAAAGGAAACAAAATTGTAGGTTCTTTCTAATCCACGGGAAGCTTTCCGTGTGGGACTAGGGCGCCATCTGAAGATTAGAGAGAATAGACAGTTGTGTGAAGGAGAAATAGACAGTTGTGTGTAGGAGCAGGGCTGGGAGAAGTGTGTGTGTGTGTGTGTGTGTGTGTGTGTGTGTGATTTGAATTTTTAACGTAGCTTTTAACCATTTTGCAGTCATACTGCTATGATGTCTGCAGTGTGGCAGTTTATAGTGATGTCTAGCACTGGAGCATCATGCCGCAGATATGTACCATCATGTCCCACCCAGTCACATTATCCTCACACCCGGCCGACCAGTCCTAACACTAACCTCTTAATGCTGAGCGCCAAGCAAGGCAGATGTTAGTACCATTTTTGTAAGCCTTTGGTATGACTCGGCCGGGGTTCAAACCCACGAACTCCCGCGTCCGAGGTGGACGCTCTAACCACTAGACCACCGGACAGGAGAATTGGTAGTTGTGCGAAGGCATAGGGACAGGAGAATAGACATTAGTGAGAAGGTGTGTATGTGATTTGGATTTTAACGTAGCTTTAATAATTGTTCAGTCATATCGCTACGATGTCAGTAGTGTGGCTGTTTATAGTGATGTCTAGCACTGGGGCATCATGCCGCAGGCATGTAGCATGATGTCCCACCCAGTCACATTATCCTGACACCAGGCCGACCAGTCATAACACTAATCTCTTAATGCTGAGCGCAAAGCGAGGCAACTTTAAGTACCATTTTTGTAAGTCTCTGGTATGACTCACCCGGGAATAGAACTCACTACCTCCCGCATCCGAGGCGCACGCTCTAACGACTAGGCCACCAGAGCTATCAAAGTGCGAAGGCGCAGGGCCGGAGAACGGAAACAAGGTTCCCGGAAGTACCGAATCTAGATACAAGGCGGAAGTTACAGATGAGTAACATAGAAGGGACACGGGAAGGAAACACTGTCACCTTTACTTTCGCGTGATGATAACTGGCAATGTGAATAGGTCTTATATTGATTGGAAGCAACTGCATTCAAAATTGTCCAGTAATTGTTGAACACCGTGATATAGTTTATTAAATTGTTATACCTTTCACTTTATTATTTCTGTATACTCTTTACACCTCGACCGACAGCCTTGCTGACATGGGGCTTTATGCTATTTAATCTGTTAATTTTCCGTCCTTCTCTGGTGTTAATAATAATAATACCGTACAAGGCACGTGACATTGTACTTGCCAAAAAAAGGGATTCAGAATAATTTTAGTATATATTAGACTAACTACAAATATTTTGTTAAAAGAGATAACGATAATACAAGATCATTTTTAACAATATGGCGTTGCACATTAAGTTTATTAACACAAATAGTCTCCAGATGAAGATACTAGACAAACAGCTCTGAAATTGAAAACTGTTAAATCATAGCCTTTTCCACATAAAAGTAGGGCACAGCAACCAGCACAAATGCTTATTTGAATGTCTAAATATAAACTGTAGTTCAGAAAGGATTTCGTTTGCGATATACCCGTCATTCCCTGGCCTTTTCGTTGCTCTATGGATGATGGATCTGCTTAGTCAGAGTGTTGTTGTTGAGTAAGCCATGTTTGTAGTATACGTAAAGGTGATCTGAAAGAAAATGTATAACATGGATAAAAATAGGAATAGCTAAAATAAAAAGAGAAATGTATATGTATGTATGCATTCGCATTTAACGGCGCGTCAGCACACTGATAGACTATATAGTGTTGAGTCAGATTACAGTTCGAAAATGCATACATACAGATTTGTACCAGAAAATAAGAAGATAAACCATTCTTAATTAATACAATTATAAAGAAAAACCCTTACAAATTAATACAATTATAAAAAATAAACCCTTCCAAATTAATACAAATATAAAGTGCTACTAGATAAACCCTTCCAAACAAATTAATACAAATATAAAGATAATCCCTTACAAATATAAAGTGCTACAAGATAAACCCTTCCAAATTAATACAAATATAAAGTGTTACAAGATAAACCCTTCCAAACAAATGCAAATATAAAGTGCTACAAGAGAAACCCTTCCAAATTAATACAAATATAAAGATAAACCCTTCCAAAATAATACAAATATAAAGATAAACCCTCCCAAATTAATACAAATATAAAGATAAACCCTTCCAAAATAATACAAATATAAAAAGAAACCCTTCCAAAATAATACAAATATAAAGATAAACCCTTCCAAATTAATACAAATAAAAGTGCAACAAGATAAACCCTTCGAAATTGATACAAATATAAAGATAAACCCTTCCAAATTAAACTAAATGCTAAACGTAAAAAATAGTTAAATCTACTGTCAAACCTATCTTATATAAACGACATTACCTCAAAAGGTAAATGATATTTCTGTCGGTACATCATCATAACTTCTTTTCATTTAACCCACATCAATAGATTTTGCCTCACATGTTGGGAAAATGAAAACTTTAGTAAATTTCATTGAAAGAATAGCTTCAATTCGACATCTGATACAGATAAATATCATATCTCGGAGCAGTAACATAATGTTACCCAGCTATGATGAATGGTAATGTAATGTATGGTAATGTCTGGCAAAGTAATGTGAGGCATGGTACGTTTTGGTAACGTACAGCAAGGTATGTTTATGTATGTATGGTTCGGTAATTAATCTATTTTAATGATTGTTAAGGTAATGTAATGTATAGTAAGATATGATACGATTTCTTAAGGTAATGGAAGGTAAGGTGCGATTGGGTAAGGTAATGGAAGGTACGGTATGATTTAGAAAAGGTAATGGAAGGTATGGTAAGATATTGTGAGATTTGGTAAGGTAAGGGAAGGTATGTGAGATATGGTGCAATTTGATAAGGTAATGTAATGCATGATATGATTTGGTAAGGTAATGGAAGGTACAGTAAGGCATGGTAAGATTTGGCAAGGTAATGGAAGGTACGGTAAGGCATGGTAAGATTTGGTATGGTAATGTAGGGTAGGGTATGGTATGGTAAGATTGGGTAAGACCAGCTTAGCATAGGCAATAATGTAGTCTAGTCAAGTAATATGCCTTAATGAAATTTAATCGAAGTTTTAAAACCTCTCCATCACAGTACTGTACTAACATGTAATCTGTTGTAATATAAGATAATGTAATCTATTGTATATGAAAATGTCTCCATCACAGTAACTGTACCTGACAGTAATCTAATGTAATAACACGTAATGTAATGTAAACTGTTTATAAACATCTCCATCACAGTGCTGTACATGACGGTAATCTAATGTAATAAAATGTAATGTGATTTATTGTTTGTAAACTGCTCCATGACAGTAACTGTACTTGACAGTAAACTAATGTAATAAAAGGTAATGTGATTTATAATATTTGAAAACATCTCCATCACAGTACTATACATAACAGTAATCTAATGTCATAAAACGTAATTTAATGTACAGTGTTTGTAAACGTCTCCATCACAGTACTTTATATAACGGTAATCTAATGTAATAAAACGTAATGTGATTTATTGTGTTTGTAAGCTACTCCATCACAGGACTGTAAATAACGGTAATCTAATGTAATAAAAGGTAATGCAATCTAAAGAAACGCAATAAAATGCAAAGTTTCGAGAGTGGATATACCCCTGATATTAACGCAAGGTTGGCTATTGCACATGTGATCTCCACAACAAATGTCGCAGATAGGTGTATCACGCTTTAATGTCAGTCTGTGCATGAGTTCTTCTTTAAGTTTCAGAACGTCCATAACAGCCATGGTCAGCGTTGTGCAGTCCTGAAATAATACATACATAAATCTTATCAATCAAAGAAATACATATATAACAGTTTTATCCGTGCAAAAAAAAATACATACATAACAGTCTTATCCGTGCAAAAAAAATACATAAGAGTCTTATCCGTGCAAAAGAACTTAAATAGTGGGGTGAACAACATAGATTCCTTACTGTGCGAAAGTTGGAAATGGGTAACTCTTTTGGTAAAGTGTTAGGTTCATAATCCAGGGATTATTTGTCGATAGTTCCTGGCCAGCCCAAGTGGGCTGTTTAAGTGTGTCGGACCTCTAAATGGCTTACAAAAGCAAAATAATTTTAATTTTGCACAGATTTACAGAAATCAAGAACTAATTATTTCCATCATTTTTGTTAAAAATATTGATATATCTTGGGACAAAAGAAACAAAAATATATTGGATGAAAGAAAAATCAAGTCTGACGCACCGCCCATCCCCAAAAATTAAATTAATAAAACGGTCACCGTCTCAATAATACATAGCTGCAGATAAATACACAACGTGTGTGTGACATGCGTAAAACAATCAACATGTATAGTTCACACAGAGAATCAAAACTATCTAGACTAAAACAGAGGTACAATCTAACGGAAAAGAACGAAACAACAGACGAAATGATCACATCTAGAAAGGGAATTATAAGAAATGGACAAGCCAATCCGCAACAACGCCGCTAAGTACTCGTCACTGCTACTTGGCAATAAACTATACAGTTTTGCATATTATCCCATCGCCAATAAGCTCGGCATATATACATTCTATGTATATTTAACCTAATTGTTTGTTTGTTAATTTTTTAAGCTTTTATGTCCAAATTATTTAATTCAAGTGATTATCTTCTTTCTCAGGAATTAAAAAGAGCTGTGATAAAATTCTTGGATAGAAATATTTACTGGAATTTAAAGTATATTCAAACCTGGAATTACATTTCTGTGATTAAACAAAAGACTGTTGACACATTGACACTTCAATAGCTACCGCAGACACGTCATTGACTTCAGTTTGGGGATTTTTTCTGGACTTTTACTGAATTATATTCAGGACATTTAATTACTAGGACTTGTGTCTGTAATTCTTGGATTATTTTGATATTTAATTTGCAATACCGTAAGTTCTTTTCCTCGTTTTTACTTTGTACCTAGGGAAATAAATATATTTGTTAAATTTTGCAAATGAGTCGTTTTCAAAGGCAAATAAAAAAAACTCAGACAGGAGAAACAGAAAGCAAAGAGTAGCGGCTACAAAATTTTACATGACTATTTATATAGGAATAAAAGCTTTCAAGTTTTTATGTTTCAGCTAGTTTACTTTAATTGATGTTGGTGGTTTCATTGTTCTAAGGCAGCAAATCGAGTAAGATTTCTTTTCTTTCATGGTTCCAGAACTCTAGTTGAGGTTACGAGCAAAGGCAATAAGTGCTGCATCACTGAATATGTTGCCACGTGAAGATAAGTTTTCTGCAACTGAACTTTTGTACAGCTTCTTTGTCATCCAATCAGATCTGTGAAGATTGTTTATTCTGTGTAACTTTTCATTTTTTCTGACATAATGTAGGCAACAGATCTTGCATGTGATGAGCGGTTTAACCAAGAAGGCGAAAAAGAGACAGCCAGGCACAAACAAAATCATCATTTTGCAGCCGCAACATTTTCTTTTAAATAATTCTTTCAATTTGCTTATGAGTCACCCGATAACCTATAATTACTATTAAAACAAAATAATATGTGGTTACGCAAAATTACATTTAAAAAAACAGATGACTATATGAATCATCGATTTCTAGGTCAACATAGAATATTTTTCAGCACCAACATCAAGTCGAAGCTAACTATTTGAAACATCAAAACTATGAAGCTTTTATTCGTATAGAAATAGACATGCAAAATTTTGTAACCTCAATACTTTTCGTTTTCTGTTTGTCTTGTCTGTGTTTTGTATTTAACTTTAAAAGAGATCTATTTAAAGTCGAAAGAGTTTAGCCTACAAAGTCTGGTTTTTCATATGGATCGACACACATCCGGGCATCTGTTTTGCGTTGTAGTTACGTTTATTATTGATGTTTTGAGAAATAAAATCTATTCTTGCCTTAACACTTGAGAAGTTAAAGCTTATTATGTTGTGACCAGTTTTTCGGCTAATTATTTTGTTTTCTTCAATTTATTTGGATTTCAAGTTTGTCTTCCCTGGCAGTAATAGTGCTCTATATTAATCCTTGGACAAAGACATTTATCGAAATTTACCAGAATTAAAACACTGGAATATTGTTTTCTGTGATTCAAGAAAGAACTTTTTGACACATCAGTACGACGCTGATGTGGATTTAACAAGCGGTTTAAATTCTAAATGCAAGGGGATATAATTCCAAATTCTCAACGTTATGTAATTTACGGAATGATCCGGCAGTTGCCAAACAGGATGAACTACGTCACTGTGTTGTCTGATGGAAATAAACTAGCCTATAGTGTACGCAATATGGCGCCGTGTTATTATGGAAAGTCCACTAAGCATGTAATGGTGCAGGAGATGCCAGCATTAATGCCATTCTGGTCAGTCAGGTTAGAAATTATAAATCAATGATTCAGTTGACTTAGTTATGTGCACTTTTTATCACATTAAACGTTCTCGTTTTGAAATCGGTCGGGGGTACAAACAATGTCAGTGATGGCTTGATGGATCGAAAAATATCTCAGGAGTAAAACAAACCATATAGTATGGTCGTGTGCCTTAAAAAACGGAAATAGCAAAAGGAAATCGAGGGTCATGGGTGGAATGAAGTATTTGGAAGTTCCATACCTTCTCTCTTATATATTATGATAGAGAGGGTCCTATGTCAGAACGGGTCGTGGGGGTAATTTAAAGTATTTTTGTCACTCTGTATGATTTTTCTCCTTTAGATTATTGTTGTTTTTTTTTTTCCTCAACATCAAGCTTTGCGTCGAGCACATGTGATATGCAATAAGAGAACAGTGACAGCTAATACGACCGCGGTATGGTTACTATAGAGGTCTTATTATAACAATATAAACCATTACAGACGATATAATATTCCAAATGATATGAAATAAATCTACAATATATTTATCAGTGTTGAAGATTGATACCCCCGTAGAATTAACAGAGTTATACTACAGTAGCCTGGTTTAACCGATGGCCTACATCTATATTGAGTGATAAAACAATAACATATTATGTTGTCATATAATTGCTGCATATGGAAATTCAAACATATATATATATATATATATATATATATATATATATATATATATATATATATATATATATATATATATATACTGATGTGTGTGTATATATATATATATATAGTAGCTACGGTAAATAACTTAACGTGTATAGAAGGGAGCATTCCTTATTTATCTAGTATATTAACTATATAGTATATTAACGTGACATTCAGTTGACTAAAAAGAAAAACAATTCTAAATTTATATTTCAAAGCATTAGTGCATTCTGGACCATAACAATACTAAACTCACTGTGAAACACATTTGAGCGGTATCGTTTGTCATGTGTTATATAATTCAGTTTGCTTTTGGCTGCACTCTTCCCACCCCCTGCGGGTCTGGGGTTGTAGAATTGGCCCGACGTGCCTCACTACGTGTCGTAAGAGGCATCTAAGCAGAGGCAACCTGTTTGCCGTGTGTTGCGTCCCGTATCGGGGGAGGAAAGGATCCTGGTAGTTGAGCAGAGGCTTTCCATGCAATACACTACTTTGGCCTTAACTTCTTCTAGACGGGTGGTCGGGATGGGCCCGGTCTCGACAAATCGGCTGGTCACGCCGAGCCCTAGGAAGTCTTTATTTACTCCCTCACCTCCTTTATCTTTCTCCTTGTATCTCTCTTGATACCACCGTCGCCCATATAGTCTATTCTTTTATCTTTCCCTTTCCAAAGTCTTAGAAGACTTCCGTGACGGCGGTGGCTTAACAGATCAATCGGGAGGTAATATTATCAACCCTAGAAGGTGGTGACTTCACGGGTCAATCAAAGGTAATTTTATCAACTGAGTATGACATCTGTGTATCCCTGGCACTTGAAAAGTGTCTCCTTGTTGCGCTTCATGGTGGCAGGGGAGCACGGGTGCTGAATTTTCAATAAAACCAACAAATAAAAAATCAAAACAAACCTACCAAAGCTGGATCAGAGTCAGATGATGAACCATGTAGTGTGGAATCCTCTCCTCGCTTCATGGTCATCCAATCAAAAGACGAATCTAAACCACTTGCTGCACTATCTCCATTTATAGTCGAAAAGACTATACTTGGATTAGTCGGCAAGCCAAAAAGTGTCAAAAAAATAAAATCAGGTGGCCTACTTGTAGAGTTCGAGCGCAAAGCACATACTGAAAATATCCACATAATTAAAACTTTCCATGATATTCCATTGACATGCTTCGCCCACTCTACACTTAATACATTCGTTGCCTTGACTTGGCTGGAGTCAGCGATAAAGAAATCGTCGAGGGGATGAAAAATGAAGGTGTCGCTGCAGTCCGCAGAATTCGTAGCAAACGAAACAACAATCTGCAGGACACCAACACCATTATACTCACCTTCAACAAGCCAACAGTACCTAATGTTGTCAAAGTTGGATTCCTACAAGTTAAGGTTGAGATATACATACCAAATCTCCTCCGATGCTACTCATGTCAAAAAAACGGCTATCATGAAGACCGATGCTCCAGAAGCCAAATATGTGGCCGATGCGGAGGCCCCTCTCATCGGGAATCCGAGTGCAAAGCCACTCCGCATTGCGTCAACTGCGGAAAGGAACACCATGCTAATTTGAAGGAATGCGACACATGGAAACAGGAGAAGGAAATACAGAGGGTTAAATACACATCTAACATCCCTTATCCAGAGGCCAGGAAGCTTGTAGAAGCTAGAACGTCACTCCCCGGCCCGTCCTTCTCAACTGTAGTAAAAAGCAACCAAAAAGCAATGAAAGACGCACAAACGCAAACACACCCACCTAAATCCCCTTCCAGCTCGAACATTCTGCATTACAACCCCCCGAAAAACTCAACATCTACTCAAACAACATTCAACAATACTCCACCACCAAGATCACCAAACAGTACAAAAAGGTCGCAAACAAATAGGCAGCAAAAGGGGTCTGATGACCCCATAAAGCTGCACAATAGGTTTGGAGACTTTGAGGATATGGATGCAGAAGAAACTGCTCCATGTCCTCAAGGTGGCTTCAGACCTAACAACAAAAAATACACCCCCGTACTTCCTCCAGAGAAATAACCAAACAGATTTTCTCCGCGAAAGGTCTAACCTAGTTCCAGAATCTTCAATATAAACCTGTAATGAAGAACACTATCATACAATGGAACTGTAGAGGACTTAAAGCCAACTACCACGATATTCTTCTGCCTTTAAACGAACATGATCCCGCAGTACTATGCCTTCAGGAAATGTTTTTGAAAGATATGGAAAACATTACACTTAAAAACTACTCCCTCTTTAACATCTACTCTCAAAATGTTGACAGGGCCTCAGGAGGAGTCTCTGTTATTGTGAACAACAGGGCCTCTCATAGCGTCATCCCTTTAAACACAAATTTACAAGCCAGTGCTGTAAGCTTCATTCTAAATCGAGTGATTGTTCTATTTACATACCACTAAACACCAACCTAGTAGCAAACGAATTTACAATCCTGTTAAACAACTTCCAGCACTCTTTGTTTTACTCAGGGATTTTAATGTCCATAACATTTTATTGGGATCAAATCACATAAGTGACAGAGGCCACAAAATAGAAGACTTCATTTCCAGACACAATTTGTGTCTATATAACACCAAATCACCGACATATTTACATCCAGGAACGGGTACATACACATGCATCGATTTGATAATATGTTTTCCTTCGCTGCTTTTGGACTATGAATGGAAGGTCGCTGATGACCTTCACATCAGTGATCACTTTCCAGTCTTCCTTAAAAATATTAAATCTACAATTGATGATGCAATTCCACAATGGAACATAAAGAAAGCCAAATGGGCTAAGTTTGAAACACTCTGTAAAACGAGGCTGAATGAGGATACAGTTTTCAATGTTAATGACCCTATTCAGCATTTTAATTTCTATTTTAACCGAGATTGCAGAAGAATCTATCCCCAAGTCCTCACCAAACTGCAAAAGAACCCCAACACCTTGGTTCAATAAGAAAAGTAAGGAAGCCATTAGACAACGCCGAGAAGCATTGAAAAAATTTAACAATCGTCCGACGACTGAAAATTTAAGTAAATATCGTATTATCCGGGCCAAAGCTCGCCGCACAATCAAAGAAAGTAAGCGAGCATCATGGAAGAAATATGTTTCTTCTTTAAACTCTCGTTACTCTATTAGGAAAGTTTGGAACACGACCCGCAAAATAAACGGAAAGAGAAAACACAATTCTCTCCGATATCTGAAACTGAACAAATAACAATTTAAGTTCAAAACGTGACATAGCAAATGTTCTTGCTGACACATTCTCTGAAAATTCCTCATCATCTCATTATTCAGAAGCCTTCCAAAATTGAAAACACTGACATCCAACAACTCGGACAGTTATAACCAACTGTTCTCACTATCAGAGCTTATGGAGGCTTTAGACAAGGTCGATGATACATCCGCTGGGCCTGACGAAAAACATTATCAGTTTTTAAAACACCTTCCAGAATCATCATTAACATTTCTTTTGAATCTCTTCAATGATTTATGGATTACTGGTAATGTACATAAGATTTGGAAAGAAGCAACATTATTACCAGTTCCCAATCCAGGTAAAGATAGCGAAGATCCTACCAACTATCGGCCTATTGCATTCACAAGCTGCATGTGCAAAACAATGGAACGAATGAACAATTCTCGGCTTGTATGGTACCTGGAAACTAACAATTTAATATCTCCTTTCCAAAGTGGCTTTCGTTATGGACGGAGCACCAGTGATCATCCGGTTAGACTGTAAATATTTATTCGCGACGCATTTATCAAGAAAGAACATTTAGTAGCGATTTGCTTCGATTTGGAAAAGGCCTATAACACGACATTGAAGTACAGGATACTAAATGACCTGCATGATCTGGGTCAAAAAGGCCGTCTGCCCTCTTTTATATCCAACTTTCTCTCAGACAGAGAATTCAAGGTAAGTGTGGGCTCTACTCTCTCAGATATGCACGAGCAAGAGATGGGTGTGCCCCAGGGCAGTATTTTATCTGTGACGCTTTTCAATATCGAAAGCAATACCATCACCAAATGTTTGACTCCTGATGCGGATTGCTCGTTATATGTTGATGATTTTCTAGTATGTTATCGATCAAAGCACATGCATACAATTGTAAGACAACTATAGCAAAATATAAAAAAGATTCAAAATTGGGCTAGTACGAACGGCTTCAAATTCTCGAAATCAAAAACGGTATGTGTGCCTTTCTGTCAGTTACGAAGACACCACGATGAACCTAAACTCACGCTGGACGGAACACCTATTCCAGTTATTGAGGAAACACAATTTTTAGGTATCATCATTGACAGAAAACTGACTTTTATTCCACACCTAAAGAACTTGAAAGCTAAATGCTTAAAAGCACTTGACCTACTTAAAGTAGTAGCGCACACTGAATGGGGTGCTGATATAAAAGTCATCCTGAATTTATGTAGAACGTTTATTTGCTCCAAACTGGACTATGGTTGCGTTGGATATGGTTCAGCCAGAAAGTCATATCTTAAAATGCTTGATCCAATTCATCATCAGAGAATAAGACTGGCTCTGGAAACATTTAAAACATCCCCGTGTGAAAGCCTATTAGCTGAAGCGAACGAACCACCGTTATCACATCGTAGAGAAATGCTTTCCGCACAGTACGCTCTCAAATTAAAATCAAACCCTCTGAATCTTGCTTTTTCGGCTGTTTTTCAACTCAAATACAAAACCTTATATGAAAATAAGCCAAACGCCATACCTTCCTTTGGCATTCGAATATCATCCAGCTTTGACAGTACAAAAATAGATCTTTCTAAAATTCAGAAAACGTCCATCTCCGAAACACCACCCTGGTTACTTAAGCAACGAAAAGTACTTTTTACGCTACACGATGGAAAACAATCCGAGACAAACCCTTCTGTCTTCCAAAACTCTTACCATGAACTCCTCACCGAATTTAAAAACTACACAAGAATTTACACCGATGGATCAAAAGGTGAGGAAAAGGCTGCTGCAGCCTTCGTTTGTGGAATTCACACAACGCAAGTTCGCTTACCAAATGGAGCATCAATTTGTTCAGCCGAAATCAGAGCAATAGACTTTGCTCTGCAACATATAGAAAACAAACGTATTTTAAACGGCATCATCTTCTCCGACTCGCTATCAGTACTTCAGTCACTACACAATAGAAAACTGGAGAATCCATTATTGAAAATCTTACTCGTCAAAAATACCGAGCTGAGTGTCTCCCACAATAAAATATACTGTTGGTTACCTAGCCATATTGGTATTAAAGGTAACGAAAAAGCGAATCAAGCTGCTAAAATGGCCCTTATTCAAGAACCATCTGATCTTAAAATACCGTATACTGATTTTAAACCTAATGTCAGAAAGTCCTTTCGTCAGAAGTGGCAGGCATCATGGAATGATGTAGTGAATAACAAACTTCATGCAATCAAGCCAACTCTAGGAGAATGGACTCCTTCCTACAGAACCATGCGTAGGGAGGAGGTAGTCATTGCAAGAGTCCAAATTGGTCATACTTATATAAACCACTCCCACATACTAAAAGGTGAAGACCCACCAGAGTGCGTTTCTTGCAATGAACCATTCATTGTTAAGCACTTTATGATCAAATGTTTTTACCTGCATCCTACGCGCGACCAGTATTACAATGAGCTTGACATGAAGGAACTTTCTGATACAATAAACATCACTTCCATTATAGAATTCGTGAAAGCAGTGAACCTTTACTCTAAACTCTAACTTGTATGCTTTCACCTTGTGCAGTTGTATGCAATACATATACCGTCCCTTTTTTAATACCTTTTCATCATTCTTCGTTAACATACACCATTTACATCCACCTTTGATCGGGAAGCTTCATTTTTCACCGTTACCATCGTATCGTTTTAATTTCAACTATTTGGTTTTGATATCGCTGGTCGATATGAGACTTTTTATAATTTTTAAAAGATTATACATATAATATTTTGTATGGCGCTAAATAGCCTAACAATGCTGATGCGCCGTTAATATACAACCAATCAATCAATCAGTAGTCTTCCCTGAGAAATGCATTATTCGTTTTCAGTGATTGTTGTATTATGTACGTTCTTGACTTTACACTAAGCCACACATTTATGTAATGAAAGAATTTTAGGTGTTATCAACTCATTTGGACCTAATTTAGAGTTTTGACTGAAACCTTACGATTTCATTCTTGATCCGTTCATGCATATTGCACAGCTAATATTTACCATTACTAGCGTTTATAAAATTGTTGAAATATAAATAGCTTTCCTGTCTTGTGAATAAAATCCTAAGTTGACATCTAGTCAAAGCTGACCTTGTGCTGAGGTAAAGCTCGGGACGCTACACTAAGACTTCCATAATTCTTGGATTATTTTGGGATTTGATTCGTAAAACCTAAGTTCTTTTTTTCTCATTTTTATCTTGTTTTTCATGGGAAGCAATTATTTGTTAAATTTTATATAGCTTGTTGTCCTCACATTATTTTTTTTACGTTTTGTAAGAGACTAAAGAAGGAACTATATATATATATATATATATATATATATATATATAGGAGGCGGGGTTGTACGAATTTGATCTGATCTACTAATGTCAATACAATACATGTCATGCTTGTAATTTCAAAAAGAGAACTAAATTTCCTCATAAAGGCGTGGCAATGTTGTGTTTTTTTGTATTGAGCACTTTCTTTCTCAATTTTCCGTTTCGTACGTACTTAGTGGTACGCAATCAAAGCATTCCCGACCTTTTCCATCGCATGCTAGAAAAGAGCTTCGGATGTATATAACGGAATGCCATAACGCCCGCTATTATTTCGGCATAATAACTTCAAAACGTCACAAACATTGGATGAGTCATCACAAACAGTAGGGCAAGGAAGAGTTATACACTGAAACCGAATGATTTCTTCAATGTTTTCATTATATAGTTGCAGGAACAAAATTAAATATTACATGCGCCGCTATTTCATTGATTGTTGAAGCGTCGTACAGTGTTATTTTTTGAGACCTTTTGTGTAAAAAGTATGTTCCTCACACATCTAACCAGACGTTTGTCCATTAAAGGCTGAGCAATCGGAAAGCATCACTTCGATTACATCTGAGTCTCTGTTATCGAAAAGAGACGAGGATGTTACGAACGTAATCGTAACTTTTCAACTGCTTCAATTTCAGAGGAAGATAACATTGACAGGTTTCGTACAACACCGGAACATTTGAATTATGAAGGGCAAACAATTTTGGATTCAGCAGCACTATAGAGTGAGACTGCGTCGAGTGAACCATTTATTGCGTCATTAAGTGGAGGTCGGGTTTATTGGGCATTATTTTTCACTTTCAGCTTTGCACCGCAAATATTATTTCCACTACGAAAAGCAATGCAAAAATCCTATAATCGTACTTTGTACTATGAAATGAATCGTTATCAAATGCCTAGATCCGTTCATTCATAAGTCGCACTGTTAATTACAAGTAAACAATACGTAATCTGACAAGACCATGAGTCTGAAAAATGCCAGCCTGACCTAATTTTTGATTAGCCAGAATTATAACAGCCGATGTGTTTACTGAGAGAGTATTTCGAAATGTCAAGATTATTCATTCAAAGCATCGTATTGTAAGTTTAACTATTGTGTACTATCTTATATAAGTGAATAATTGCGCGGAAGTAGGCAATCTTAGAAGCACTATTGATCTAGGAAGAGTTATATGAGAGGCATCTTCGCCGTCCAAGGTTCCGATAAGTTAACCCCATCTAGACCTTGGCGGATCGAGCAGTTATTATAGTGCTTTGTTTTAGCGACATCGATTGGATTTCATGAGTTGCCTCCCTTAGTATATAATGTCAACTAACCAATAGTGTGCAACAGCGGTGCATTGTACAAGCCGAAATGACTTTGAAGGCAATACACTTCAAGAAGATAATTTGTAAGTTTAACATCGAAAGTATGACTACGCACCAGAAAGAAGTAATTACATGTGTATTTGAGTGAATGGTATTTGTACAAACTCGGACCGGCAGTGGAAAATTGCTTAATTATTGGTCCATTCAAGTAGTGCGCTTCGTTTGTCTCGATCGTGTAGGAAGAGCTTTCAGATTTGAACTTCATTTTGATTGGATGAGGTTGCTTGCCGCTACATCCAATGAAATTCACAGACCCGAACACAGAAAAATATGTGCTCGATCCGCCAATGTGTATATAGGGTTTGCATATCGGAACCTAAGATAGTGAAGATATATGAGAAGACTTATTCATTTACTTAATAATACTCATTCGTTGGAATTGCAGTGTTCTAATGCTCGATTAGAGACTATTTGGATATCTAATAGCTTACGGGATTATTGTGAATTCATTCGAAGACATTTTAGTTCATAACTGCATTGAAACACATCAGTACAGCAGTGGCATCATTTGGAATACCTTTAGAAGATATTGGGATTACTCAGAACTATTGGAATTTATAGAACGTTTAAGATTTTAGGAATTCATTCACCATTCTGTAGGTTTTTGGGTGTTCTTTTTAAATTCTCTCACTTTTTATTTTAGGGAAATTAATATTTTTCAACAATATAAAACTTGTTGGTTTTGCTCTTTCTTGTTATGCATTTAAGAGTCATAACATTTATATTATAATGGAAAGTGATAGAACTAGGTCTACTACTACTACTACTACAAATACTACTACTAATAATAATAATAATAATAACAACAACTATAATAGTAATAATAAAAATAACTTTATAAATCAAAAGAAGAGTGAGGATGACCGGTTTGACATGAAAGAAAACTTAAGTACAGTGGATTAAACAACTCTTTATGGTCACAATGCTCTTTCAGCTATGCAAAATTTCTTGGACCAGGACAAAGTTTCCGGCTGAGTTGAAATGGCTGGTAAAGTTTGTTTTGACTTTGGTTTTGTCATGGCTTCTGCATTTGTTTATTCCTTTTCTGAAGTCTTCTCATTCGCCAACATATTGGCTGTCAAAACTCTTGCACATCAAGACATAAATCACGTTTTTATTTACACATTCTGTATCTTTGGTTGTTGTTGTAAGTAGCACCCGCTTATTAACTCTTGACAGTAGCAGTATATTGCATTTGATTATAAATTATACACCATCTGTCCTTACATCTGTATGAACTTGTTCCCATAACATCGTTTGCGTTCAACTAGGCACGCACACGGTGATCTTTAAAATATGTAGGTCGTCGGTAAGGGGCTACAGGTAGTTATTTCAAGCTCTAAATATATGTGCAGAGGCGGCAAATGTGCCACCGTCTCCATACAATCTGTTTAGGGTATCTGGCCGTAATTTGCTGCAAGAGGGATAATGTTGTTGGCGGTTTTAGATTTGTATCTCAAGTAACTGATTTAGCCAGTGGCCTTAACGTTTAAAGTATCTGGATGTAACGTTTTATTCCTGTATCCCCTTCACTGGAAGTGCCCTTTAAAGTCGCCCTATTTTACTGAACGTCTCCTTTATTGAACAGATACAATTAGCGTGAATACATAAGCTGAAAGGAAGGATTTTTTATTTACAGTTCATGGGAACGATAGGTTCATGGGAGTCGGACGGTTTGCAGTATACTCACTATATATGTTTCCATCTTGTAATATTATCGGGTATCAGAGAATATATTGGATTCGTCTAATGACTCAAAAGTGAATTATATGGTAGGGTGGAAACTGTAGGCGTAAGTGGGTATCATTTTGGTGCCCCTATATGTAACATTGCCTTGCAGAAAACATGTTGGTCAGTAAAGACAGAGTGGTTCATAATCAAAACATGGTTCAGATGCTTGAAAAGTGCGCGAGTACGTGCGTGCGTGCGTGCGTGCGTGCGTGTATGTGTGTGTGTGGAAACATCTGTCCCACACTTCCTTATATGCCCTCGTCGCGTAATCATTGTTAATAAGGAAGACACACCCACCAACATATTTGGTGGCATGTTCCCTGTGGTGGTTAACCCGAATTTATCCTATTTTTTTATCCATTTCTAATATATGTGTCTTAACCGTAATGGAGATCGGAATTATTTGTTAAAACACCACAAACCTTGAACTAAAGCCTTTAATATATAGTAAACATTGGTTCAGTTATTTTCTAAAATTCATTGAAAATTGCTAATGTTTACGAACGTACTCACGGCACGTATGACTACAATTCAGAAACCTTATATATACTTTTTTAACAATAAAAAACTATAAAGGTATCTACGTGCTTATACACTGGATATAAGGTATAAACGTATAGACTGTATATAAGGTATAAACTTAATGGCTGAATATAGGATATGAATTAGTGATTGGATACAGTGTATAAACTTATACACTGGATATAGGGTATACTCTTATGGACTGGATATAAGGTATACAACTTATAGACTGGATATAGGGTATAAACTTAGGGACTGGGTATAGATTATACACTTATGTACTGGATATAGGGTATAAACTTAGTGACTAGAAACAGGGTAAGAACCGATGAATAAATGAGGTGTGTCATAATTCAGCTGATTCCACTAGGACATAATCACCTGATTCAGGCCTAATTGGTTTGTTAGCATAGCTGGTATTTCAAGTGTGCAAGACCAATCTGTGGTTTGTTAGCATGCCTAGTATTTCATGTGTGCAAGACCAATCTGTGGTTTGTTAGCATACCTAGTATTTCATGTGTGCAAGACCAATCTGGTGGTTGTTAAATTCTGTCTAAAAATGTAAGCAATCATACATAGTTTGATATAATGTAATGTCATACGTAACCTGTTTCCTACGACATGAGGCGATGTGTTTCACGGAATTTTCACTTGTCGCGGTCGTCATACTGGAGTAGCACATCTGTAATTTGGATAAATATGACCTTGAATGTACAAGAACTGAACATAAAATAATCAAACATTAGATTTCAAATACATGATCTTTGAATGTATTAAGAAAATGACCACAGTAAACGAGTTCCTAACAATTAAAGATTGCGGCTTTTGTGGATTTGTGGCAAAAACAAAAACATGCATTGGCTATGTTTCTAAGTAGCATTGTTTCTTTTATCCTCGACTGTTAAGAACATAAATAGAAAATAACCTAATAAAATGACATATTTTAAGAAGCAAAATAACTTTATTCAAGCAGTATATGCTATGGGAAAACTCTGAGTGTGTTTGACATGACAAAAACGCACACGGCTAAAAATCAATATGTATGTATGCATGTATGCATGCATGCATGTATGTATGTATGTATGTATGTATGTAGTTTTACGGCATCTCAGCACAAACGTGGCACTATAGTTCCAACCAAAGATAAAGTTCATAAAATTTGAAACCAAAGTGAACACAAATTTTGTAACACAGATCCTTCCAAATAACTGTAACCTTAAGTTAGAAAAGACAAAATCTAAAACGTAAAGATCCCAGAACTGCATAATGCATGCAAAACAGCAAAAAAAAAACCATAACACCTGTCAAATCCTTAAAGACGTTAGTAAACATTTTGTCTAAAATGCATTCTTTCAAAAGTCCCAGATTTTCTTGGATGGCACATCCTCCACGTCAATCTAGACTGTTAAAGATATATGTATTTATGAACGTAACCAATTCATACATACATACATACATACATACATACATACATAACATTAAAATCCTCATAAATAAATTAGATTATACCTCATTATCGGCACACGTTACCACGTTCGCACACTGGCGTATATTTTCCACTCCGTCCGGACAAGACCAACAACGTACTGCACCGGTAGCATCTGAAACATTGAAACATTATATAGATAGATAGATAGATGTGAGTGTATGTATATATATATATATATATATATATATATATATATATATATATATATATATATATATATATATATATATATATATATATATATATATATAAAGAGAGAGAGAGTTGTGTGTGTCTGTGTGTGTGAAGAAGCAGGATGAAAAGATGCAAGCAATACATTGCTACCAAAGTCAAATATATGAATAATATAAAAAAATTGTAATACGACGGAGAGAAATATTGTGCCATAGAGTTTATTTATTTAAAAAAGTATATAGCGCTTTCTATTTAAACTATCTACTTTGTAACTCTGAAGCCATTACTTAAATTCTAGCTGTTATTATTTTTTTATAAACGTGGGTTATGCCTCATCTGTCTGTAGCATTCCGCTTTGTACATGTTAAATCGCTCATCGCACTGCGCATTCGCTTCTCTCGGAACGCCACTGCCACTATAAATTGATTTTTGCTAGGAATCGTGCATAAAAAGGCCTTCCAGTTTTTATATTGAATTCTCAAAAAGGTTACGTTAAATATTGACATTTTAACGATTGCGCTAGCAGATCCACAGTGTTATTTCAACTTATTAGCTGATGTATTATAATTGGCAAGGAGGACAACTCAACATGAAGCTGAATTAATGGTAAACGGGATATGTATGCGCTGGCGCTTTCAACTAACTTTATCCTGTGGAGAGGTTTTCACACAAGAGACCACGAGGCTCCTGCAGGGAATCGCAATTGATCCTGTTTTAGCAAGCCGGAATCACAATCGATTTTAAGTGTGCTGATGTGCCTTCTACTTCAGTCAGTCAGCGCAACAACCCATCAACGGTTACTCGTTAATGCCGTGCATATTAATCGGACACACGGTTATCTATTCGTAAAGCTAAGATAAATGAATTGATTTTACTCAATAATTTGGTATTATTTTTAGGGTTTTATTTCTATGGCGCTTTGTCTTATTGCCTTATGTTTCCAAATTTAGTGGCCTCAGGAAGATCACACATACTAGCCAAAGCTTAAACATAATATAGTGTTTAGTAAACGGAATTATATCTTGATATTATTTGTATTTAAAAAAACACAATGGTGAATTTAATATAATTTCTTTATTTACAAGCTTACTCTTTATTTTGAATGCATTTTTAGTTTATAATTTGTCTGGCTTTACTTGGCTATTTGGGCATTTTTCTCAATTATATAAGAGGATGCAAACATTCAGTCTAAAGAAACATTGAACCGTCCACCAAATTAAACAATCCGGATGAAATACGTATACAGAAAGCAATCACTAAAATATTCAAAATAAATTTTTAACTTTAAAACAGTGGGAGTATGAGATAGCGAAAACTGCATACACATACAAGTTGAAATAGAGATGGAAGAAAAAACGAAGTCTGAAAGCTTAGAGATATTCATGCGCGTGTCTGTTTTGTGGCATATCAACACATTACGGTTATCTCACGCCAAGCAAAGCAGATCAATATGTCTTCCTCTAGGACATGCCAAGACAAAAGACACAGCCTGATCCGATGGCAGGATTCGTACCAGCACCATGCTTGTCGCGACAGACAGACAAACAGGTTGCTTGAAAACTAACAGAGTATTGTACTTACTTATGGCCAACAAATGACACAGTTTTGAATTGCAATCATCACTTAGACAGCATTCGGAGCAGACCACTACGTCGGATTTCCTCGACTTCGACGTTGCACAAACCTACAATCACCAGCAATACTTGATATATTCGATACATCAAAGAATTTTAATAAGCTACGCCTTAGAAGCTTGTTACCTGAATCTTCACCTGGACGTCACCAACAAAACTTGGGTCTGTACTTAAATGTCAACTGACAATGTGTATCGCTTTATGAGATATGTATTTGAATGTGAAATTCATCGATCGCTAATGACGAGAAAAGTATGTGTAAATCAGTATTAATTAGCAAATAAGTGACTTGCTTTTGGTTGACTACACCGACTGGAATTGTATATTTAATCTCCCATATCACGTTAAGTCCTTCAAGTTGTATAATACACTTAACGCTACATAAATTCTATATACAGTAGCGAAAACAGGAATCAGGGCACACATAAAACTTCAAACCTATTCCTGAAAACAGTTATCCGAGTCTTGGTTGTTCAGTGCTTAGCGTGCCAGGTTCACGAATAAGATTTATATCCTTTATTTATACGTGTTCAGAAGTAGACGTTACTTTTTAATAGTAGCTCTATGATAGTGGAAGAATTTACAGAAAAAACAAAACCAATACCCGGGACTCGGGGACGTGACAAGGGAATTCCGAACAGCTTTTTTTCTGGTATTACCCCATTTGAATCTGTTTCCCAAACGCGCTCCCACTTCTCTCGACGTGCACTTGACTTGTTCGTGTATATCATGTATATGGAAACTAGACAGGGTTCCCAAGGTTTGACTTTCCCGCAAGAGTAATATCGATTTCCGGGCATTTTGAAATCAAGGAGAGAAATATTTATATTCTTCCAAGTTACAGAGAGTTGGGCCAAAATATATGGATACTACAAACTGGCTAAAGTTCAGAAGAAAAGGAATGACACCCAGCTAAAGACCTAAAGATGACTGTTTGTCGATATTTAGCAGCGAATACCTATGTTAGGGCGTGGATGGAGATATGATATGTTGTATTATATAATATATAAATATAACATTATTTGAACCGCTTATATGTGTTCACTTGATTAGAAAGCAACTATGGTAGTAACAGAAACCAATATCTGCACTTACAGTCTTAAATCGTGAAAAACTGTAAAATAGTCATTCCAAGCCAGAAATTGGAAACGTATTCACATTTCAAATTCAGAGATAAAGAGAAAACATAATTCCTCGGTTTGCAAAAATCTGGGGAATTGCAGCTAAGCATTTTTAATGAAAATCCCAAGGAAATTATATCTTCACATACTTAAGTAACAATTTTAGAAACTGTTATGTAAGAAAATGATTAAAGATAACAATAACAAATAATCCAAAATACAATTTACATCATATTAAGTGCAATAATAATGTTTAGATAAACAGTCATACGTACAATTATATATTTATAAAGGATATACAACAAATCCATTGCGGGGCCCCGAGTGGTCTAAAGCGCTCTCCGTCACGGATCACTGCCATCTCACCTCTGTCTGCGTAGGTTCGAGTCTCGGTCTCGGCCAGTGTGGATATGTGAGAAAGCTGGCCGGTAGCTTCTCGTGGGTCGGTGGTTCTTTCCGGGGTTTTCCCGGGTTCTTCCTCCACCATTAATACTGGCCGCCATGTATAGCCTATCCTGTGCTGAAAAATGGCGTTAAACCCTATAACAACAACAACAACAACAACAAATCCATTCTTTTATTAAACATTTATACAGGTTTATACAGTACCTTGGTATTAAGCAAATTGAGATACAATGTATCTAACCTCTATGAATCCAGTAAATTTCTTTAATCAGTCTAGTCATCGTTTCATGCCCAATATCGATTGGTATGAAAGAAAAATCACGTAAGGAGTGGTTATTTATATTAAAATAAATTGAAACATCAGAACAGAACTGAGGATCCATACAGCTTTTATATGAAAGCGATGATCATTCATTCTCTCAGAAACTTGCTGAAGTAATTGTTCAACATACATGTATTGTTTGTTAAATTTTTTTACAGGTTATCAAAAACAAATCACATCAGTTGATACACAGTCAGCGTTATAATGTAGCGAAAACACTGCTTTTGTATTGGAGCTGCTACAACACGTACTTGTTCAAATATCTGTACATTGAGAGCACCGAAGTCTCTTATATTACGATCATGGAAAACATCTTTTTATATTTTCTCTTGGTTTGGTTCTAATAAAAAAGTATTGCAAATCCTTATGTCTTCTATAAGCGAGAATTGCTTTGCCTTTGTTAAGTGCTTTTACGCTATTTGTATTTGATAAATTGAGGAGACTCGAACATTTATTAATTAAAGGACTGTTAGTTAATGAAGGATTATATTATATTGTGAAATGTACTATATCTTTCTCAATCGTACATTTTGCTGTGTTTAAAGCCTCATGTTGAGTAAGATTACGAGCTTTGTTCAACTCAGAATCAATTATATGTATAGGATATTTTCTATTTTAGAACGTGTTTAAATCCTTCAAAAAGAATTTTGTAATTAACAATCGTCTGAAATAATGCGTCAATATCATTTGGCAAAGCTATATGTGGTATACCGTGTTTACATAACCCGGGATGACAAGAAGAACATCTGTAGCGATAGTATTATCACATTTTGTTATTACATTTAGATCTCAAAAGGACACATGCGTTCTGAATGTAATACAAGTAAATTTAATCTTCTGGATGAAAATGATTTTGGCGATTGATAAGTTTTGCAGTTTTTCTTCTGAATTGTTCCAGATTTAAAAATAATGGTCCCTAAAACTCTTAGCCAAACATTTGGATTAAAATGCTCGTTTTGCAGAAAAGCTTTACCTAATTTACCCGTGAAAAGGGAACCTTATGAAGGAGCCATTGGACTACCAATTGCGGTATCCATTATTTGGCTGTAATCTGTGCTATGAAATTGGAAATTATTATCTTCCAAGATAAGTTTTATTTTTTACAAATAACTCTAATCGATAGTGTGCTATTATTAGGATTATTATTAAGAAAATAATTACATGCCTCAAAACCATCTGTATGCGTTATGTTTGTATATAGTGAAGTTATATCAAAAGATACTAGGATCGACCAATTAGACAGCTGTAGCGTACACTTCAACTTTTTAATGAAATCAGTCGTATCTTCAATGTACGAAGAAAGCGATTTCATTAAAAGTTGCAAAACACTTGCAATAAATTTTTATAGGTTTTTATTATATGAATTAATACCTGATAGAATGGGTCGTACTGGATAATTTAAAGTTGAACGATGTTCAGGATTTTCTTGAGGTTTAGATAATTTGTAGAACTGATGTATACGGATTTTGAGGGGGAAAGTAACAAACTCTTCATGTACAGAAATATTATTCTTAGTGATTTCATCAATACATATGGAAACTTTTCGAGTTAATTTCTTCCTTAATTTGTTTGTACTATTTAATATCATTTAACTGACCTTCAACTTCGTTAACATAGTCTTCCTGATTCATAATAATAATAAGTGTTCGATTTATCAGCCTTTTTAATGACAATACTCTTGTCATTAGTTTCATTACGTATAAACATAATTTCATCTTTAGAACCATTACTATAACTTCGCTTGGATGATTATCATGTGATATATCTTCTGTGATAGCCTCGATGTATAAATCTAAATGGGAATCACGTCCACCGGGTGGTGTGAAAGATGACTTTATTGTGTTGGCATATCACATATTATTAGAATGAAAAGAATTTTATTCATACTCAGAATTTTTGTATGCTTTATCATTTGAAAACATCCTTTCATTTCAGATGTCTAGAAAAATATTTTTTTAAATATGGGGAGTCAAGTTTTTTCGCTGCTGTTGCTCGTCATTTTCATCCTTGTTTGAATCTACAATATTCCTCTTTATGTTTGTTTTTTTATGATGTTTTTTTTATGTTTGGTTTTTATGATGTTTTAGGATGCGCTATATGTTCATTAATGTTCCTTGTCGTAGTTTCATTTGGTCTTTAAACACACCCTTTCTTGTCGTAGTTTCATTTGGGCTTTGAAAACAACCTCTCTTGTCCTAGTTTCATTTTGGGCTTTAAACACACCCTTTCTTGTCATAGTTTCATTTGGGCTTTGAACACACCCTTTCTTGTCGTAGTTTCATTTGGGCTTTGAAAACACCCTTTCTTGTTGTAGTTTCATTTGGGTTTTGAAAACACCCTTTTTGTCATAGTTTCATTTAGGCTTTGAGCACACCCTTTCTTGTCGTAGTTTCATTTGGGCTTTGAAAACATCCTTTCTTGTCGTAGTTTCATTTGGGCTTTGAAAACATCCTTTTTTGTCCTAGTTTCATTTGGGCTTTGAAAACATCCTTTCTTGTCGTAGTTTCATTTGGGCTTTGAAAACACCCTTTCTTGTTATAGTTTCATTTGGGCTTTGAAAACACCCTTTCTTGTCATAGTTTCATTTGGGCTTGGAAAACATCCTTTCTTGCATTAGTTTCAATTGGGTTGTGAAAACATCCTTTCTTGTTGTTCTTTTCTGTGCTGTTCTGGTGCCTTTGTTGCTTACATGCTACTGCTTTTGTAATTCTTTATGGATTACAAACTGTTCACCAGTTTTTTTTAATCGTTTACTTTGTTGTTGAATTGTTCAGTTGTTCGTTATGCTTCAGAAGTATATTAAAGTAAATGCGAAACTAGTAGCACAGATTTGTCAGCGTTTGAGTTGCTTTTTATTTCAATTTTGAGCATATTCAGTTAGAATATATAGCATTAAATAACAAATGAATCTGTAATCTACTCTAATTCGGTTTTTTAAATTATTCTTTATGTAAGAGGATAACAAAAACAATATAAAATAGTCAACGTTAAAATAATATATTAAATTATGGAATATCAAGACCATTCATGTCTGCTTCACTATCAGATCATATTTTATTTTTATTTCATGAATTTAAGTCATTCAAATAAGATTGATTTGTTCCTTAATTATTTGCTATAAAGACTTATTCTAGGGTTAAAAACAGTTGGCAAAATTATGTTGACGAGCTGGCTCTTTTCAACAAATACTAAAAGTGGTGGTGATTCAGGTTATCTGTGGTTTTCAATAAATAAATAAATAACCTGGAGATAAGCCAGTTTTTCCATAAATTAAAAATGCCAAAGATCCAGCTTCTTCAGCTGAAAATTTTAAACCATGCAGATGAATCATTCTTTATGAAAAATGTGTAAACTAGGATCCATGTTAACAGCATGCATTTTGATAAAGATTGTTGGTAAACTGTGTATTTTTCAAACATTTTGATAACCAGTTTGAAGTGGTTGGCTGACCAAAGATGAACATCTTCGATTTAGTTAATTTATTCTTACCCAGCAAGATCTGATTCAAAGTATATTATACTGTAAAAAACTAAATATTTATTGAAGAAATGAATATTTACACGACTTTGAGAGTAAAGTCCCGAATCAGTCATTCTGATTGCCTAGAATAAAGGTCCGACTTGTAATTTATCCATTGATATCTAACATGTCCCCTTATATTTTAGACATATGAAACTTAAATTGGGGCCTTGTGGGAGCAACTAGAGCTCTGGGATCCGACCCCTTACGCTGGATTTTGTAAGCCAAAATTACTGAGAAAACAGACTTGTACTTTGTTCGAAAACATAAAGCGATATGAAATGTGAGTTTTCGTAATGATTGATATAGGGACAAAAACAGATTGTTAATGTAAATGGGGAAAATTCTATAAGATCATATTATTTTAGCGGAAATATACATTCACATGTGCATGGCTGATTACAATATAATTTAATTAAGAAATATAACCTCTCAGAATTAAAATAATGTGAAAACCTTGTTACTTTCAGTTTTTGTGATTAAGTTTTAGGCACTCACTTTTAAGAGTTCAGAGAGTCTGAGTGGGCCTAAATCTGTATTTGTTTTGTTGGTTGTTCGTGTGTGCATTGTTTCCAGAAAAGGTTATAGGCAGTTTCAACACAATATAGAATACTTGTAACTTTGGTCAACACCTGTTCAAATATTAAACAAACAGCCATGGTGTCGTTTCAGTCTTGTGTTACGAATAAGGTGGCATTTGCTGATGGTAAATTCATGAACCATTCGTCCGACCCGTCAATTAGCGTGTTGTATGTCAGGCCAGTCAGTTAGATTATTATTGGCACGTCTAGTCAATTCAAGCATTATTGGTCCGAACAGTCCATTCTAGTTTAAGTGTATTGTCAGGATTATGTTAAGTTCTGTAGAAAAAGGAAGGCGTCTGTGAATGAGAGGAGGTAACTTTGTTATCTATATACTTAATGTACAGCAAAGACAATCATGAATCCAGGACTGAACACTGTGGACGCTGAAGGTAACCCTCTTTTTTATATGCTTCCCCGTCAAGGGCGACCCTTTGTGCTGTTTGCGTAAGCCATATAGTGATCCAATTTGATGTCTGGCAGTCAATGCCATAATAGTCATGTTTGTATAGAGGTCTGCGGTGTGGCACCGTATCAAAAGCTTTAGAAAAGTCAAACGACAATATATAAAATTGTTTCTTCAAGTGGTGTATCTATCAACATCGTCATTGTTTGCAATCTGCATGGTTTAACAGGAACGGTTTGACCTAAAATCATGCTAAAACGCACTAGCACGTTGTTATGGTTACTACGATTATGGTTAATACGAGTATGGTTAATACGATTCATAATGTGATTAAAATTAATATAACAATAGGTTCTATGCATCTAATAAAGGAAACAAGTTTGCGAGACAAGTCTGTATGTTGATTATATCTT
This sequence comes from Sinohyriopsis cumingii, assembly GCA_028554795.2. NCBI lineage: Eukaryota > Metazoa > Mollusca > Bivalvia > Unionida > Unionidae > Sinohyriopsis > Sinohyriopsis cumingii. The sequence goes on along the minus strand of CM068840.1, from coordinate 76,798,541 downwards.
CAATCATTGTTATCACATTGTTTGAAGTTGACAGTGACGTCGGCCTGTTGGCAGCCTCAGAGCTGTTTAACAGTATCAGATGACTGTTGGAAAAGGAAGCATATCAAAATATGCCAATTTTCCTTGCAGTCAGTTTCGGAACACGGTTTGGTATCTTGTAGGGTTCGTTTGCGTTTGACACATCAAGATTTAAAAGAAGAGCTTCCCTAGAATATTATCAGTAAACTGTACTGTATGCATAAATAAATATGCACAAAGTCCTGTACACGGTAAGGTAAATTGTACTGTATGCGTCCTGTACACGGTAAGGTAATATTGTACTGTATGCATAAATGAATATGCACAAAGTCCTGTACACGGTAAGGTAAATTGTACTGTATGCATAAATGAATATGCACAAAGTCCTGTACACGGTAAGGTAATATTGGTCATATAATGTGTTGGCTTTCCCAACAATGGTACTGTGGGCTTTTTGGCTAACTTTCAGTCGGGATGTACTCGATTGGTCAGACGTTTTGGTTTCATGTACGAGTAAACAAGTAGATCGGATTGGCAATCACAGTTATTCAGGATCAGAAAATAAATGTAACTGCTTATTGTTTTGGTCGACTCATTTTTTATTACTTTTTCGAAATCTATTTACTTTTCCAAGTCTTTCTGATCATTACGTGGTCTATGACTTGCGTCCATGCTCTTTTCTTGTGTCTGCATACACGTCTCAGTTCAGCTGTGTTTCTAGTATATTCCATATTGAGATACGTTCCATTTGTGCAAGAAGCGTTGATAAAATAGCATTCACGTTTGGTTCAAAACTATTCCAATTTGATTCTACTGACGTATCGAATGGGTTGGCTGCAAGGACATTTGTGATGTACTCACGAATATCAGCTGTCATTTTATTGCGGCTTCCTTTATCAAACTGTTACACTATCTTTCTTCATCTAATCCAAGTCATACTGTATTCGTGTTAAATAACGCAAGGATCACACTGTGACCGCATCGTTCTATTTAAATATTGCATCAAACTTACCGCTAATTTGTATTATTAGAGATCACTCAGGAAAAAAGTAGCAACACGTTATCTCTTACCTCAACGGTAAGCTCATAAATATTCATTTTATAAACTAAAGCTATCTCTTCTGTAATCAATTTTGATGGCTTTTTTCAGCCATTCAGGTTAAACTGTTATTATTACAGTTATTTCTAAACTTCAGCGTCACTTAAAGTAGTTCTGAAATAGGGACAAGTATAATATGCAATTGTGAGCACACACAACAAGCTCAACGATGAGAATGTCTGCATATCTCTAACTTACTTTTATGTAATATGACTAAACTTTTATTTTATGTGGTATTTGGGAAGCAACACGTTGCCTATAGCACCAAGCTGCTCCAAATGAACTTGTCCCATGTGCTCGAGAGATGAACTTGAAATAATACAATGCACACTAACTTTAGCAGTTACTGAAAAAAGGACAATTCATTTTCTCCGAGTAGATATGCATAGCTTCTGAAAGTGCAAGAAATTAATTATACAACATTATTTTTAAAAGGAAAACTTCAAAAAATGGTATCGGTCAGTTAGTTTGTTTGTTTGCTTTTATTCTTTGTCTTTTTCCAAACTACCTCTGAAGTTCAGGAAGTTTAAAATGACCAAGCAGAGCCAGCAGATTTGTGATAGATGAACATCTAAAGAGGGGCCCAATTGTATTATATCCATTCTTACATACAGCCACCAATCATAAACCAAGCTAATGTAAATAAGTTTTTTACACAACAAGATATCCAAGCTCCTTTTTCTAAATAAAAATTATTACTAATGAAGAAACTCTGAGTAACTCTTTATCTTTTATAATAAAAACCTGAGCAATGTACGAAACTGCAAAAAGAAATCATTGTCAGATTTTTGGGTAAGCGTCGTTTTAAGCATTTCAGTGGTCGTAAACCTTTACCAGGCTTTCGCTCATATGTAGATCGCTCGTAGTCACGCCAGAGTCTGATTTAACGAGTATATCCGTTTCACTCCAATCCGGAGCCTTTCACTTCCACAGGATTTGGGGTCATAACATGAAGGATTGGTAACAGAAAGTAAACTGAGATGGGGGGGGGGGGCTTTGCCTGTTATACAAAATGATGGTAGAAACCGTGTCCGGATGGTATTCCGCATCAATGTCGTGTGCAATCGTCATTATCATAACGTGTCATAAAATATAGGCAAGAATGGGTGTAAAACATTATTTTGCTATTTTCTATTATAACACATAGAGAGGTAAGGAACAGACGATTTCAGTAATTTCTTACAAACTATATGATATTGCGAATTTCCTCAACACAGTTTAATAGAAAACATGGCAACTAGATTTCTGACTCTATAACCGACCAATCCTACTAGCTGTGGGAAGACCTTAGATGTGAGCGTGTAGCAATTTATGTAGGCCTAAGGCATATCAACTCTCCTTGAACAATGCACAAATTAATCTTCACATTGTTCCAACGATTGTGAATATATATATATATATATATATATATATATATATATATATATATATATATATATATATATATATATATATATATATATTAGTATAAGGAACACCACCAGGCAAGTATCATATTACTCTGCCGCTGTATTATCTCGGGCGCTGTATTATCACGGCAAACAAGATTTCACAGACAATTTTGAACACCCACCATCTGTTGGTTGTTTAAAGATGTAAAGCTATAGCCAGGAAGGACGTAAATCTGTCTGAGCACACTTTCACACAAAAAGTCTATTTTTTGTAAATTTACATTAACAAAATGATCAACGTCACTTTTTTGTAAAGTAATGCGATTCCATGGATCATCATTTACCAAACTTTTGTCAATTTAACTATATCCCCATTGGTCTTGATAACGAAACATACTTAATGTATCGTCTAATGTTTGATAATTATAGGTTATATACCCATTGCGTCGTACATCTCCTTTTACGGCTAAGCTTGGAATTTCATTCCATGGTAGCCAACAGAGACCAAAATTGACAAAACATTGTTAATGATCCTACTTATCCTAAAAAAAAGTAGGAAATCAATAATAGCTATTTTTTAAATCAGTAATATTTCAGTAATAATAATAATACTCATATTAGATTCGTTTATTTTATAAAGATCTTTTGCTCATACTGCACTTAAAAATCGGACAAAGTTATATAAGAAGTTTTTACTTTAATTTCTATTGTTCTTATCTTGTATTTCAACTTACCTGACATTAGAGTAATTTGATTCTTTATTTTTGTGTAAATATGGAGCCAGTGCAAGTGTGGACATTCCATTTTATGGTTAAGATGAAATTTATGTTGATTATAATACGTGCGTGCTACCGTACTTAAGCTATGCAAATACCGCGATAATAAGGAGTTGTTTCCTCATGGTTCGGTAATCTGGATCAGCCGCCATAAACGGTTTTATTTACATTTATGCGATTGGATTCACAGAGATTTTTATAGGAATTTATAAAGAGAATTGCAGAGAATCTTCACAATTTGTAACAACGCAGCAATAACAGAACGGTTTTAAAATGTACCGATAAGAGAATTAAGTACCGCAATAAAACAGCGTTCCAGGCTACATTGTCGTTCTCGCCCCATCTAATTCCTCCAGTTATAGCCAAAATTCCTGTATACACTTTAAGTGCAACATCTATATCGGTTTGTCCCATTTACGTACCGTTTCTGACAGTCGACTCGTTGTAGTGTTTTATCTTTGTACGTTATCCTGATCATTTGCGTACTGTACAGGTTTGTGCTCATGCCGTTTGCAACATTTTATGAGACTGTATGATGAGTGAAAATGAAAAATTGGTGTACGAAACCCTTGCTCATGGACATGGTCAGTCTAGGATATATCTTGCAGCCAGTAGAGTTAATAATTCAGTCCATTGGTGAACTGTAATTGTATTACAGCAATTTATCTATTCCATTACGCATCATGCAGCCCGTGCAATTAAGTATTCGGTTGATCGATACTAAACCCTCTTGTAACATCTGATGCCATCTGATGTAAAGCATTTTATTTACTAATAATATCTATTAAATTATCATATTTGTGTTAAATATTTTTCATATTTTTTAAAACTTAAATGCTTTGTTTCCAAAAGTAAGGGCGTATACGAGATGGTCTATTCCAATCCAGTGGCATATAACCCCGTTACTGATAGAAAATGAATTTCGAATAAAACATGAATCTGAGGTTTAGATCATTTTTTTAACGAAGAAATTATCAGCACAATTTTTCATGATCTGGACTACAGATAGAAGAGTTTTGCTGCAAAGTACTTACCTGTTTGGATCTGCATCCTCCCCAGTATTCGATATTCATACCACTCGTAACCTTCAGATCCATGTAACATTGCTAGAATAAATAGTATTAAAAAACTAGTCATTTGCAATCCTATATGGTCTGTATGCTTCACATATCAAATATTATTTGCAATCCTATATGGAGTGTATGTTTCACATTTCAAACATTATTTGCAATCCTATATGGGCTGTATGTTTCACATTTCAAATATTTGCAATCCTACATGGGCTGTATGTTTCACATTTAAATTGTATTTGCAATCCTATATGGGCTGTGTGTTTCACATTTCAAATATTATTCGCAATCCTATATGGACTGTATGTTTCACATTTCAAACATTATCTGCAATCCTATATGGGAGGTATGTTTCAATTTTCAAACATTTATCAACTGTATATATCATTATAAAATGTAGAAAATATTACAAACATTTTTGTAGTTTAAATGTGACCTGGATTATTTTCAAAAAATGTAATTTAATTTCATTCAATTATACGTGATTAATAAAGTATATCACAAAACGCATTATGAGACATTAGAATAGACTATGTGACTCGAATAATGTGGTGGACCCAGACAAGACATTAAAGTCAACTATGTGACTGGAGCAATGTGGGGACCCGGACGAGACATTAAAGTAAAACTATGTGACTGGAGCAATGTGGGGACCCAGACAAGACATTAAAGTCAACTATGTTACTGGAGCAATGTGGGACCCGGACGAGACATTAAAGTAAACTATGTGACTGGAGCAATATGGGGACCGGGTCGAGAAATTAAAGTAATCTATGTTACTGGATCAATGTGGGGACCCGGACGAGACAATGAAGTAAACCATGTGACTGGAGCAATGTGGGGACCCGGACGAGACATTAAAGTAAAACTATGTGACTGGAGCAATGTGGGGACCCGGACAAGACATTAAAGTCAACTATGTGACTGGAGCAAACTGGGGACCCGGACGAGACATTAAAGTAAACTAAGTGACGGGAGCAATGTGGCGACCCGGACAAAGTATTGAAATTTTTATTTCATCATCTTGCTTCAGATCAAGAAATATAGGTTCATGAGTCGAACGTGTCCCACGGGTCTAACTTAAATCAATCATTATGCAACATGATTGATTGATTTTGATTTAACTTTTAGAAAATCTCAATTCTGGGGCGTTCGACGACACTTTGAGTATTGACGAAGTTAAGTTACATTTAGTAAGGCAAATATAGTATGCCAAACCACACATTAAAAGTTAACAAAATTAAAACTTATATCAGTAAGAGAACGGCTAGAACAATTTTATTGTAAGCTACCCTAACGTAATTTGGACGCCACGCCGATTATCGCGTCACAAGCTTAGCATTGTCAACACTTGATTAATTGGTTTTCAGAATTTATCCACTTTTATCACATAGTTGCTACAATCTGCATATAGCGTGTACAGTTTAATATTTTTGTACATCAATATGTTAATATATCACTTTATGTGAATATAATTGGTCTAAATAAACCCATGACATTACTGCGCAGTAAGCAACCGTGGGAATTTTGTTTACATCCGCCCTCTGGAACTTTTATTCGCGATTACTATCAATATTTTGGCGCCAATGTTTAAATTGGTTGCACGAGGGGCATTGGGAAAAACAGGTACGTCTGTCAGAATATGACCAATTACCCCACATGGGCTTTTTCTAAATAAAACTTAGGGTATCGGTCAATGGATAGAGGGATGGGATGGGGACCTGTAACATGGACCTCACCCTGTAACATGGACACGACCCTGACACATGTACCCCACCTTGTAACATGGACCCCAACTTGTAACTATTGTGCATTAAATGTTAACCTATATGAGGGAATAAACCTACCCATGTTTAGAGAAGAATGGAGACATATGCCGGTCTCCCAACTAGGAAAACTGTATCAAACCACAATATTGTTAACGCGGTTAAAGAACTCATGCTTCGTATTATGTGGTGCAATTCCGACTCTAAATCAAATTTGTCCGTGGTTTCTATACCAAATTAAATAAAAATGCAAATATCGCCAATGCTCGCAAAGCTGGACACTATTCAACTCGTTTTATAAATTCAATATTAAATTAATACTCAGTTTAGATCCTCTATTTCAGGGGTGTACAACCCCCGGCCCGCGGGCCGGATGCGCCCCGCGAACGTGTTCTGTCCGGCCCTCTGGACAAATTAAAACAACACAGAAATCTGGCCCGTGAACAGTAATTATATTAAAGAAATTAGTGTTTGCGGCCCTCGAGTGGTCTTAGAAAATGCAAGCTGGCCCATGGCCGAAAAAGGTAGTGCATCCCTGCTCTATTTATATAAACAATCCACACGTGGGTCCAGTTTTTACTGTATTTCCCAAGACTGATATCTGCTAAATTTCTCTGCAGACACAGGCTGGGCAGACCAATACAAGAAAGTGTTTTGGCGAACAAATATCCGACTTAATATACGACGAGAAGTCAGTGTGAAATAATAGATGTTGAAAGTTACACACTACGTTTCAACCAGGAACGAAATACCTTTTCCTTTATTGTTTGCTATTATTTCCTCTACATTTTAATGAAAAAGGAAAAATAACTGTGAATGCATTGGGTTTACCTACCCTTAATTATTGCTTACGTTGCGATTACTACACGCTGTGACTTTAATGAATTTAGTTGGATGAAATAACAGTCATTTTAAATGCCCACTAATTGCATCCGATTTTTTCTTTCTTTCTAATATGTGAAGGAAAAGGACGACGGGTTTCAGAGTGCCATCTTTCTGGTTTACCTTCCGCCACATTATTACTTACTAGAGTAATAATGATTTGTTGAAATCGTAAAATGAGGTCGTGGAAAAGTGATTTATCCTGACTGTATTGCTGGTGATATTTATAGTAACTGCATTTTTGTCCGTATGTATGCTGACTGTATTATTGACCGTATCTACATTGACTGTACTAATGGCAATATGTATCTTGATTGTATCATTGGCCATATCTATCCTGACTGTATTATTGGCCATGTCTATCCTGACTGTATTATTGGCCATATCTACATTTACTGTACTATTGGCAATATGTATCTTGACTGCATCATTGGCCATATATATCCTGCCTGTATTATTGGCCATATCTATCCTGCCTGTAATACTGACCATATCTATCCTGACTGTATCATTGGCCATATCTATCCTGACTGTATTATTGGCCATATCTATCCTGACTGTATTATTGGCCATATCTATCCTGACTGTATTATTGGCCATATCTATCCTGACTGTATTATTGGCCTTATCTACATTGACTGTACTATTGGCAATATGTATCTTGACTGTATTATTGGCCATATCTATCTGACTGGTACTAGGACAAATTGGTAGCGGACAAAATGGTACGGACAAAATGGTATGGACAAAATGTTAAGTGGACATAATGGTATTGGACAAATTGGTATGGATAAAATGGTGCAGACAAAATGGTACGGACAAAATGGTATGGTAGAAAATGGTACTAGGATTAAATGGTATAGACAAAATGATACGACTACAATTTTATTAATACGAAATGTAAAAAAAAAAAACAGAAAAATTGATTCTTGAAAGCAAGGAAGAGCATGGAAGCGTGACAAACACTAGATCAAGTTATTCCTAGGCTTCATGGTAAATGCTTAATTTCAATGCCAGAAAGCCAGTTTGATGAAGGTCATCATAAAGTTAGTTTTAGTTGTCTGATTTAAAAATGAGACCAACATAAACTCTATCTCAGATGACATGAATAATCATTTTAGGTAATGGAAGGCTGATTTTGTTGATTCAAAATTGTTGCGAATTGTTTCAGTCATTAAACTTGCATTGAATTGCTATTTGGTATCGTTGCATTTTGTAGATTCGACATAAGTTATTTGCAGTTTCACTTTAGTTTTTTTAAATAAAATACAATTAACATTTCCGAAGTTACATGAATTTAATAAAAATCATTTGTATTGGTTTCTTTTTCAGTTAGTTTATGGATGCGTGAATATTTTAAAATAATAATAAAATTTAAATTTTATTATGATTTTATGTAATTATTATTTTCATTAGCAAGCGAAGTTCGAATATATGCACCATATGCCCCATATCATTTTGCATGCAACATTTTAACCATACCATTTTGTCTATACCATTTAATCCTAGTACCATTTTGTCCCATACCATTTCTTCCGTACCATTTTGTCTGCACCATTTTATCCATACGCAATTTGTCCAATACCATTATGTCCACATAACATTTTGTCTGTACCATTTTGTCCGCTACCATTTTGTCCGTCCACCATCTGACTGTATTACTGGCCATATCTATCTGACTGTATTATTGGCCATATCTATCTGACTGTATTATTGGCCATAACTATCCTTACTACATTGTTGACCATATTTATGCTGACTATTCTTGGCCATATCCATTGCTTGATTAAACCCTGTGGAGTCCCTTAGGCCCTTAGGCAGTCGAAATCTTGGGGGCCCCCTCGCAAATTATCTCTGATACGTGTTATCAGTATTATTTTGATCTGTTGTCGCGGGGACCCATTGCCGGTGCCTAATCTGCCTGTTTGGTATTTCGGCACTGGTCGTATCTATCCTGACTGTATTATCTGCCATATCTCTGCTGACTATATTTTCAGCCATATTTATCCTGATTGTATTATCATCCATATGTAACCTGACTGTATTACTAGTTAAATGTATCCTGACTGTATTGTTGGTTATAGACTTTTTCAAATTATGCTGTTTTCAGGACGTAAAGACTATTTGATATCAAACTGCTCCCTAACATATGGGTTTTGCCAAGCTAGACCCGCGGTTTCTGTCGGTGAAAATATTCGATTTACTGTTGGTTTTACCCTCTTTTCCATACATTTTCTCAAAATAAATCATTGCAAATCGGGAATATTTTTCAAAACGTGCTTTTAGCAGTAAATATTTAGCTAATAAATGGTGAGCTATAATAATTTTTTTCACTATCCAACAAAGGCGTTAGAGTTATTCACCTGCTTGGATGAGTCATATGCCGGTCTTATTGGTTGAGTGTCAGCGATAACGTTGTAGTAAAATTATGAAGAGGAGAGAGAATATTATGAATCAGGTTAGACAATATTATTAAATCGTTCTCTACCAAGACTCGAAGCCGTATCAACGAATTACGGCAACCATTGCACGCACAAAACCCTGTATCTCATCGACCATGCATACATCATCAAAAACGGATGCAGTGTGGTCGGTGGTATAAGCATTTGTGAGGAAAAGATAGACCCGCATGGCAAGCTAGCAAATAACTCGCATCTAATCCACTGTAACTCCTAAATCCTATTTCTTGCTAAAACTCTGTTTACCACGTATCCTCGTGTACAATCCAGGGTAGCACTATCTGCTCTGTTTGATATGTATTTGTACCTATCCATCTTAATTAATACGACTTGAATTTTGGAAAAGGAATTCGAAATATTGTACATTAGACGAGAGTTAATCGTCGGGTCGTCATGGAGGGGAAGGGGTGTCTGCTATGCGCGAATGATTTATACCAGCGATTTTTTGTGGATGTGTGCATGGTCGAAGGTTTATATGGGTTACTGTGCGCAGGCAAAGCCACTGTTGCCTTAACCCGCTGATCTGTGTTCGAGTAAAGATATGGAATGATTTCAAAATATTCTCTGTGTGATTTGGATTTTTAACATAGCTTTAAATAATTTTCAGTCATATCGCTACGATGTCTGCATTGTGGCAGTTTATAGCGATGTCTAGCACTGGGCAATCATGACACAGACATGTAACATTATGCCCCACCCAGTCACATTATCCTGACACAAGGCCGACCAGTCTAACACTAACCTCTTAATGCTGCTCGCCTAGCGAGGCATCTGTTAGCACCATTTTTATAAGTATTTGGTATATTCTCTCACCTGTATGATACTATTCTTTCTCAATATATAACAATTTCACTCAATATTGCCACAAGCCCTCCTGTAGGATCCAGGGATAATATAACAATTTCACTCAATATTGCCACAAGCCCTCCTGTAGGATCCAGGGATAGCACTTCCGCTATATCGGGTGTACATGTATAACAAAGGATTACCCAAGATGATTGACAACAGATCTTTATTTCAATGGAGAAAAATGCTTCTGCTGATGACAGTTTTTGTCCTTTCAAAATAGCGTTGTTATTTTATATTCTATACCTTAAACGTATGCTAGAGTAGTAATTTACAGAAACAACATACATTTTATTTGTTCGAAATGTTTTTGCAAAAAAGAAACCGCAACCTGTTTAGACTACTCCGGCTGGTAACGTTTCATTAGAGCGCAAACCGTTAGAGCTTATCACACTAGAGCGCAAAAAATATTTTTGTCCTACTAGAGTGAATCTTATTAGGGCGCATCCCATTAGAGCGCGAAAAACTAGTATCACTAGAGCGCGAACAATGAAAAACACATTTGTTAACTAAACTTTATATTTATTTTAAATGGGTTGATTCAGAATATGGCTAATACCAGTTATCAGTTCAATAGCATCAATGCTCCCAACGTTGTACATTACCGTCAGTCTCTGAATGCGTTTTTCAATGTCCAAATATTTCTTGTTTGGACGTACCACTTCTTGTCCTGCAGTGATTTGCAGTCGTGTAACGGCGGAACTTGCTGTTATAAATGTATCTATAATGTTTTATTCATGTAATATCGTGTTTGTGCTAGGAATGACCACTTTATATATTTTAATTTGCATTACATTTTTTATCTACTTGTTTATTTGCGTACAAAAAAGAATAAACCAGTGTAAGGTATAATAGTTGTATAAAATTATGTGTATTGATGGTTCTCTGGTTTCTGTCTAGTAATTATTTTCTAATAGTGACGAGACCGCCGTTGTTGTACATATTATAATATATAACATCAAACGTGATGGCAATTCAATCTTGTTGAACTTAATTTTTTTCTCCGCGCCCTATTGTGAATGCGCTCTAGTGAGATTTTTTTGCGCCCTAATGGGATTAGCCCTAATGAGGAAAAAAAAAAAAATCAGCGCCTCACTGAGCGGCGCTCAAATGGGATGCGCTCTAGTGAGACCAAACCCCTCGGCTATTTCTATGATTGGATTTCAATGCATTCGCAAATGCTTTCGTAAATAGCTGACGTGGTCCAAGTGGCAGCTACCTACCTATATATATATATATATATATATATATATATATATATATATATATATATATATATATATATATATATATATATATTCGTGCTATAATCCATAGTATTGACCTTGAAGCTGCTAATGTCTCATGCCCATGACTGTATATGAAAACGTTCAAAACTAAATATTTTACCTGATCGTGACTGCACGTTTCAATGGTATGGCAGTCATCCAGGTATTTAGCACCATGACAAATCCTACATCGTAGTAGTTGTGCAGACACTTGAAAATGACATGATATTATCCTTTTAAATAAATATAAATTACTTATACAAATATAACACAATAAGACATCGTTTTGTGAATCATGTGTTATTCAGATAAAATGCCAAGCATAGAGGTCGGAAAAGCTGAACTGGAATGGTAGAACTATGCTGTAACCTGTAATAAATATGGTGTACAATACTGAACAGAAAGAAATAATAAACAATTCATTTCAATAACGAAAATTAGTATATAAAAACTACCGGCTTGATTACTAAGATATATGACAAAAGTGACAAAGTATGTGCTACAGATTTTTTCGTCATATTTGTAAATGACTAAAACCACCAACTCACAGAGAGAGAGAGAGAGAGAGAGAGAGAGAGAGAGAGAGAGAGAGAGAGAGATGACAGCAATAATTGTGTATGCAATGTTAATATTAACTGTACAAAACTGTTTAAGACAATGCAATTATTATACACAGTACCTAGTTTCTAATGAAGATTAATACATCCAGGTATGATATATGATTACACTTACCTTCATCACAAAACAAAGTGCTCACAGCAACAAAGATTATCACGGCGTAATCTGTCAATAAAGACAAAACAAAATGAGACAATTAAGTTGTAACAATTACAGTGAAGCATGTGAAACGTTTCCGATACCGAAAACTAAAGTAAAGGACTTAATTCGTGTGTCTAATGATATCTTGGAATAAAACAAAGAATTTAAGAACGGAAGCAATTGTATACTTACTGTCCATTTTAAATATTTGATCGTATTGGGCAGTCGCGTAAAATTTAACTGTAAAAATGAATTATTTTTATTTTAGAAATTCTTCTGCACACTGACTTCCGAGATTAAATAAATGTTGCAAAAAATTATTTTCAAAAATAAGATTATTTTTTAAAATAAGAATCAATAATGTTTTCAGCAGAATTTTTTTTCTCTTCAAGCTTTGACTTTCCACTTTAGAGTGGAAAATAAAATTAGTAGATGGGAATTGGACTTCTGTTTATATAAACAAGTATGTACTGAATCACATTGCATCGGGGAGTGTAAACGACACGACTATGTTCAACTTCCTTGTCCTCTTTCTATCACGTGTCGCAACAAGATCGTCTATTGGCTTGATGGACTTCGTTTTATGTTTATCTTTGACCCTGTCGTGTCTTTCTTCAGCCTACAAAACCGTATGTAACTTTGCCTGTACGCAGTAGTCTCGACCCTAAGATAAGACAATTCACCAAACAATAGCCACTTACTATAACGGTCCACTGTACTATAACGGTCTACTGTACTATAACGGTCACAGCATGTAATGAGTTGCAGGAGAACATTTTCTTCGACCGCAAATATAAAGAGGTAATTGGCAGAAACTGAGAATAAATCAATTCACCTATAAATCAGACATAATAATTTCATTGCCTCGATCACATTCGGCTCGATCATCCAAGAACTGGCCCTCAAGGCTATGCAGAATTACAGTATTATAATTATATTTGACCTCATTGACTCAAACTACCAGACCGCTCCGGTGTCCTAGTGGTTAGAGCGTCCGCCTCGGGGTGGGTTCGATCCCTGGCTGAGTCATACCAAAGACTTACAAAAATGATACTAACAGCTCCCTCATTAACAACAAAAACAACAACAACAACAACTAAGCTAATACAGCAGCTGCTGCATTGGTTCCAGTCACTGATGTGTTTCTTTTTTATTGCGTTTTTTATTGCAGTCTCGTCATAATGAAATCTTGGTCACGACTTTTATTCTCGCTGAAATCCTCATCCTGAAAACTGGATTGTTTCTTCTTCTCATTATTTGTACATTACATTAAAACTTCATATTGATATATATATGGCTACCAGACATATTGATTGTGGAGGCTGTACTGATGGTTGTTGTGGTGGCGTAGTAGTAGTAGCAGCAGCAACAACAACAACAGTAGCAGCAGTAGAAGTAGTAGTAGTAGTAGAAGCAGCAGCAGCAGCTGAAGTAGTTGAAACAAGTTAGAGCAATACTACAGTAGTTGTAACTGTATTATAGACATGACCTTCTCTTGGACAGGTGGTTTGATTTTTCGGGGGGCAGTGTTAGAAAAGCATTTAATAAGCATATTATTGCTTTCGAATGTACTCTTGTTCAACGCGCTTTGAAAACTATTGTTGATTGTTTCTTATTCACCTTTTCTCCTTCATGATCTTCGTCTTTCCATTTTCTTACAAACTGACCGAAAACGTAAACAGTTTGTAAAAATATTGCACTATGTGACTAATGGACGATCTCAACAAACGATATCAGAATCATATAAACGTGTCATAACATTCGAACATTCAAAAACAATACCATATGTGTAATGATGGACCAAATATCGTAATACAGTTGCGAGAATTGAATTTCAAATTGGTGCCAGTGACTATTATGTTTGATATTAATCCAACTACATGTGTTTTAACATAAAGTTCTTCAAGGTATACTCTAACCTAGTTAAAACGTTCTTAAATAACTATATATCCCTACGCGAAAAGTATAAACATTCCAACCAACCTTTCATGGTCCGGTATCTGTAAGAATATCAGATGGGCGAGAAAAATGGAGCAGGCAATCCTAATATCTGGTGAAATGCGAGACCAGAGACCCTTGTCATGTCTACATCTAGGGAGTGTGAGTGAAAGAGAGTGCATTATAGACTGGACTTCTTTCGATGAGATAAAGTCGGTAAAGAGCAAAGAATAAAAGCTAATAGGTGTTTAACCAATATGTTTCCCTTTGAACTGAAAACATTTACACAATGTATTCAAGCCAATGAGATAAATTTAAATTGGTCACAAATATAATATGTAAGTAAATGTTACTTATTAATCAATCAAAGTGTGTGCAGACGTGTGTGTGTGCCTGTGCTTCAGTCACTGTTCATATAATAACCGTTTTCCCTTCCATCGGCTATAACCGATGTCATTCACTTGTAGAGTTTATTTTAACGCAGTGGTTCGCAAATTTGTTCAGGTCACCGCCCCCCTTGGTTATCTTCAGCACCCCCTACCTTACTTTGTAAGAATCATTAATCAGCATTAGCGCCCCCCCCCCCCGTAATACCCCTCCCCCTCCCCAGGGGGAGGTACCGCCCATTTTGGGAACCACTAATCCAGGGACGTCATTGCAACTATTTTTCGGGGGGGGGGGGGAAACACTTGGGGGGTGGTGGTGGCAAAACCTGACGGGCTTGTTAATTTTCGTATATAGGCTACAGCAATTTTACAGCACATGCAAATTGCATCCCCTCCCCCGCCCTTCCATGACCCTGCACTGCTCTAACGTGCTTAGTTGACTTAGAAACATACAGGTAAGCATAATCTTCGAAATGCGGGAAGACTGGATAATCTGCCAACTTATGGAAGACTGAATGATCTGCCAACTTATGGAAGACTGAATAATCTGCCAACTTTGGCAAGACTGGATAGTCTGCAAACTTCTGGAAGACTGTATATCTACGAACTTGAGAAGACGGTGTTATTGTTCGAATATGGGGAAGATTGTTATCTGCGAAATTCGTCAAGTTCTGCTGTATATCATTAAAAAAATTCAATACAGAAAATGGTTTGCACAGGTTCTTAAAAATAACACCTTGTCTTCTTATACTCTTTTGCATCTAATCTGACATTTTAGCAGCAGCTACAATTAACCTCCTCTAGTGTATTAATTGTGTATGTTTGCATGTGCCTGCCCAAAATCCTCAATGATTTCCAATAAAACCTGTTATTGTGATGTTCTGTGCAAATATATACCATGTTGTGTTTTGTTTTTTTTTTAAAGTTGATTCTACAAGCTCTAAAATTGTCTTTAAGAAGACTAGATCGCTAAACAAGCGGGGTGAGGTAGAAAGTTTCGCGCAGACAAATAAACGAAAGTGACCGAATTGACCGGATATTGCTCACCTGCTGTGCAGTGGTCTAGAGGACAAATATTGAATTTGGGCAAGTAATTTGGTTTGAATGAAACCCATGTAGGGATAATGTTGAGTCATTTTATAGAAACTGTTGATAACTTAAATGCTGCTTAATTGTTTCTATTTCAATGACTTCATATGGACATGAAGGTGCATTAACATGTACTTTAAGAAAGTGAAAGTTGTTCATGGTTGAACGACCAATCCTATCAAATCTGATACGACAAGGCAGGTTTTGAAGAGAACATTTTTAATATTGGTAACAGTAACCATACTTGATGGGATCTAAATCAGACGCATCGTTTGCTGATTTTTACGCCCGGTTGCTACGGAAGTAACACCATTACCTGGTAACCATGAGGAACACAAGTTAGCTGGAGTATGTGGTAAAAACGAAACGTTCATACCAAATTTGATCAAACGTGAAGAAAGTGATAGGTAGTTGAAAAGAGAGAGAGAGAGAGAGATTGGGTTATGAGGGCTAATAGACAAGTCACGCATATATATATATATATATATATATATATATATATATATATATATATATATATATATCAGTATGGCCTCAGTTTTATCATCATTAGTCTGCAGCTTGTTACATGTCATCCATGATTTCACATCAGAAATGCACTTCTCTACACCTGGGATGGTAGCATCAGCTTCAATTGGGTGGCTAGATTTGTATATTTGGGTGTCATCAGCGTACAATTGGTGAGACACTGGATGATGATCTATGACACTTGAGAGCGACTGCGTGTATAGAATGAAGAGAACACGTCCAAGAACATACCCCTCTGGAACACCACAACATATATCAACTGGGCTGGAGTGTTATCAACTGGGCTGGAGTGTATTCCATTTGCAAATACAATTTGTGTCCTGTTGACCATTTAGGACTTGAACCACAGTAAGGCTGTATCATGAATGCCAATAAAATGCTGGAGACGGTGAAGTAATATGTCCTGGTCTATTGTGTAAAATGCTGCAGACAAATCAAGGAGGGTGAGGACAGTAATCTTTAATCTATCCAACGCAGAGAGAATGTCATTAACTACTTTTAGAAGAGTAGTTTCAGTACTGTGGCAAGGACGATATGCAGATTGTACATTGCTAAAAAAGACTGTTTGAATTTAGATGATACAAGCTGTTATATATATATATATATATATATATATATATATATATATATATATATATATATATATATATATATAACATAAACGTATCATGTAGCACGCATTTTGAGTTAGAAACCACATATTTCCGCAAATCCTGAAGCAAACTTACACCATTTCTAAACAGACTCACCATGTTAAAATAAAATATATGAACCAATCTTAGACAAGCAGTTGCCCTCTATGCATTTCACCATGGATGCTTAAGTCTTATTGCTCGTTTCAATTTATGTTTATCTTTATCTTGTTTGTCATAGGATTCTCCTAAACCCTAAATCGTCGTTCTATACAACAAAGGTGGCTTAACCGTTATGAGGAAAAGTTGTAACTAGTTGTTCCACGCTTGATATGAAAGTCACACCGTAACTAAGGGTGTGACGTGGGACACTACTTTGACAGTGTATATCCTATGAAACACTCCTACCACATTTGATTGACATTGTATAACTATTAAAATGACCGATTGGTGTGTGTGGGGGGGGGGGTGGAGGTGGAGGGGGGAGTTGCTTTTTTTATACCTCAAACGGATTTTGCAGACTCACCATAGAGTCCTTTAAAATTAGTTGAATCTTCATGTATAAAATGTAACCTGAAACCCAAAGCCATTAAATGCTTATTTATCTTTTTGTTTTCACTGAGTTGATGTTTTTGATGGCTCATTATGCAATACATTTTACCTGTGCTGCAATGTAACATTTAGTCTGTTTTTCAAGATCGGTGCAAATGCAAGAGTGAATTTTTAATGCTTGGTGAGACCTTCAAACCTCGCGATTTTATCTGACTGTTGATTTGAAACCATAATGTTATATAACATGTGTCTGGTAAGAACCCCGCCCCCACCCACCCACCCACACACACACACATTCCACGCCGTACCAACTCCCCTCCAAATCTCTTTCCAATAAGGCCCTTTGTGCGCTTTGCGCACAGATTTTCAGAATCACATTCTACCTACTTCCTTCTGTTTCCAGAATGTTAGGAAGTATGAACTTTGCTCATTCCTTCAAAAGAAGATGTCAAAAGTAGTTAGGTTCGAACCCCGGCTGAGTTATACCAGAGACTTATAAAAATGGTACTAACAGCACACACAGAGAGTTAACACGTTAGTGTTAGGACTGGTCGGCCTGGTGTCAGGATAATCTGACTGGGTGGGGCATGATGCTACATGCTTGCGGCATGATGTACCAGTGCTAGACACCATATTAAACAGCAAAATTGCAGACATCGTAGCGATATGACCGAAAAATTGTTAAAGGTATGTTCAAAATCCAAATCACACACACACATTACCATGGAACATGTACACATAACCGTTACGAGACCTAGGTTCTTGTAGACTACTTGGCAGACTCCAAATATTTCGTCGTATTTTGTCCCTAACGAGAGCGAGATAGTAAAGGGAAAGCACAGATGATTAGGGTGAATGTTTAATTCATTTAGAAACAGATTGTTTTCTCGTTATTTTCTTACTTTGCTAATGATTAATCAGTGCAAATTATCAATGAATTAGAGAGCGTAGAAGAGATAGCCTACTGTTGAAACAGAAACTACTATTGCGACAAGATTTATACATGGGTATTAATGTGCCATGGGTGGACCACATTTTGATGTTATACAGTGTTGGTGTATCAAATTGCTCTGTACAAACGCTATAAAAGCTATGTTTCTTTTAATGTTGATAAAGATATTTAAATTAAATTTGATTACTTAGTGATGCGGGACCATGGGTGGCAGAGTATTCTAAGTGCTTTCCATTATTGATCAATTTGTGGGTTTCGAGTCTCAGGCTCGGTCAATGTGGGTACATGAGGAAGTTTGCCAGTTGCTTCCCGTAGGTTGGTGGTTATTTCTGCAGTTTTTCCTGGGTTCTTCCTCCACCAGTTATACTGGCCAATACGTATGGCCTATCTTGTGCTGAAAAATGTCTTTAAACCCCATCATCGATGTCTTATTTCAGTTAACTCTTTATGAACAAATGGATCAGACTAACCCTTCCTAGGTATCAATATTCTTGTATGCATACTCGACACTGCTTGATGATGAAGTATGGCTTAAAGGAAGTATAGTTTAAGAGATAAAAAATTATACCAAAGTGGTCAATGACTTCCACTGATAAAAAGTAACCTGAAACCCAATCATCAAAAACTTTTCTTTCTTTTTTTTCTTTTTTTTTTTGGGGGGGGGGGGCTTTTCCACTTTGCCATTTTTCATCCTTTCTTTCTTTTTTATATTTCAATTCACTCTGAGTTATTTTTCTTCATAAATCTTCAAGGATTTGTGTTTACTCTTCATTGATAACTGAATTCCAATAATAAAAAAACAGCAGCCCTAAGACTAAAATAAACAACCCACAATCAAGTGATTTATTGTATATTTTTTTTTCATGGCAACCATTTCATTTCTAACATTCATGGTATCTCTCCAATGGCTCGCTCCACACAATTTTTTGTCCCCTAAAGTATTTTTTTTTGCTACCATCTCTTCGATAAACTTTTCTGGGTTATCAGCTTTGAAGTTCCTTTTACTTTCATTGGTGATTGTTTATAAAACAAAATTCTGTATTTCATTTTTTTATATTTTAATATTAAGCAGGAATTGAATTCACCTTAAACCAGGTAAAAAAAACAAACATATTAAAGTGCTGTATTCAATGCCCAATCAGTAGGACCACCGGAAAAGCGCATATAAATAGTTAATTTTATCAACGAACATAATATCGACGTTTTTATCCTGACAGAAACATGGCTAAAAACATCAGGCGATGAATCCAAGTGCGTGGATCTAACACCCACTGGTTACTCCATCAAGTCGTTGCCCCGTAACTCTCGCGGATGTGGAATTGCTATCATCACAAAGAACTCCATGATCAAATGTCTTCACCACACAACAAAATTCAATTTCGACCACACATCGTCTGAACTAGTCCAAACCACACTCATACTGGAGCAAAGGTCAGTCCATTTTTTCTGCCTATACCGCCCTCCTCTTAGCAGAAAACGCAAACTGACTGAATCTCTGTTTTTGGAGCAGTTTCCGAATCTCCTGGAGTATGGAAATTCGATAGGTGGCAACCTGATCATTCTTGCAGATTTCAACTTTCACTTTGACTGTCCCAGAAACCCAAACACATCAAAACTCCTAGATTCCATTAATGTTTTCAACCTCAAACAGTCCGTTAACCAACCCACCATAAACATGGTCACATTTTAGACTGGATTCTTCATAGACCTGATGATAACATTCTACGGTCTTCCCTGGTATCCCATGACCTTGCATCAGATCACCTCTGCATTATATGCCATCTTGACGTATCAGTCCCTAACCCTCCACCTTTATCTGCTACTAAGAGAAAACTCCGCATGATAAATATAACCAAATTAATGCATGACATCCAAGCAAACCTAACAACTTGCTTACCTCCTACAGCAGAACAAATCGATAACTGCCTGTGTTCACTGCTGGACAAACATGCCCCAGCTACCAAGTGCAGATTATCAATTCAAAAGTGTTCTCCATGGTATAGCAGTGTGAGGGACCAGCTTCGTACTGCTAAAAGAGACCGCCGTAAAGCTGAGAGGCTTTGGCTTCCCACCTGACTCACTATTCAAAAGCAAATCTATGAAGCCGCTAAGAAGAATCTCACAAATATAGTCCATGCAGCGAAATCAGCCCACTACACTACTAAGATCATGGAAAGTTCCAGCTGCAAAGAGCTCTTCGGGATTACTAACAAGCTAATGTCAAGGAACAAATCTACACCACTTCCAACTACCTTCTCTCCAGTCAGCCTTCCGGACATGTTTGCAAATTTCTTTCGTGACAAAGTACAAACCATTAGAGATAAGCTTGACGCCACAATTTCAATCGACTCGTCGTCACCATAGTTGGGATACAGAATTTGAATGGCAACCATTAGCAGAATTTGAACCCGTCTCTATGGATTTCGTACGTACAATCCTGATGAAGAGTGCACCAAAGTTATGTGAACTTGATCCAATTCCATCACTGCTACTCGAGTGCTTAGATCCATTATTGCCTTCACTAACGGATGTTATTAATACCTCTCTCTCATCTCACTAACCCAATTTCTCATCTACATAGAGTTTATTGTTGCAGTCATTATTATCATACGGGTATTTGACATTATTTAACAAACTCATTGTCCATGTTGATTTCTGAAAATATGTGGTTGCTGTCCTGTCCTGTCCCAAGTCTAGTTATACTATAACCATTTGACCCACCTAATAAACAATAAGCTCTTACCATATTCACCAGATTTTTTTTAACATCCCAACTTATTGACTGGTCACTACGTAAAATCAGTGTAACTTTGTTTCCATCAGATAGATCATCCCAGCCTAATGTTAAATCCTTTATATCAGTTGACTTTTCACCAACTTTCTCATGACAACACCACCAAAAAATTGTCTAATTGTTCAATGTTGATCAAAAACATGCTAACCTCGTCATGCAGCATGATGTCCCACCCAGTCACATTACCCGGACACCAAGCCTAACAATAACTTCTTACTGCTGAGTGCAAAGTGAGGCAGCTGCTTGTACCATTTTTATAAGTCTATGGTATGACTTGGCTGGGGGTTCAAACCTATGACCCACATCTGAGGCAGACATTCTGACCACTTAGGCCACTGGAGTGGTTGCCAATCATTGTAATAACTGTGTCAACATTGGTATAAATATTTGCCCTTATATTCTTGGAATTATCATTCATGTACATTTCAGATAAAGCATTATTCTGATTATCTGCCAGCCTTAGAATTACAATTTTGAAATTAATCATTTTTAAATCTGTTTCCATTTCATGCTCATTCACGATGAATCATATCAGAACATTCATGTAAATAATCATCTAATTCATTTTTAATATTTTAGTCTTTTCTGTTTTGGGGGGAGGGTCAGAACATAAAGTTGTCATTATTAAGGTTAAACGTTTTTTTTCAAAAATATTAAAATTTATCACCCTTTAATTTTCGTAAAACAAATGTACAGCATATTTAAACAAATCAGTGGTGCAAAATTTTTTTAAAAATCATGTCTTTAACAATTACATGTTTACTTGTCTATATAAAACATCCACTTGTCTGTATTTTCATAGTTAAAAAGAATATTAGAAGACAGAACTGTTAAATGCTGTCAGTTACTTAGGTCACCATTTAAGTGCATATGGATTGGATCTGTGACATGTATACTATACCGAATATTTTGAACTTGTCTTAGTTTTGGACTCTTATGGTCAAGGTCGACAAATTAACAAGAATGCATTCTTGGTCTATAAATGATGAATCAGTACTAGCATCTGAATGGATGGATATGAATTTAGCTCTTGGTATTTTATCCTTGACATTTTCCAGTAGGGATGCCAGATATACCATTGACAAAATCAATGCAAGCAGTTTTATTGATGTGATCAGTGCCAAGTTCAACTCTATTATTGATTTGAATCTCATAAAGAAATTCATAAAATAGATTTTCTCTGCTTTGCTGCATTAAACAGCTTCTTGTGTGTGTGTGTGTGTGTGTGTGTGTGTGACTTGGATTTTTAAAGGAACTTTAACAATTTTTCAGTCATATCACTACGATGTCTGCAGAGTGGTAGTTTATAGTGATGTCAAGCACTGGGGCATCATGTCACAGACATACAGCATGATGTCCCACCCAGTCACATTATTCTGACACCAGGCCAACCAGTCCTAACACTAACCTTTTAATGCTGAGTGACAAGCGAAGCAGCTGTACATACCATTTTTGTAAGTCTTTGGTATGACTAAGGAGGGGATCAAACCCACGACCTTCTGCATCCAAGGCAGATGCTCTAACCACTAGGACACCAGAGTGGTTCTAAACAGCTTCTTGTAATACTAAGTTTGGCAAATATCATATTTTAGTGATCACTCTGGATAAATCGCTTACTTCTTTTCCTCAGATATGGCCTTTTGATTATCAAAGTTCAACTGACATTTCTTGTGCTTTGCACATTTCTGATGTGAGGCCCGGAGCTGCCGATCACTGCCATCTCACCTCTGTCTGTGCTGGTTCGAGTCTCTGATTCATCCAGTGTGGGCATGTGAGAAAGCTTGGTCCATCCCGGGGTATTCCTGGGTTCTTCCTTCATCATTAATACTGGCCGTCATGTATAGCCTATCATGTGCTGAAAAATGGGATTAAACCCCACAATAACAATAACATTTCTGATGTGTTAGTAGTGTCTTTTCTTATGATAATCTGTCCTGCAAACAATCCAATGCTTTTGTCTGCAGTTGAGGGGTTACCTTCTACATATATTACTGGATGCAATTGTTCAATCTGTATTGGCCTCAAGCCAAGAAAACTCCTGCAGCCAAGAATCTTTTAATTCCTGTTTTCTTATTCTATTGTATTCCCTGTCAAGTTAAGTTTTAGCCCATTCTGTTGACTTTTTCATTAAATTTTTCACCATTCATCCCCAGCTTTATAGGAAAACAATCAATCCATCCAGATACATTCTTGGAAAAATTCATCAGTTGCACATAACGGTTGTTATGAGTCCAGCGACTGGTTCAAAACAAGAGATTCCTCAGGGAAGTCCTATCCTCCAGACAATGAAATTCATTCTGACGTAACATCAAAAGATATCACATAAACCAGTTTTGCCTACTGCCATCGGTTCTATCCATAGAAGCTGCAGCTGGTTTCAGTCATAATCAATAAATGTCAGTACTATGTAAATATACAAAGCACCACGTGGTAACTATACAAAGCACCACATGGTAAATATACAATGCACCACATGGTAAATATACAATGCACCACACGGAAAATATACAATGCACCACACGGTAAATACACAATGCACTACATGGTAAATATACAATGCACCACATGGTATATATACAATGCATCACACTGTAAATATACAATGCACCACATGGTAAATATACAATGCACCACATGGTAAATATACAATGCACCACATGGTAAATATACAATGCTCCGCAAATACTAACTGGTCAGTATAAGTAGCACTTGTGTAAACATCACTCAAGTTACAGGCACCAATTTACTTGTCCACCAATTTACTTCTCCACAGATAAATAATCTTGAAAAAGATGCTCATCTCTAAAAACAAATGTCCTGCTCAGACAATAGCGACAATGGATTTCTGCACTCCTGTGTGTGTGTGTAGGTGTGTGTGTGTGTTACTGTATATATATATATATAAACACACACACATATCCTTCAAGACTACCATAATTTAAAGAACATATCTTCCACCAGGGTCTAATATATTTTTTATTTTTCTGTTAACAATAATTATCCGATAAATCTTCAGTATTTATCTATTTATTTTCCAAAGAATGCAAGAGTCCAGTTTAAATAGGGGCCCCGAGTGGCCGAGTGGTCTAAAGCGCATACCCTTACCGATCACTGCCATCTCACCTCTATTTGCGTGGGTTCAAGTCTCAGGTTCAGCCAATGTGGGTATGTGAGAAAACTTGCCAGTAGCTTCTCGTGGGTCAGTGGTTCTTTCCAATATTTCCCCGGGTTCTTCCAATATGCCAAAGTTATTACATGTGCATGTCAGTGTTCATTCAACAATTTAGCCACAAAAATCTGTGCAGCACATTACATATCACACTTTTCAGTTTCCTTTCATGGTAAAGGCATAAATTATATGCATCAACTTCATAAAACTAATTTATCTATTTTTTCTCTCACTGGACATAACCTGTTGATACTGATGTGCTAGTTTTGCTTTTTGTTTGCAACCTTGGCAAAGATTTATTTTGCCTTCCTTTTGTTAACCATTGATTTTGTATGCTAAATGTTCATTTTGTTTTTCTTTCATTTTCATCAACAGTTCTTTTTTCCATTAATTCTCCTCCTTGAATTGTTTACATACAGTTAGTATGTTCTAATGCTGGGTTGCATCTGCCTTCTCATGTAAGAAATCTTTCTTAAAATACATTACTGTACTTTTTTCAGATGATACAGACTATAATTGATAGTCTGTAGGTTTCTATATTCATTCCCCCTGATTTGGAATCAATAATATCATTTATGACATTCAAAGATGATTCTATTTGTGAGCAACGAAAAAGAATGGACATGATCATATTTTGGTCAACAAAGGTACCTGATAATAGATGTCACCACCAGTCATCTACATATGACCATTCCTTACATTCTAGACTAGTCAGTTTAGAATATTCGAACTTCCAAATTATACTTGTCTAACTCCTCCTTTAACAGCAATTCAAATCTTTTTGGCAAAGATTGCAAAATGTTGGACCTCTTGCAATAAGTTTATTTACAACTCATCCAACAATGTTCACACTGATTTTACATTCACGCAATTTCCATTACTGCACTTTTCAAACCCCTAGACAAACATTCTGTGTCTGTGTCTCTACTGATGATTCAAGTCTGGTAAACAAAACTTATTTCCATCAGTCTGCATTACAATAAGAATCAATCGATGAGTAGAAACTTTTGACCAATCAGAATGCTTTGTACCCAGATTGTCGAATACTACTAAAAGGATCATCTTTGTACAGATAAGTTAAAGCAAAACAGGACTGGAAAGACCATCATTTCAAAATCAGATCAGATATGATAAAATATGGACGGACCATATAGAGAAAAATCAGATTCAGGCATGGAGAAAAGCATCATTCCACTTAAAAATGAAACAACTTTTGCAATGACTATATGCATGATATTTACTGTTGCCATGGATACTGTAAATGTAATTAGTACACATTAGCATTCTAATGAAACAACTTTTGCAATGACTATATGCATGATATTTACTGTTGCCATGGATACTGTAAATGTAATTATTACACATTAGCATTCTGAGCATTCTGACCCATCAATAATTTTCCACTACATGCAGCCTGATTATCCAACCCTCAGTGAACATAACACAATGACCCAAAACACAACGACCCATAACACAACGACCCATAACACAATGACACATAACACAATGACCCATAACACAACGACCCATAACACAATGACACATAACACAACGACCCATAACACAACGACCCAAAACACAACAACCCATAACACAACGACACATAACACAATGACATAAAACACAACGACCCATAACACAACGATACATAACACAACGACCCAAAACACAACAACCCATAACACAACGACACATAACACAACGACATAAAACACAATGACCCATAACACAACGATACATAACACAATGACCCACAACACACCGACCCATAATACAACAACCCATAACACAACGACCCAAAACACAATGACCCAAAACACAACGACCCATAACACGAAGACACATAACACAAAGACCCACAACACAACGACCCATAACACAACGACGCATAACACAATGACACATAACACAACAACACATAACACAACCACCCATAACACAACGACCCATTGAGATTATCCAAACAAACAACCAAAACCTATGGGAATTTTAAATACCACACAAAAATTTAAAACATTTATTCAACTGGAAAATCGACAGAACATTTATTCAACCAATACGTGATTTTAAAAACTGCACCAAAATCTACCATTTACTATCTACTGGTAACAGAGTGAAGGACTGATGGTGAACAACATCATAATACAGTCAAAGATTCAGAAATATCAGGGGTAAGGGGTTGTCTAGTGGCATGTGGGATGGAACCTCTAGTGAAAGCCGAGTAGGTGAAGCACCCCTACAGCTCCTGAATTTTAAGCATTTCCAAGGCATAATTTAAACAATCTAACTAAAGTAAACTTTTTTAGGAAACATTTCAGTTATTTTGTGCCCAGTTTTGTTTTCGGCAGGGAGGTCACCTTGTTTTGCCAAATTTCCAACTATCAAAAGATACCTCTCTGTAGAATGCTTGATATATGCAACAAGTTCAATTGAATTGTTTTAAATTCCGAGAGCTATCCTCCAGATTAAAACTGTGCAGTCAGACATTTTATACCTCATTGACAATGAAGACTCAAATGTGTGCAGTCAAACAGATGGATTTTATACCTGATTTACAATGAAGCTACAAAGGTGCAGAGCATCTCTGGCTCCCATCCCCAGGGTCCATAACAGCAGCTAAAAGTTCAGAGTTAGAAAACTTTAAAGTACAATAACATTAAAAGAGACTTTATATTATATGCAGTCATGTGACTGATATGTACATGAAGGATTTACCATTCTGAATTGGGAGTCACTCTCTGCAAGTGGGGGTTGAGTAACTGGAGGTTGGGGAAGGGAAATATGCCATAAAAGTATGGATACTTGTAATAGCAAGCCACTGAAGTTGCTTTTGTTTTCATGTCTAAGATAGTGTGTGTGTGTGTGTGTGGTTTTGATTTTTAACAAAGCTTTAACAATTTTTCAGTCATATCATTATGATGTCTGCAGTGTGACAGTTTATAGTGATTTCTAGCACTAGGGCATCATGCTGCAGACATGTAGCATGATGTCCCACCCAGTCACATTATCCTGACACCAGGCTGACCAGTCCTAACACTAACCTCTTAATGCTGAGCACTAAGTGAGGTAGCTGTTAGAACCATTTTTATAAGTTGGTTTGACTCGGCTGGAGCTCAAACCTGCAACCTCCCACATCTGAGGTGGATTCTCTAACCATTTAGGCCAATGGAGCGATCAATTCTAAGAAGGAAAATTTGAATGAAAACAAAATATTGCTTTAAGTTTCAAGAAGTGGAGCATGCAGAAAGGAAAGACAGAAAGCAACAAGGAAAGAATAAAAGTCTGTGAATTGTATCCCTACAGCTAGATATTTTTGCTAAGGCTCACAAAATAAAAAAATATTTGTATTCAAGTTCTGAATATAAAAAAATATTTAAAATTAAATTCTTCTTAACAAATGAACACTATACAACATATACAACATAAAAAAGTAAGACCGCTTCATTTATGAATCCCAATAATCAGTTTCAGTGCTTGGACCCAGTGCTTGCCTTTTATCTTGATCACCTGACTGGTCACATGATATTAGTGTGTCACATGATGTTTCTATGTCATCATCCATATCGCCATATATATAACTCCTGCAATTAATTTCCTCTTCACAGGGAATTATAATAAATTTGTTATCTTCTGACAACTGATACCCAGTCTCCTTAAGATACATCCTGAAACAGATAGGAGTATGTCATGCAGCATAACGTAACTCATGCATAAATAATATTTTACTAAAAACAATAATCTTTAATTTCTGACATAAATAACCCGATCCATACATAATGTAATTTTTAACTGTGGTCAGGTGCAACAAACGCAACAAGTTTAATTAAAATGTTGAATAGTACACATCAGCCTTAGTGACCTAAAGGAGGCCTTTAGAAACTGTAGTTCCAGACCCAATGGAGATCAGTGACTTCGTCCTAAATTTATATGCAATGTAATCAGTGTGGTTTTTTTTAAAATTCACTTGGCAGCAGCAATCATCTCTTAACATAATGTCTAATAAATAAAACTGTCACATTTCAAAGCATGGCCAAGCATCTGGTCATTCTTTGTACCCACTGTTTGGATTTTCCAGGAGGCTGATTGTCCCATTCTTCTTCAACATCAAACATGTTTTCATTTGTTGGACATTACATCTGTTTGGATTTTCCATGAGGCTGATTGTCCCGTTCTTCTTCAACATCAAACATGTTGTCACTTGTTGGATATTACCAGATGAAACTAAATCATAAAACCAAAATCTTGGTTTTGATCATGTGGACATTTTGCATGATCAACATGGTAGGTAAAAGCATCTAAGCTACCACTTGTAAAGGTTAGTCTGGTTCAATGACAAAGTTCACAGTCTAATAAGAAAACATAGTGCCATAAAATACAAACCTAGAACAAGTCAATATCTAGACAAGATTGAGAATGAAAATTGTTAACTTTAATTATTTTGACAAAAGCAGTTCAAACTTTGAATAATCAATAACAATCTCCAACTTTCTACTTTACTGTCAGGGGCTGAGTGGTCTAAGGTGCTACCCATCTCAGATCACTGACACCTCACCACTGTCTGTGGGTTTGAGTCACAGGCTCAGCTATCATGGATATGTGATAAAGCTTGCTGGTAGCTTCCTGTGGGTCAGTGGTTCCTCCTGGGATTTTTCCAGGTTGTTCCTCCACCAGATATACTTGCTGCCATGTATAACCTATCTTGTGCTGAAAAATAGCATTTAATCCAAAACAACAATACCTTATTGCCATTTAAATATTAATGAACCCTGCTATCACTGATGAGAAGTAAATAGTGTCTCTAACTACATGAAGCAATCAATGTTATATTGCGCTTTTATAATTGTGGAGTGGTGGGCAATGTGCCTCTGTCACATACAGCCCCCTTTCCCAGGTACCTAACTTTTCTGACAATTGTGTGTGTACAATGATTTGCCATATCTTCATTGGACCATCATAATATCCACTAAGTTTCACAGCAATCCAACAAAAATTGCAACAGTAGTTGTGTTCATAAAATTCTGTCACAAAATGCATCCAGCTGTATGTCAGAAAACACAATAACTCCTCATAAAAACCATAGGAGCACGAAGATTTGTAGTTATGTGTTTTTAGATAACAACCAAAATACAAATCAAAATTTCACCATGACCCATAGCAAACTCCACGATATACTGTGGGACTTGTAGGACTAACAAGGTTGTGTCATGCATTGCATAAAGCTACAAGACATAAATGGCAATATTTCGAGCAAAACACTATGGGAAATATTTTTTGTCCGTATGTGAATCAAGAAGTGGGAGCCATATTTACCATGTTTCATGTTAATCCACCAAAATCTATGGACTACATTTACAAGCAATACATTGTATTAAGCTGTAAAGTAAAAACGGACAATATCGAATTGAAAATGCTGGGAGCAGAGCAACCTATTGATACACACAGGTTATGAATCTAACATTATCATGTTTCATGGCATCCCTTTAAACAACTGTGTCATTCTCTGCTACAAGACAAAAAAGGCAAAAAGTCTGTGAAATATCGCAGGAACAAAGAAATTTGACACTGTGCATCTTCAGGAGATGATCATAATATTTACCAAGCTTCATGGCAAACCATCAAAAACTGGATTTTTAAAAAATTCTAACATATTACAGAGCAACCCCTTAAATTCAAGGATTTTTCAGTTGTTTAGATATTTGAGGCAAGGAAGCAGAAGTTCTCAAATGTCTAAATCCCTGAATGTGTTTGTGTGTGTGTGTATGTGTGTGTGTGTATGTGTGTGATTTGGATTTATAATGTAGCTTTAACAATTTTTCAGTCATATCGCTACAATGTCTGCAATGTGGCAGGTTTTAGTGATGTCTAGTTCTGGGTAATCATACTGCATACATGTAGCATGATGTCCCACCCAGTCACATTATCCTGACACCAGGTCGACCAGTCCTAACACTAACCTCTTAATGCTGAACACCACATGAGGCAGCTGTTAGTATCATTTTAATGTCCTTGGTATGGCTCGGCCGAGGATCAAACCCACGACCTCCCACATCCAAGTTGGATGCTACAAATGGGCTGTTTAATGACTGAATATCAAAAGTCATAGAAAAATATCTAGTAGATATTTTACGTGACTAATTGAAAGTAACTTGTCCATTTAAATCTATTTTTTCACAGAACATTTGAATTTTTTTCATTAATGGCAAACTGTATAATGGAAAATATTTCCCTAACTCAAAATGCTTTCTAAAACTGAAGACTTAGAATTCACACATGGTTCTAGGAAGTAACTTTAATTGCAAATGTCAATACGAGTTACTTCCATGGCTCTTCCCATCAAATCCCCCCACTTTGTAGGACAGAAAACATGAAATTTACACAGGAACTGGGAACTGACTTTAAATAAAATGTCAATAAGAGCTATTTTCATGGTGTCCAAATCCCAACCTCGTATGTAAAACTGAAGCCTTGGAGTTTGCACATGGACTGGGAACTTACTTTGTATACAAATGTCAACAACAGCTACTTCCATGGCTAGCCCATCAAATCCCCCCAGTTTACTACAGCTTTCCCCATTCAGGACCATGATCAAAGAGACATAACCCCTAATCCCCTATAAATATAAATACACCTCTCCCTCGATAACTCGTGCACAACAGGGTCCACAAACATAGACTGCACTATAAGCGAGGTGTGAGTTACCAAGGGACCTCCATTTTGTTTTTTTAAATCGCTTTGACATCAAGAAAACCGTAGGGGTGGGAGCAGCATTAGGGAACTGGGCTGTTTAATGACTGAATCCTCATTTTACAATCACGTCGATAATAGTTTTTAATAATGCGCTTTTTCTAATGAAGTTGTTCATTATTATGTTTAAATAACAAATGAAAGATCGTTCCAACTGGTTTTAACAACCATCAAGTGTACACGAAGAATATGTGTAGTACATCACTTCTTTTTGGTTTTTTTATGAGCTGGTTCTTATACTGGTGTTTAATAGTATCTTGCCAATTGTTGATACCAAACAAGATTCCTTTTTTTTTCAAAAACATGCGACATTTATTTTGTGACATGTCTACGTCAAAACTCAATTTTTTATTATCATCCCTGAGGATATCTCTAAATGCCAGTTCAAGAATTCTCTGAAACCCGCTTGCCCACAATGGTCCATATCTGTGAAATCAAGCTCTTTATTTTATGAAATATTCTTTTCGCTTTGCTGCCTTGTTATCTTTGATCACAGTTATGAAAGAGTTGGTTAATTGGTTGACTGATCAAATGAAGTGAGTTCACCCGACATACAACCGAGGCCGCTAAAGTTGTTTGATTAAAAAGACATAACTTGATAATAGAAAGGAGGCCAGCTTTTAATTCAGTGCAACAATACAAAAATACTTCCGCATGTCAGTTATCAAAACATGGTCGGCACTTACTTAGGTTCTCAGAGAAACGCTCGCAGACATAGCTGTTATGGTAGATTGATGCATTTTACATTTAATTACAAGAGGACACATTGCATTTATGATGAGTACACTTAAAAGGAACTAAAAGATGGAACTATAACACAAATTTAAATTGATAACAAATTATTTTATTTGTATTTATTTATTAAAGTACTGCCTCCACTAGGTGTAAGCGACATTTTCATTGATCGAAATTTTATTACATAACATTAATTGCGATGCACTAGGAACGTCGTTAGGACAGAAAATGTAAAAAATTGTATGAGCTATTTTTAAATTTGATATTTCATAGTGTTGATTAAAATGTCCAGGTCCTATCTACCATTTTCAACGATAAAACAATCGATACATCAAAGTTTCTGTTACCAATTTTGATCGCGATTTTCTTCAAGTTCAACAAATAGGGATACATTTTGGGGTATTTTCAGGTTTTAAAAATGGGATCCATGCCTGACACTGCATTATAAGTGGGTTTGCGAGTTATCAGGGTGTGAGTTGTCGAGAGAGTGGTGTATAGGCATATAGAAATTAAAAGATACAAGTATACACCAGACAGTGGAAAGTGCTATACTTGGATCCAACATGAGAATGATGGATACTATACAGTGAAATTATATTTGGGACAGAATATTATCATTCATGGTATAAATTATTCAATTCATTCCCTACTGAGATTTTACCCCATGTCTGCAGACAAATCACCTTGCTATATGAATCAAACCCTAAACTCTATCGATTGTGCACACATACCTAAAATAGGATGGAACATAGTAGCTATTAAAAACATTCATGCAGAGCAGACACCTATATGATGACCCAGCAGTTAACTCTGAAACTAGTACACAGTCACTCCAAGTTAACTAGATATATATATATATATATATATATATATATATATATATAGCATCCTGCAACATATAAATGTGGGAAGAAATTACAAAATGTCTCTGTAATTTAATATTTTATATCTGATTCTAGAAGACCCCATGAGTGACCCAAAACTCATATCCCTCTTGCAAAATATTAGCATATATGCAACCCGTTCCTCAAAGCTGGTAAATTTCAATCTGGCAGTTGTAAGTGAAAGAGTAAGGACAGATGTACCAAGAGTATCCTAGGGAACTGAGAAAAACTGGAAAACATGAATATTTAGGGTCTATTATCATAGAGAAATTGTATATTGTAACTACATACATGTTTTTGGTGAAACAAGTATCCTTCCCAAACCAGGACCATGCCAGTGGCCTAGTAATTAGAGTGTCTGCCTTGGATGCAGGAGGTCATGGGGTTGAACCCCTGCCAAGTTATACCAAAGACATGAAAACTGGACTTGCACCTGCCTTGCTTAGTGCTCAGCATTAAGAGGTTAGTGTTAAGACTGATCAGCCTGGTGTCAGGATAATGTGATTGGGTGGGACATGATGCTACATGTTTGCAGCATGATGTCCCAGTGATAGACATCACTATAAACTGTCACAATGCAGACACTGTAGTGATATGACAGAAATATTTTTAAAGCTATTTTAAAAATCCAACACACACACTCCTTTCCCTACCACCCTAGATAATTTTGTGCTATAAAATGTCCAAATTCCCACCAAAACAGAATAGAAACTATTTTCTGAATTATACTCCCCATGCATTTTTCACACCTGAGTTCATCAATGGAACATAAGCTGCTAATCTGTTTCATTTTATGCAGGCTGTCCATGGGAACTAATACATTCTCATCTGCATCATCGTGGAAACAGACATCATTCTGGAACTGTTTAAGATGATAAGGCACCTCCATATCTAATTTTTCCTTGACTGTCAATTTAGAGGGCTCTTGGAAGGGAAAATCGATCTGTGCTATCTGAAATATATATATATAGTGTAGCAGGCAGTATCTCTTTCCGTCTCATGACAGAACAAGTTTCTAAAACAAAAAAGAAATCTAAAATTCAAACTACAATTGAAAAGTGAAACTATTATCCTCTCAATTTCTTCATTCATTTCTTTCCATGTCTACTAAATCCCAGCAAATAGGAGACAGATTTATCACTCCACAGCAAAATATTTGTTTTGCAGAACACAAAGAAATATGCCTAAAAAATATTATTATATGCTCATTTGTTTTCCCCATTAACTTTACATAGTCAGAATTGTTCAGTATTCCCCGATAATGAACGCGCGCGACAATACACATATAGCATTCACATGCATAAAGGAACTACTTTCTATTGTAAAGAAACTAATTGGTTGATACTAACTTCTAACTTAAAGTGAGAAGCTTCAGGAAGCACCCATCCAGGTAGTCATCTACATTTTGATCTTAATTATCGCAATACTTCACAAAACGTCAACATGAACACAATTTAACCAAAATTTAGTTTATTTGCAATGTTTTTAAAAAAAATAACCTTTGCTAAAATTTGGCAACTTAGTACCCAAACCAAAAGATATTCGAAAATGTAGTTTAATATCTGCATTAAAATTACATTCAGCTGCATACAGTGAAATTTGTATGAAATGTTATAACACAGGAACATATTGGCAAGGTGACCTTATATTTGGGTTAAATTAAAAGTACAAATGTGTTGAATGCATAACCAGATTGCGTTTTTTTATAAATCACATTATAATGACATATTATTGGTCATGAATTAAAAAAATCACATTATAATGGCATATTATCGGTCACGAATTAAGTAAATCACATTATAATGACATTATTGGTCAAGAAGTAAGCAAATCACATTATAATGGCATATTATTGGTCAAGAATTAAGAAAATCGCATTTTAATGGCATATTATCAGTCAGAAATAAAGCAAATCACATTATAATGACATATTATTGGTCAAGAATTAAGCAAATCACATTATAATGGCATATTATTGGTCGAGAATTAAGCAAATCACATTTTAATGGCATATTATTGGTCGAGAATTAAGCAAATCACATTATAATGGTAAATTATCAGCCAAGAATTAAGCAAATCACATTATAATGGCATATTATAGGTCGAGAATTAAGCAAATCACATTATAATGGTAAATTATCAGCCAAGAATTAAGCAAATCACATTATAATGGCATATTATTGGTCAAAAATTAAGCAAATCACATTATAATGGCATATTATTGGTCAAGAATTAAGAAAATCACATTATAATGACATATTAATGGTCAAGAATTAAGCAAATCACATTATAATGGGGTGCCCCAAGTGGCCGAGTGGTCTAAAGCGCTCTCCGTTACAGATCACTGCCATCTCACCTCTGTCTGCGTGGGTTCGAGTCTAGGATTCAGCCAATGTGGGTATGTGAGAAAGCTTGCCAGTGGCTTCTCGTGGGTTGGTGGTTCTTCCCAGGGTTTTCCTGGGTTCTTCCTCCACCATTAATACTGTCCGCCATGAATAGCCTATCGTGTGCTG
The DNA here is from genome assembly GCA_028554795.2 of Sinohyriopsis cumingii. Classification (NCBI taxonomy): domain Eukaryota; kingdom Metazoa; phylum Mollusca; class Bivalvia; order Unionida; family Unionidae; genus Sinohyriopsis; species Sinohyriopsis cumingii. The sequence continues at coordinate 76,763,291 of CM068840.1, read as the reverse complement.
AAAAATGGCGTTAAACCCCACAACAACAATAACAACATTATAATGGTATGTTATTGGTCAAGAATTAAAATAAATCACATTATAATGACATATTATCAATCAAGAATTAAGTAAATGACATTATAATGACATATTATCGGTCAAGAATTCAGTAAATGACATTATAATGACATATTATCGGTCAAGAATTAAGTAAATCACATTATAATGGCATATAATCCATCAAGAATTAAGTAAATCACAATATAATGGCATATTATCGGTCAAGAATTAAGGAAAATAAGTTGTTCATAATAAATAGCCAAGAGGTCTAAGTCTATGAATGTTCAAAATACTCATGAATGTACTAAAAGCAACGAATGTTTTATGCTTAATTCAAACCAGCATCAACCTATATTTAAACATCTGCATTATACAGACATGATATTACATGATTCAAAACAAGCTTAAAACTCAAACAAAGGATCAAATACCAATAATCTTTTCACTAAACTCAAACAACGGATCAAATACCTATGATCTTTTTTACAAAACTCAAACAAAAGAGAATGTTAACTGCTGATTTTTTATTATCCTGACTAAATGAAATATGTATCCTATTTGTTAACTCTATATGCACATCAATGTGTATTGACAAAAGACAAAATAAAAGGGTTGATGATCACTTACCTTTCTGTAACACTCGGAACCTAGGGATTTCTCTTGTATACAACTATGTTGTACTTTCCTCTGAAATACTGCAGCTTGGGAACATAAACCAAGATGTGTGAATCCCTCTGGAGCCTCTCCAACACCTGTGTAATTGACATCATAACCCCAGGTATCTGCAGTATTATCACACCTACATAATACAGACAACAAAGTTAACTTTTAGTATATCCATGCCATGAAAATGTGCCCAACAAGCCCATTAGCTCAAAAACAGTATTAACATACTGATACTTGTGCTGAAGCCAGTTGAAAAAAAAAGGAATGGCAAGTCAATTAAATAAGACTATATATATATATATATATATATATATATATATATATATATATATATATATATAGATATAGATATATCTTGGTTGTTTTGGGTACAAAAAATAAAACGACACATGGTAATTCCAAGACAGCCTATCATGTTCCATGATAAAGTTATCTGTGTGTGTGTGATTTGGATTTTAAGAGAGCTTTAACAATCCTTCAGTCATATCGCTATGATGTCAATAGTACGGCAATTTATAGTGATGTCTAGCCCTGGCGCATCATGCTGCAGACATGCAGCATAATGTCCCACCCAGTCACATTATCCTGGCACCAGGCCAACCAATCCTAACACTAACCTCTTAATGGTGAATGCCAAGAAAGGCTGCTGCTGGAACATTTTTGTAAGTCTTTGGTATGACTTGGCCGATATTGGAACACGTGACCTCTGGCATCCAAGTTGGATGCTCTAACCACAAGGCTACTAAGTGGCTAACCGGTTATCTCATTAGGCAATTAACTGTAAAAAGTAAGTGAGATATGTACCATAATATGGTGCTATTGGAATTGTGAAGAATTATCTACAGCTCCACTGACTTGTTCCAGTTGTACAAATTCTTTGGATAAATCTAGAAAACACTTTGTGACAATTTCCACATTCTTAATGAGTTCAATACAAAATAACACGACTTCCTTTCATGTTTAATATTTATGGGGTAAATAGTCTATCCATTCTCAGTTGGATGATTCAGTATGGCTTACCGTATCATGTTCAAACATGCTCTCAAAAATGTGAAACTTACCATGGTTGTATACTTATGTGCTCTACTATGTGTGGTACAACAATCTGTATCAAGCTTCCATAAATACATACATGTACAGTAGAACTTCAATAATCCAGCACCCAGTTAACCGCCAGTCTCTGTTAATTGTCAGGGCATTGTACCTCACAATATTAAAAACAGGTACATGTGCATATGTAGATATTATTTTGTGTGACCCGGTCTATTGTTTAATATTTTTAATGTACATATTCTATTATCCATCTATTCTCATATCCGTCATGGTCTTGGTCCCGCACCCTGATGGATAATCAAAGTTCTACTGTACTAAAAGGCTCATTTATCACATAACACGGAACATTTATTTATTTTCAGTATGGTATGGGAAATTCCATTTTTGTTGTTACTTGATATACAGCGACTGAGGAAGGGGTCCTATTCTTTCCACAGAGGGACATTCACTGTTGTTCACTGTGGTTTTATTCTTTGTGGATGTAGCAACAACAAAATCCATGAAAACTGGTACCCAACCAAAAATCCATGAAAACTGGTATCCAACCAAAAATCCATGAAAACTGGTATCCAACCAAAAATCCATGAAAACTGCTAAGAGCCATTAAGACTGGAACCAGACCAAAAATCTGCAAAAATCTGTATTATTCCAAAAAGCCATGAAAATCTGTATTATTCCAAAAGGCCATGAAAACTGGTACCCCACCAAAAACCAAGAAAACTGGTACCCCATCAAAATTCCTTGAAAACTGGTACTCCATCAAATTAATATGAAAACTGGTGCCCAACTAAAACCTACAAAAACAAGAACAAAACGTGATAATGAAAGTACCATGAACAGTGTATTATCTGCCGACAGATTTTTTAATAGTCTTTTATGTCTGCACTGGTTGACTTGGAAAATTATTTATCAATCAGACTAAATGATCTTTCGTTTATGGTATGTGGTCTTGAACTATGCTTACTGTGCAGAAACCATTGTTTTCTTGTTACACTTTCTATGACCATAAATAACTTTGACCTTTTGACTGTCAAATCAGTTGGCCTTCTCCATACCTCAAGTGCCAGACCTCCAAAACCTCTGGTAAAGGTATGTGCTCTAGAAATAAATTTACTACAAGATCATTTTCTTCTTGTCCTTGACCTTGACCTTTTTACTTAAAAATCATTCAAAAGCTTTGGAGAACGTACATGGATGAGAGATGATACTTTTCTTTCTGCCACAAACACCTTGATTTCTAACTTTTTCATCCGAAAGATCAGCAGATTTCATCTGTATCCCAACAGCAAGCCATGAGAGGCCCCAAGTGGTCTAACACACTATCCATTACGGATCACTGCCATCTCACCTGTCTGCGTGGGTTTTCCACGGGTTCTTCCTCCACCATTAATACTGGCTGCCATGTATAGCCTATCGTGTGCTGAAAAATGGCGTTAAACCCTACAACAACAACAACAACAACAGCAAGCCATGCACAAAGACTGGTCTGTGAATAACAACTAATATTACGGCACAGACCCTATTTTGCGTCATTCAGTCAGTGGCCTTGACTTTTTAGCCTTGAAATTAATATACTTCTGTGTGTGTCTGTGATTTGGATTTTTAACGTACCTTAACAAAAATTCAGTCATGGTGCTACTATGTCAGCAGCGTGGCAGTTCATAGTGATATCTAGCACTGCGGCATTATGCCACAGACACTCAGCATCATGTCCCACCCAGTCACATTATCCTGACATCCGGCTGACCAGTCCTAACACTACCTTCTTAATGCTGAGCACCTAGTAGGACAGCTGTATGTGCTATTTTTATAAGTCTTCAGTATGACTCAGCTGGGGTTCGAACCCACGATGTGGATGCTCTAGGCACTAGGCCACCGGAGCAGTCAATATGCTTCTTCCTTATCCCAAATGCAAGCTATTTGCAAAGCTCGATATTGGTAAATGGTGTGCAGCTACAGCTACTGTGCAAAACGAAACAGGGAGCAGACATCACACATGCTACGCTCCACCTTATTGCGGACATATAAGAAAAAACTGGACATACTGTGACACAGCCTGTAAAAATCCAGTACAGCATTTTCATTGCTCTATATCAAACCCTTAACATTATGTGATGAACCAAACCTCAAACTACAACAAACATAAGATAATGAATAATACTATATGCAAATCACTGAAAGATACAAAATCCCATTCAATGCAAGATACAATATCCCATTCACTGGAAGATACAATACCCCATTCACTGCAAGATACAATATCCCACTCACTGGAAGATATAATATCCCAAGCACTGGAAGATACAATGATCCATGCAATGGACAATACAATATCCCATGCACTTGAACATACGATATCCCATGCACTGGAAGATACAATATCCCACTCACTGGAAGATACAATATCTCACTCACTGCAAGATTCAATAAACCATACACTGCATATATTATTCAGTTTGTTTCATAAATTTCTTATCAAAAGAATCTCTTTTTCTCTGATCCTTGTAAGTGACAATTTTTTATTTACCAAGACTGAAACTGTTCCCTTGTCCATTCAAACTTATGGTCAGCATGTCTGAAACCTTTAAATCCAGGAAACAACTGATTGAAATCTGCATTTGGAGTTGTGATGACCACAAGTCTTGGCTGGAGACGACCAAATACATTCTCTCGAACTGCCTGAAGTGTATCAGGGTACAGGTGTTCAACTCTAAGAGAAAATAGTAAATACTGCAATACAAATGAATGAAAACACAAATAAACATTGAGTGAAGTTGTAAATACATTACATGTGTTAATATGTTTTGATTTACATGTAATATTTTCAAAACAAATCTAAGATGTGATATTTGTTCTCAGTTATGATGTCACTAACTGATACTTCATGCAAAAGTGTTAACCAACTTTTACTTCATAACTGCATATTAAGTCACTATACATTAAGTATTTTTCTTGTATGATAAACATGGGCATGGAGGGGGGCAGACTTCAAAGGTATGGAGTGGGCTTATTAAAAGACAAATATCTCTTTAGAAAATATTTAGCAAAGATGGACTTTTCAACAGATATATAGAGCAATTTAAAGTGACATCCAATTCAGAAAATGTTCATAAATAGATCTTTAAGCTTGGATATCATTAACTTACTTTCCTGAAATAATATTAGGCACATAAAAAATTATTGGCGTACCTGTAACCATATTGTATTAAATATTTCAATCTCCCTAACGGTGATTACATTACTATCTTACAAAGATATCTCCTATGTGTTTGAAAAAATTTATTTTCTTTTTAACTAACACAAAAGTATTTACATATTTTCTTCATAACAGTAACACATGAGAGGACTAACAGGTACAGTCAATTAATAAAAGCAATGCAAGAGTGAACTGACAGGTACAGTCATTTAACACAAGTGTGACAGGTACAGTCAATTAATAAAAGCAATGCAAGAGTGAACTGACGGGTACAGTCATTTAACACAAGTGTGACAGGCACAGTCAATTAATAAAAGTATTGAGGATACTGATGAACTGGAAGGTACATTGATGAACAATTAAACAATATCAAAGGGATCAACAGAAGTGGTGAGGTTTTGAAAATCAATTTCTTTCATTAGGTCTTAAGAAAACAAAAAAAAATAGTGCCAACAAAATCTGATAGCCTAACACCTGGGGCCTCTCTAATTTCAGATCAGGCCACTCCTGTATTCTAAGTGAGGAGCCTGCTGGGCTTGTAGAAAAAATATAATTTATCTTCAATCACACTGATGAAATGCAGAAATGTATTTTCAAGATGCTGACGTACCATAATAATAACACTCCCAAAATGCCTGATACAGTTGTGTTAAGAAACATAAAAAAATTTCAGTAATCTTCAAAAACGGAACAAAAAATAAACACTTCAGTAAATGCCTGTTACATGCAGCATTTATAAACAGTAAGCAGTCATGACTGGAGCTGATGTAAAACTTTTGCAGTTGAAACAACTTTAAGGCAATTAAAAGGCAAAGAGGTGTGGCTTACTTAACTGACTCACAAAAGCTTGTGTGTTGTGTTTCAAGACTACAGTGGGTGAACCCAATGTGCTAATTTAATTAGGTAAAAAAGATCATGAAGTGTGTGTGTGTGTGTGTGTGATTTGGATTTTTAATGTCACTTTATAAAAAATCAGTCATATCACTACAATGTCTGCAGTTTGGCAGCCTTTAGTGATGTCAAGCACTGGGGCATCATGCTGCAAACATGTAGCATCATGTCCCACCCAGTAACATTATCCTGACACCAGGTCAACCAGTCCTAACACTAACCTCTTAATGCTGAGCACCAAGCAAGGTAGCTGTTAACACCATCTTTATAAGTCTTTGGTATGACTCAGTTGGGGTTCCAACCTGTGACCTGTTGCATCCAAGGTGGAAACTCTAACCACTATGCCACTGGAGTGGTGATCATGATGTGGAACAACCCAGTATAGGTAAATCAATCAGATGCTAGATGACTGTTGGCTAAAAAAAATGTTATTACATATCATTACCTTGAATGAGAGTGCTTAAACCTTCTGTATTAAAGATTACTGACAAGTTTGTGAATAGAGGCAATCAGATTTTATCCCATATATATAAAACCCATATATATAAAAATGAAAGCATGATTATTCAGTTCGCAAAATGTGTTCAAGTGTGATTAATTTTTTAAGGTGATTTAGGAAGCAAAGCAAGCAAAAATACATTTCAGAACTCTCGGTCGACAGAGTTTCACTTTGTGAAGCACAACAGGAGGAGGGCATTTAATTCTTGACTCATACAGCAAACAACATACAACATTTATGTGTGTACCATGTCTGTTAAAATAGGAGACATATTTGACATGCTTAACTGAATATTCCACATAGTTAACTGACCTATGCTTTTCAGTATGATTTTAGCCACAAAAAAGATTGATTGATAAATAATAACAAGCACATGCTTTGGGTTTTTTGTGCAGTTGACATGTATTGATAAAGTGTTACCACCTGTACTGGACAGAGGCAATGGGTTTGTGTAATTTGAGTCATGGCTTGTGATTTTGTTATAGTCACCAGCCCTGGGCCCATGTCTGAGCATGGGCCTGGTATGCAGTGATTTAGAACAGCATCACAGAGCATGGACTTAGCATGCGGTGATTGAACACATCATCACAGAGCATGGACCTTCCTTGCAGTGATTGTACACATGGTCATAAAGCATGGGCCTGGCATGCAGTGATTTAACACAGCATCACAGAGCATGGACTTAGCATGCAGTGATTGAACACATCATCACAGAGCATGGACTTAGCATGTGGTGATTGAACACATCATCACAGAGCATGGACTTAGAATGTGGTGACTGAACACATCATCACAGAGCATGGACCTACCTTGCAGTGATTGAACACAGCATCACAGAGCATGGACTTAGCATGTGGTTTATTGAACACAGCATCACAGAGCATGGATCTACCTTGCAGTGATTGAACACAGCATCACAGAGCATGGACTTAGCATGTGGTGATTGAACACTGCATCACAGAGCATGGACATACCTTGCAGTGATTGAACACATCATCACAGAGCATGGACTTAGCATGTGGTGATTGAACACATCATCACAGAGCATGGACCTACCTTGCAGTGATTTAACACATCATCACAGAGCATGGACTTAGCATGTGGTGATTGAACACATCATCACAGAGCATGGACTTAGCATGTGGTGACTGAACACAGCATCACAGAGCATGGACTTAGCATGTGGTGATTGAACACATCATCACAGAGCATGGACCTACCTTGCAGTGATTTAACACATCATCACAGAGCATGGACCTACCTTGCAGTGATTGAACACATCATCACAGAGCATGGACCTTCCTTGCAGTGATTGAACACATCATCACAGAGCATGGACTTAGCATGTGGTGATTGAACACATCATCACAGAGCATGGACTTAGCATGTAGTGATTGAACACATCATCACAGAGCATGGACCTACCTTGCAGTGATTGAACACAGCATCACAGAGCATGGACCTTCTTTGCAGTGATTGAACACAGCATCACAGAGCATGGACTTAGCATGTGGTGATTGAACACTGCATCAGAGAGCATGGACATACCTTGCAGTGATTGAACACATCATCACAGAGCATGCACTTAGCATGTGGTGATTGAACACATCATCACAGAGCATGGACCTACCTTGCAGTGATTTAACACATCATCACAGAGCATGGACTTAGCATGTGGTGATTGAACACATCATCACAGAGCATGGACTTAGCATGTGGTGACTGAACACAGCATCACAGAGCATGGAATTAGCATGTGGTGATTGAACACATCATCACAGAGCATGGACCTACCTTGCAGTGATTTAACACATCATCACAGAGCATGGACCTACCTTGCAGTGATTGAACACATCAACACAGAGCATGGACCTTCCTTGCAGTGATTGAACACAGCATCACAGAGCATGGACTTAGCATGTGGTGATTGAACACATCATCACAGAGCATGGACTTAGCATGTAGTGATTGAACACATCATCACAGAGCATGGACCTACCTTGCAGTGATTGAACACAGCATCACAGAGCATGGACCTTCTTTGCAGTGATTGAACACAGCATCACAGAGCATGGACCTTCCTTGCAGTGATTGAACACAGCATCACAGAGCATGGACCTACCTTGCAGTGATTGAACACAGCATCACAGAGCATGGACCTACCTTGCAGTGATTGAACACGGCATCACAGAGCATGGACCTACCTTGCGGTGATTGAACACAGCATCACAGAGCATGGACCTACCTTGCAGTGACTGAACACAGCATCACAGAGCATGGACCTACCTTGCAGTGATTGAACACAGCATCACAGAGCATGGACCTACCTTGCAGTGATTGAACACAGCATCACAGAGCATGGACTTAGCATGTGGTTTATTGAACACAGCATCACAGAGCATGGACCTACCTTGCAGTGATTTAACACATCATCACAGAGCATGGACTTAGCATGTGGTGATTGAACACATCATCACAGAGCATGGAATTAGCATGTGGTGACTGAACACAGCATCACAGAGCATGGACTTAGCATGTGGTGATTGAACACATCATCACAGAGCATGGACCTACCTTGCAGTGATTTAACACATCATCACAGAGCATGGACCTACCTTGCAGTGATTGAACACATCATCACAGAGCATGGACCTTCCTTGCAGTGATTGAACACATCATCACAGAGCATGGACTTAGCATGTGGTGATTGAACACATCATCACAGAGCATGGACTTCGCATGTAGTGATTGAACACATCATCACAGAGCATGGACCTACCTTGCAGTGATTGAACACAACATCACAAAGCATGGACCTTCTTTGCAGTGATTGAACACAGCATCACAGAGCATGGACCTTCCTTGCAGTGATTGAACACAGCATCACAGAGCATGGACCTACCTTGCAGTGATTGAACACAGCATCACAGAGCATGGACCTACCTTGCAGTGATTGAACACAGCATCACAGAGCATGGACCTACCTTGCGGTGATTGAACACAGCATCACAGAGCATGGACCTACCTTGCAGTGACTGAACACAGCATCACAGAGCATGAACCTACCTTGCAGTGATTGAACACAGCATCACAGAGCATGGACCTACCTTGCAGTGATTGAACACAGCATCACAGAGCATGGACTTAGCATGTGGTTTATTGAACACAGCATCACAGAGCATGGACCTACCTTGCAGTGATTTAACACAGCATCACAGAGCATGGACTTAGCATGTGGTTTATTGAACACATCATCACAGAGCATGGACCTACCTTGCAGTGATTTAACACAGCATCACAGAGCATGGACCTACCTTGCAGTGATTGAACACAGCATCACAGAGCATGGACCTACCTTGCAGTGATTGAACACAGCATCACAGAGCATGGACCTACCTTGCAGTGATTGAACACAGCATCACAGAGCATGGACTTAGCATGTGGTTTATTGAACACAGCATCACAGAGCATGGACTTAGCATGTGGTGACTGAACACATCATCACAGAGCATGGACATTCCTTGCAGTGATTGTACACATGGTCATAAAGCATGGGCCTGGCATGCAGTGATTTAACACAGCATCACAGAGCATGGACTTTGCATGCGGTGATTGAACACATCATCACAGAGCATGGACCTTCCTTGCAGTGATTGTACACATAGTCATAAAGCATGGGCCTGGCATGCAGTGATTTAACACAGCATCACAGAGCATGGACTTAGCATGCGGTGAATTAACACATCATCACAGAGCATGGACCTTCCTTGCAGTGATTGTACACATAGTCATAAAGCATGGGCCTGGCATGCAGTGATTTAACACAGCATCACAGAGCATGGACTTTGCATGCGGTGATTGAACACATCATCACAGAGCATGGACCTTCCTTGCAGTGATTGTACACATAGTCATAAAGCATGGGCCTGGCATGCAGTGATTTAACACATCATCACAGAGCATGGACCTTCCTTGCAGTGATTGTACACATAGTCATAAAGCATGGGCCTGGCATGCAGTGATTTAACACATCATCACAGAGCATGGACCTTCCTTGCAGTGATTGTACACATAGTCATAAAGCATGGGCCTGGCATGCAGTGATTTAACACATCATCACAGAGCATGGACCTTCCTTGCAGTGATTGTACACATGGTCATAAAGCATGGGCCTGGCATGCAGTGATTGTACACATGGTCATAAAGCATGGGCCTGGCATGCAGTGACTGTACACATGGTCATAAAGCATGGACCTTCCTTGCAGTGATTGTACACATGGTCATAAAGCATGGGCCTGGCATGCATCAAGATCAATATGATGACAATTTCAACCAAATACTTAAAATCAAAGATTTTCATGATTTTAATGGAAAAACAAATCTGTGTGCATTTTTAAAACTACATATCAAGAGTTCCATAATGTAAAGAACATTTCAACTTACAATTCTATCATACTAACAGCTTCAAAGTCCATCAGTCTGGAATCCAAGTCTGTAGCACTTCCACAAAAAATCTCAACTGTCAAGGGTTTGAGTCGTTTCTTCAAAAAGTCATACACCACTGGCTTTATACGAAACCTACTCATTTCTAAACAAATCTTGTCAATGTCTACAAGGGCCACATGATGTATTGAGGGTACTTGCTTCAGAAAAGGGGCCAGCCTGCATTCAGAGCATCCAAAATCTATAACCTGTAGAGATATAAAAAATCCTTATTTACTGTTTTTGCTCTTTATTGTAGGACATTATGTTAAACACTTGACGGTATAAAGCAAGATTTAATTCTTTAAAATATTTACTTAAAATCTACTGAATGAATGATAACAACAATAAGACTTTTAAAAACAAAATAAAAATAAAAGTATATATATATATATATATATATATATATATATATATATATATATATATATATATATATATATAACACATTTTCTTTATTTTATTTGCACCAAACTCTGAAACTTTCAAAAACTAAGCAGTGCCACAACTCTGACTTTAAATATTTTCAGTAATTTTAAATGATGATAAATATTGTAAACTTCGAAACTTCATACTGCTGAACCCCAAAATTTTCTTTCAGATTCTAGTTTCTTCCAGTATTTTCAATACTGGAGACAACAACAAATGTTATAGTGGGACTGAACAAGCCAGGGCTTTTAAGAGGCATTCGACTATGAGTCATGGATCTTCAATTTCCAGAAAACTGGGGTACTTATATGGAAACTGGGTGCTGCGATTGAAAAGAGATAGTCACTGTCCATTAGTAGGCAAAAATCATTATATTCAAGTATAATCAGTTACTTTTCTTTATTAAATCTGCTCAATTATTTATATTATTTTAGGTCATTTAAAATTTCACTTTTTCTTGAACACTTTTTGAATACAAGAATTTTTTATTTCTGTTTAATTATCTTTTTTGCCATCATGTTTTATTTTCCATATAAACTGTTAAAAATGTATATCCACAGAATTAAGTTTCAGAAATCTTAAGGACCAGAACTAGTAAGTGAGGGTCTAAAAGATGCAACATTTTAAGACCCAGAGGATCCAAGACTAGCATTTGAAGTACCTGAATGCCTATGGTAAGCTGGAAATGACTACAGAGGCATTTAAATGTTTTCTAAATACTTGAGTGAATAAAACAGTTGGAATGGGTTCAAGTTTAACATTAATATTATTATTATTATTATTATTATTATCATCATTATCATCACCATCATGTATCATTAACATAAAGTGGCACCATAGGCATAACCATCATCATTTGCAATCACTGCCACCATCATCACCACAACCACCATGTCATCAACAAAAGTGTCATCATTGTCATAATCATCATTATGTCATCATCATCACCATCTGTCATTGTCATAATCATCAACATTATGTATCACTGTCATCATCAACATGATCATCACCATTGTGTCATCATTGCCATAGCCATCATCACATCATCATTATGCATCATCATCACCACCACCACCATCATCATCATCTGTCATCGTCATAATCAGCCTTTGTCATCAGTCATAATCATCAGTCATCAATACCATGATCACCATCAACAGGTGTCATCTTTTATATCACCCACTGAAACATATATATATATATATATATATATATATATATATATATATATATATATATATAACAAATGTGGAAGAAACCAAACAACTTGTCCTTTATGGACTACAGTCATTTATACAGAGGTCATAAATGATAATGAACACAAGAAATGAGACCCACAAATGTCCTTTATGGACAAGAATAATTGATATGTAGTGTCCAATAAAAGAGATTTCGCTAGATGTCAATCAAGTTATACTTACACTTTCTACACAGTGCTTCTTCATTACCTCAGCAACCAAATAATACCTCTGGATGCACAATGGAGGCTGAAATTTTGGGCCACCTAGATGCTTTTCAATTTCATTACTATTCTTTTCATCTGTCTGTTGATCCAAATCCGAGGTGTCTTTCCCCATAAAATCTCCCAGCTCTGTGGATGCAGGGTCTTGTGTTCCCAAGTCATTTAATGTTTCTAACAAACTGTTCAGATATGGACTATCTAGAGTTTTCCATGTACTACTTGCTGGCTTTTCTTCATTGTCCATTACTACACATTTGTGACCTACATCTGACACCCTTTCTTCTTCCATCTTTGATTTCTTTTGCTTCTTGGAAACAGAATTTGTTGTCTCTTCTAAATACAGTACTCTTTCATAATAATGCCATCCATAGAAGCCATACAGTTCACCACCTATTAGTAGCACTGCCTTATTTTGAAAAACATCAAACCAGATAACTAACGGGAAATTCTGGAAAAATAGTTATCCTCAAGCCTGTCGTTTCACCTAAACATGCCCAAGAAACAATATTCACTTCACCATGCACTGAATTCTCACCACCCAGCCAACACCCTTCATCCCGTGTCAATACAATGCACTAATAATCAAAGCAAATGCTGACTTCTGGGTCAATTTTTTCTTTAAAACAAACATTATGCCCCTGTAGAAAATTCTGGTGATAATCTGATGATTATAAATGTCATACATAACATTACTATTAAAATCCCAAATCCCAAAATTTTCACATGATCCTTGACAAAACAAGTGCTAATTTAACTTTAGCTTTAATTTAACTTTATAGTCCAATGCAGGGATCTATGAAACTACTGGCACATCAGCCATAACCTTTGGGTTTTTGACGTGGGACAATCAATACTAACAGCTGCAGGCCCATGGGGAAAGTTAAATTTTCCAAAACTATTATGCTGATTTTATTGCAGCCAGTTGACTTTCTGCTGGGCAAGCTGATTTTCATGTGAGTTGAACCCGCTGGCCAGTGGAAAAATTGGTGTCATAAAGTCAACCCCTGCAAAATGAAGTGAATTAGAACTTAATAAAGTATCAAGGTTCATTAATAATAATAATTTATCATTTTATACAGTATTTCATCCTATAAATATATGATGATGACTTCTACTATTGAAACTGTTGAAGAGGACCTCTACAGAAACTGTTGAAGAGAAACTCTATAAAACTGTTGAAGAGGACCTCTATAGAAACTGTTGAAGAGGACCTCTATAAAAACTGTTAAAGAGGACCTCTACAGAAACTGTTGAAGAGGACCTCTATAGAAACCGTTCAAGAGGATCTCTATAGAAACTGCTGAAGAGGACCTCTATAGAAACTGTTGAAGAAGACTTCTATAGAAACTGTTGAAGAGGACCTCTAGAGAAACTGTTGCAGATTTTTGACTAACCTATCTTCAAAGTTATTTCTCTATGCTATACAAATGTGATGAGATGAAAAGTTTTATATCTTTTATGAAGTATAAATAGTAAGTATTTCATCACCATTTTTATCATCTGACACAAAAATATGCAAAAATATAAATTTACAGTCACTATTTTGAACACTAAACTTTCTTCAGCCAATTCTTCTTCTACCAAATTTGACTGCAGAGAGAAATCAATGTGACCAAATAATTGATTTCTGTATGGACCCTGTGATAAATACAATTTTACAACCCTGAATGAAATGGAATCCATGGTCATACTTACTTTATAACTGGAACCATGTTACAGTGACGGACCTTATAATGAGAAAGCACAAGCAAAGATCCATAATTGACTGACCAACTCCCTGCAATAAATATATGGTAACATATAAAAAATAATAATACAATTTTTTAAACTAGTTTTTGTTTCCTGTTTGTCTCTAAATGTCCAGTTAGTAAATATGACCAAGCAGAATTATCAGTCTTTTGATAGGTGTGCATTAGAAGGCCAAGCTCTGTACTCTATAACCCAAATTATAATCAATAATTGTATACCAAATAAAGGGAATTAAAATTTATTTTAATCAAATCTAATGTATAACAGGTCTTTATTTATATACAAAACAACAACAAAAAGTCAGAAAACCTCAGACATTCTTTTTGACCAAATACACAAGATGCTGATAACAGATGTAGAGAGGGTCCTATGTCAGAACGGATCATAGGGTAATCTAAGGTATTTTTGTCACTCTATGATATTTTTTCCTTTATTGTTTTGTTTTCTTTTTTTCTCAACATCAAGCTCGCGTCGAGCACCTGTGTACATGACATAGTCCTACATGTAAGACCTTGACACTGATAGTTGTGCTTTGGATGTCACTAAAACAAAACCAACATGTGCTATGTCTTACATTGTAGGACTAATTTTAGTCCTACATGTAAGACATAGCACATGTTGATTTTGTTTAGGTGCTATCAGCGTCAGGTCTTACGTGTAGGACTAGACTACAGTCAACCGTGTTTCAGACAAAGCGGGAGTTTTCAGTGTCGTAGGACATCCGTGCACATACTTAGAAACTAAATATTGCATCATCTGCATCCGATATATCCAATGTAGTTTTAATACTTGTCCCCAAAAACACAAATTAAGTAAAATTAGATCAACTCCCATCGTGTACCTGCTTTCAAAGGGATGTAACTCCCAAAGTTAATGAAAGTTACAGAGTTATTCGGAACTTATCGTAGAAGAATAACAGTATCACTCCTGTAACAGAAAATATAGACTCGCCCAGGCAAATATGGACGCCATTACCAAAGAAACTCCCGTCCGGTTTGAAACGCAAACAAAACGACAGGGTTAGAGCCCCTCTGGCTAAAATCGAATTAGAAATTATATTTAATAATGAATGAAATTAGCAAGTTGTTATGCTAAATACATATGATCTAAGTATTTTGATAGTCCTCATTAATATTTGGGACTCTATATGTCTCAACCTTATTGACACTAAAACTGGATTCAAATTGAAAAAACATACCTATACAGTAACATTTGGCATGAATTCAACACTACGGATTTTAAAACTCACTACATAAACAACAAAAAATACGAAAAGTTAATAACAGTCTGCATATGTGCGGAGAAGAAATACATCAATAAGCAAAAGAAAACCGTTACAAAGATAAAAATGAACGAGGTGCAAATACACCTAAACTAAGATACATTCAGTTAGCAACACAACTAAGGAACAGACAAAACGAAGGGAGCACCACTGGAAAGCGTTGTTCCGACTGATGCTAAAATACAAACCCCATCCAAGCATATACCACAATAACAAAATAATTAAAACTTGAAACCTCCTCAAAAAGTCTACATAATAATGGGAACAATCATGCAAAATAGACAAAACCTCAAAATATGGGAAAAAGATAAAGACGAAAGATAGATCAATACATTCTAACCTCAAAAACTAAAATCTACAAACACAAAATAGAAAAACTAACACCGAATATAAAGTGGAAACTAATATGTACCAATTTATGAACAATTAATAAAACACGACTGCAATCCAAGCATTTACTATTTCTAAAAGCATGGTGGACTAGAGAAAGAGTCTATTTAAGGAAAAGAATTTTTAAAAATCCCACCATGTCCAATGTTTAAAATCGATAAAGACAACACAACAAATATTAATCCTAAATACGAAATTTAAAAAAAAAAGAAAACCAACAAAAAAGAAATCGGATTAAACAGCTAATTAGAGACCATCTACGAATCTGAAACGAAAAGAACCTCATATACATAGAAAACATAACAAACAGATCAAAACATAACAAACAGATCAACATATAATAAACTAGTGAAGTACGTATACTACATGACAAAAAGATATCAATATAAAAAAACCAATACGAATACCAGAATCGCAAAGTTCTATACCAGAATCGCTAAGAACCTGATTCTTCAAAAAGGGTATACCAAAAATAAAAAATGAATGGACATTAACCCAAAAGGAACGCTAAGAAACGGGATCTTCAGAGAGAGTCAACGGAATGAAACCTGAAAAAATATAAGTCATCGGAACCAACCTAAACAAACACCAATCACAAATATAAAAAGATATTCTTTCAATAAAGCATGAGCAGAGGCATTTCGACATCATGAATTCTCGATCCACCATTTCGACATCATGCTTTCTCGAGCCTCGAGACTTTTGGTTTTATTCTACTTGTCACACAATTGATGGAAGCATGCCTCCATTTCGACATCATGCTCTCTCGAGCCTCGAGACTTTTGGTTTTATTCTACTTGAAGTTCAACTTGTCACACAATTGACGGAGAAGGTAACTGCTGTCGATTGGTCCGTTAATTTCACTCCATAATTGCAAAAACAATCCTTGATTTTTCAACTTTCAGCGGACTGGTGTTTCCGCGTTTTAATGCTTTGACTCCAAATTTACATCGAGTTGGTAGTGGCACATTATGCAGGTGGTTCCAACAGTCGGTTTATATCTAGCTCTGGCGTAGAGTATACGTGAGCATGTAAGCTGGTCTAACATCCCGTCGGTAAATTCATCCTCACGTGGTTATTCAAAATACATCACTTACACGTAACAATAAATCTTAAACACAACCACCAAAGACAGTTGAGTACCAGTCCACATAGATGTTAAATACTTCAAAGTGAATTTCATTTGCGGGCCCGTTAGTGTAAATATGAAAGACTCGGCATATTACCGTTAATGACATATGGAACTGGCATGCTATCAAGTCGCTCGTCATTTTCCACCATTGTTTTTGCACACACCCCTCCCCACTAACATCCCCCCCCCCCCTCAAAGTATGTAGTTCTGGTTAAGATGAACAAGTATATTCCAAATTGCGCACCTTAAAGATGTGAGGTTTTATATCAAATACACCCCCGACATCACTGAAATTATGCTGGCCATTTACTTGACTCTTAGATTTTTTATCTTCTTCATGCATTTAATATTATTGTCATTTCGGACCGTTCAGTTACTACGGTTTTCGTACTTTAAATAAAATATGTGTATGTTGTCATGTATAAGCAATAATCGACATGTCTTGGGAATATTAATGCGGCCTTTAAAGGCTGCATCAGGGTTAGTACTGATCTCTTACGCAAGATTACCATGACCAGCCATAGACCGGAAGCTTGAGTCGGCGAAGGCTACCGCTCGCGTCAGTTAACAAAGGCTTGTCGATCTCACATCAATATATTAAAGGTTGTTTCTAGGATCAAAGGGAAGTCCACGGGGTGAACGGGTTGTGTTCTGATCCGTCCCCACGTTAACAGACAGTGAGAGGGACATTGTCCGTTAAGTTTGATTGGATCAGTCCACAGCGATATCCAGTCAAACATTGAGATAGAGGGCGTGATTACCCCACGGCAATCTTTAGAGATTAAACACAAGGCCGCGGTAATATTCACAAGACAGGTAGATTATATCTTATACATGACTTTATAGCTGTGGCTTAGCAAAAGGGAACATTTTGTTAAAAGTTTCAAAACTGAGCACTTGTCTGTAACTGGTATACATATTGTTTATTTTTGTAGAGTTATTACCTTGGATTGTTTCATTAGAAAAATTAATTTTGAATATTGGAATTAAACATTCCGCTTAATTAGCGTCGATTTTGGTAAACTGTCCAAAATGGAGCATTTACTTGTAACTGGTGTCAGATTTTTTTCCTTTTTATAGTCTCTAATGATTTGGCAACAACTACCGCTCCCGTGGCGTAAGTGGTTAGAGCGTCTACCTTGGATACGGTAGGTCGAGGGTTCGAAACCCGGCGGAGTCATACCAAGAATTTATAAAAATGGTTATAGCAGCTGCCTTGTTTGGCAATAAGCATTGAGAGGTTTGTGTCAGACCTGGTGTCAGGATAATGTGACTGGGTTGGACATGATGATACATGTCATTAGAATGTTGCCCCAGTGCGAGACTTCACAAAAAACTGCAACACTGCAGAAATCGTATCAATATGATTCAAAGTGTTAAAGCTACGTTAAAAATTCAGATCACACACACACACACACACACACACACACTGGCAACAACTTCGTGGATGACAGACGAAGGTTTATTTTAGCTCCCCATGTCGCATAACATTACATTGCAACATTTGTACAACTCCGCTGGTACCTTCTTAAAGTTATGAAGTTTGAAACCTCGTCGTGACTCGAGTCACTAATGTGTAAATACTGTCGATGTAATATGGAAAAGACAAAATGAAAAAGCATTTTTACATCTTTCTCGAAAAATTTAATAAAATGCCGTGTTGTTGTGGGGTTTTGAAACCAGTTATGCCCTATGCTTTAAATTCTGGAATGGCCACAATTATATTCAATATCTACACTTTCAAATTGAATTTTGACATCATTTCTTTTTTAAATATCAGGATATTTTGTTTATATGTTTTATTATGATTTTTTGAAAACAAATTAACATTATGAAGTGGTGAAAAATATTTTGGGGGGTTTTATCAGCCTTTAATAGAGTATTTTGGTTGCAACTGCATTTTTATGACATTATTGAAGAATTGAGAAGTACGTGCCTTTGTAAAGAGATACTGGCGGTTTTGCATCGAACCCGTAACTAGTTGATTGCGAGACGGATGCTCAAATAATTGATCTACCTATGAAACGTGTTGTTTTTATCACTGCAGTGCAAGAGTAGTTATTATTAATGTCTCGAATCCGTTCGTATCGCATTGTTTAAGGGGAATAACTCGTAAAAACCAGCCACAAAATTGAAGTCATTTCCCGTTGCATTTAGTGTTGCTAATCACGAGGCTGGCGAATGACTCCCTTGGATAAACTTTCGACTGAAGAGTTGCTTGTTTCTTTTGATGCTTCAGTTTGTGGTGGTTTTTTGCGTGATTTCTTCTTTTGTTTGTTTAATTAATTTTTAAGGCATTAATTGTCTACAATCCTCTCTTAATTATTGTATAACGATAACTGACGCACACACATTAATACCCAG
The DNA here is from genome assembly GCA_028554795.2 of Sinohyriopsis cumingii. NCBI lineage: Eukaryota > Metazoa > Mollusca > Bivalvia > Unionida > Unionidae > Sinohyriopsis > Sinohyriopsis cumingii. Next base: position 76,743,654 of record CM068840.1, on the reverse strand, counting down.
TTACATATATACATTTTCTGGGTGTAAACGTAATAACTGGTTATATACTAGTGACGTATTCAGTATTATTTTTTTCCTACATAATGTTGCTTCCCGAAGTTCAGGGGCTTTGACAGATGTGTGAAATAAAAAACGGTACTGAGTAAATAGTTTGAGGAAATGTACTTATGTTTTGATGTCAGGGAATTGAGTACTTAATGTCAATACATCATATATGAATGAAAATGTACTTATGTTTCGTCTCCGCGTACAGTCTTACCCGAAGTGGCTTATTTATCTTCTTCAGCAATTTCAAATACCCGGTTTGCTGTACCCAGTGATGCACGAGCAAATAGTCTTCAGTGAGAAACCCGATTACCTTTAGCTCTCTGGCCGTGTATTTCACCATATCCCTTGTACTTACAGAGTAAGCTGTCCTTATTTATTACAATACGACGAGTTTAGTTAGGAAGCTGTCCGCTTTCCGAGAGTAATCATTAGATGCAGAGGTATGTTAAATATAATATTTTCTCATTTAATTCAGTGAGATTATTATTGTTGGATACTGCTTCATGTCCGAACCTGGTTATTATAATAATAATCTCGTACAGAGGTTCTGGTGAAATAATTTAATACGTAACGAAACAAATTAATGTGTATCACGAATCATTGGGTTGATCTTAATCGTGTTCGTGTACTATACGCTTCTACTCACTATATATGTATCTGTTGTATGTGCCGGGGAAATATAGAACTCGGAGAAGTTTCGTGTAACCCGTATACTACGGTCGATGATGACTCTGGGGACATTATTGGTTTTCACGCAGTGAGTGACCAAATCTTTTTGACTAGTGAGTTTTTCGGGAGGGGAGACTTGGGGTGGCTCTTGGAGGACCCTGCGAATAGACTTGGAGGAGCGGGCATTGCGTGCTGTTTCCTTGACCATTCGACGAGAGCTGTGGAACCAGAAATAGGTCGTGATCGTCAACTGGATGCCACGACATAGATATGTTACATTTTTTAATCATTATTCAATACCACTTTGGGCGAAATCATTATTCAGCATCGCTATACGAAAATCATGCATGCAACCTGCTTGTGTATGAAGCATTATTCATATTTGTGTTATATATATTCTATACTTTGAGCACCCTTGGTGGGAGAACAATACTTTATTCATATTTGTGTAAATCCTATACTCTGAATCCATTTTTGATAGATCATATAATGTTCATATGTTTCGTTAAATTCTAAACATTGATCATCAGTTGTGGTAGATCCATATATTAAACATGTAAGTTCCACATTGATTCTTGTTTGATACTGGTTGAAGTTTCACGTTCTGATTAATTCCAGTTAGGAACGATATAATTTCCTTATTGTAGTGTTGAACGCCGTGCACATCATTCTGTTAAATCAATTGTTGGACTTAATTCATCGTTCATTTACACTATAAATAAACGCCTCATCCACGGACCTCGATAAATTCAATCCCAATACGGCTTCATGTTGTTTTATTTGATATAACAGAAATACAAGAATGAAATATATAATTAATGTGTTTTTGTTTTTTAAAATAATAGAAAGGAGTGGCTGCATTTGCTTACAGCCATGTATAACTTGTTGTTGCTGTACAGCAGCAAATTTGCTGTTGATCTGTATCTGTGACGAACTGCAAGTATACTTTCTGCAAGCAACTGTACGTGTCCAGGAAACAAAATAACATAAACCAAGCGCACGATACTCGCTAAATTGGAATTTAAATTACTTTTACAACCAAGATTACAATACAATCTCTCTCTCTCTCTCTCTCTCTCTCTCTCTCACGGAAATATAATGGCATACACAAATACATGCTAACATTATTCAACGAGGAAAACATTAGCTTAAGATTGAAGACATTGTCCTGAGTAAAGCATGGGGGGGTGGGGAGGTATGGATGGTTACATTCGCAAGAAGGTCGATTCCGTTCCCCACCCCTTTTCGGAAAATCAGATACAACAAAATTTCACGAACAGAATAGTTACCTAAGTGACCGTAGAAAATGTAGCCAGTCAAAACGTTTATTTCGTGCTTGTATATTCAACAAGGATATGGATGTGAAACCCCTTAGGTCCAAATTTTAAACAAGAGATTTCATCTTAACCATTAAACAAAAAGCAACAACAACAACAACAATAACAACAAAAAAGAAAACAGAATTCGTTTAGAACCCTATCTTCATTTATAATTTCTAAACAAAAACTGCCTGAAATGTACATTTATATATCTCTAACACGCCTAACGCGCGCGTTCAAGAGGCAGATTATCACGCACATCTTCTCAATATCATCTAGCTAAAATGGAAAATATAATTATTGCACTAGAATTGTATGTGAAACACCGATGCTCATCCTCAATACATATAACCTAACCTAAGGCGTGACATTGAAGTACGGTAAATAATAACACTATGCACGTCTCAACTCTATTGGTCGAGCACAAAAATATTAGCCTCCTCGTCTGATCGGTTTACAACCAGAAATAGAAATAAGGACTCTTAGATTGACAGTCTCTGTATCAGTCCCAAGGCCCTTCTTTTGCTACTGGTATATGTTGTATACCGATGACATAATAGAGCTTTTGTAAAAGTACCATTTCTTCACTAGTTATTCAAGACTTCCAGAAAAAATATTGATTATACGTTTGTCAAATGATATTTAGTCCTTAAAATAGGATTAATATTTATAGGTTACAGCATTTGTATGGGAAAATATGAACGAGTTTTGGGATGGAATACTGCACGTCCTTGGGAGTGCAGGATATCCTTCCGACAAAACGAGTTCATATTTTCCCATACAAAGGCAGTAACCATTTTATTATATGCTCATTTTTTTCTTCTACCTAAGGTTAAATTATATAAACACAACACACTGCGAGAAACAACGTAAATGAATGTATGCCGCATTCCAAACTAAATATACAAACACATATTCATCATTACACAAATCAACATTATTACTGCGCACATAACTCCGCCCAGATAAATTTGAACTTAGTCGCGTGCTCGACATAACTTTCGAAAGGAAATGGCGTGTCTAGTTAAAATTGAAATTTGGAGTCATATTGGGAATGAATGTGCTTTTGCAACAACTTTTCTATTTGACCTGGAATGAATAGATTTTGGTATTTTTCTCGATTCTAGGAAATTTCGTGATTATTGACTGGATTTGTATGTGACGATTCCACATGAAATACATGAGATTTAATAAGCTAATGAGAAGCGTGTTGACATCTGCACATGTGTTTCTGTTTCTGTTATTGAATGTTTGAAATCATAATGTGGGAAAACTATGAAGTCTTTCAATTGCAATTATCAAAAAGACACTATGGAATTTAATGCTTATTTCATTTTGAGTGCAGTAAGGAGGATGCAGTTGCACTTATCATCGAAATTACAGCACAATTTCGAAATGTCTAATCCAGATTGAAAACCTATGATATGGCTCATGTAATTCGGATCTGCAGAATTAAGAAAATACGTTTTGAGGAAATTCAGGATGTAAAACTGTAAGTATATTTTATTTTGCTATTCTTATCACCAGCTAAAGAAGAGAGCATATGCCTTGTCACTTGTATGTTATTTGTAAGGACATTATCTTGCGTCTGTTATATAATGTAGCTAGCCTAAATCCGTAACATTGTATCAACGCAGCTGGTATGTGGCAGTCCACGAAACATCTGTTTTAGTTCATTCAGAAACAAAGTTAAACAACCACAACGTAAAGAGCCTCTTACGCGAGTGTACATGATTTGTGTACAAATCAAAAGTACCGGCGTCTGCGTCCATTGTTTGTTTACAATAGAAAGTAGTTCCTTTATGCACGTGAATGCTATATGTGTATTGTCGCGCGCGTTCAGTATCGGGGAATACTGAACGATTCTGACAATGTAAAGTTAACGGGGACAAAAATGAGCATATAATAATTTAGATTTTCTTCATTATTCATAAAATAATTAATACCTTTTTATTAGTAAAAAATAATTCAATCGTTCTAAGAAAAGTGTAGAAAAAAATGCAAAGATGAAAATTGATACAGCTTGATGGAGATTGAAAAAAGTAGGTGAAACATAAATTATAAAATGCCATTATTGACCGACATATCTACCGCATATATAATAACATACGCTCAACACGTAACAATTCCTAATTAGTTTTATATTTTTTTTAGTTTTATTCGTGATATTATTAAATTTGTAAAACTTATACAACACTAATATGTCATTATTCGAATTCAGTATATTACTGTATGTGGGTTTTTATAAGTTAGGAGACGTATATGCCCTACAATTTAACGCCGGTAAAAGATCATTAAAGGATGAGACGAAATAAATTGTGTGACCACATTGGTCAGGATCTTGAACACGCGGGACACGGGCACAGGTGGTGGTGGTAGGCCTGTGGATGTAGGAGGTACGACGCAGGTTATTATGTTGTTCACTCTAGCCTGTAGAACGTTACTGTATACATGATCAACTTGTATATGTGCTATTATGTCTATCTACCCGTCTATCCACCTAGCTGCCCATCTATCCACCTACTTGCTCATCTGTCCACCTACCCATCCATCTATTCACCCACCTGCCCATCTATCCATGCATCCACCTATCCACCAATCTTATTCCCATATATATATATATATATATATATATATGAACTGTTTATTTTTCTACATGCAGATTTAATCGGGTAAGTTAAGAGTGTAAGCTAACAACAATAAGGGTCACCAACATTTTCTAAGAAAATGGTATGTTTATAACTGCCAAGATTCATACTGATTTGGTTCAGTGAAGTAATTGCAAAGGAGGCGATCATGCCTATAGCAAACTATTAATTTATTTATATTTGCCAGAATTTTAAAATAACATCGTATTCCAGTAACTGTTTTGAATCTCACAGGAATCGTCTTATTTAGATAACTGCGAGTAAAACAATTATACTCAATTTAAAATAATTAATGCACGACCGTAGCTTAATTGGACCTAGTTAGTACGTGCAATGCAGCAACGCTCTTTGAACATGTAAAACCCATTAATCTTTGGTGCAGTATTGACAAGTCTGTTCAACGTGGTTGCCATTCTAAAGAAAATCTATATTAATGCTGATAAAAGAGGATTAGTCTATGTAAACCTTGTTTTTAAAATGACATTTCCAGAACAAAAGTATCACTATTTAACGAAACTTGTATGGCACAACGCTTTCGACAACAGATAAATTATTTAGCGGATTTCGATGAGTCTCGAATCCGTGGGTAATTAGTGTTTTACGAACCAATGCTAATATTGTCCTCCGTAAACTATACGAAACCAAATGGATCTATTTCACAATCAAACATTAATGTACCGAAAATTAGAAAATCGGTTTAATATATCATATTTTAACATCTAATTAGATATTAACATAATTAGCTTCCCAGCACCATGATTTTGCCGTATTAGGAAAATATTGCTCTGTTCCTATAACAGGAAGAAAAAAGAAGGAACCTAAAGTATTCCTAATTATTCCGCATATAGAGTACAAGAATTAATGGCAATAAAATGTCTGTACTTCTCCATACATTCGGAAAGCCGATGCACCATACTTTGTATTCCTATAACAAAATAACAAAGAGAAAGACAATAACGACGACAACGACAACTACAACTACTTGAACAGTTTATGCCGCAGTATTTTTCCTGTCCTTTTCAATATTTTAAATATTGTATTATGTTATCAATCGATTTGACTTCATGAAACATTCTCCAACAACTTTCAAGTTGTGCGCGTTCACGCTGAGCATTCTGTAGTTACAATTGTATTTTATTTTAGAAAATTATTAAGAATTTACACCAAATCCCTTCAGTAAATCAGGCCACACCGATATAATCAGGTCTTTTCCATTTCTTTCCAAACTTTCTTAATCTGGGGTGATATTCTAGTAGGTCAGCTACTCGATTCAGCAAAATGATGCTGAGGTTCCTGATCAAGTAGAAGACTTTATCTTGGTGATATATCTGCCCTCGTATATTCTAGGTAGGTATGTACGTACGAACGTACGGATGTATGATTTCAGATATGCATGTATGTGGAGTTGCGGTAGCTCAGTCAGATGATCGTCGGACTCATAATCCAAGGGTTGCGAGTTTGATGCTAACCCAAGCCAGCCCTAGTCGGCTGTCTCAGTGTTTCACTTGGGAAAGACACTTTGTTCTCATTACCTCAACATGCTGTCAACACTGTGGTAAACGTGCCGTTAGAACAAACAGCAACAACAGGTAGGTATTATCGGTGTAATTGTATGTAAGTATGTGTTTAGGTTGGCATAATATTATGACTCTATGGTCTTTAACTAAGTAACAGAAAAGAGCGAAAACCAACAAGTTTTGTACAATTAAAAAGATAGTTTATTTCCCTAGAATACAAGACGAAAATTTAAACAGCACTTATTTTATTTGGGAATTAAATTCCAAATAGTCTAAATAATTTCTATAACCAGTCCTAATAAATACAATTTTAATTAAATTTTAGTGGTATTTCAAATAAGATCCAATTCTGAAGGTGTTTATATGCTCGTAGTCTCTAATGTACTAATATACCAATAACTTGAAGTGATATAATGTGCTAACAGTCTTTTGATGAATCACAGTAATGGAGTCCAAGATATTCTCGTCTGAATACATAATAATTTAAAATTAATATTTCTGTCCAAGAATATTATTGAGCACTTTGTGATTACAGAGAATAATAATATGAATAAATAACTCCAGCTCAGTTCAAAGTACTGAACACAACGATAAGATCGTACAGCATGAATAAGTAATTTCTAGATAAACACGATTATAAAGCCTCTACTTGACCTAGGTTACAATTAGCATTTTCAAAAACAACAAAAAACCAAAAGAAAAACCAACCACCTACTGAAAACTTCCATTCTAGAAGATTATGTTACTAAAATTATAATACAGAATGTGGTAAACATATAATGTGCTAACAGTCTTTTGATGAATCACATGTATTTTTATGAAGGAATTCCAAAAACAATGACTAAAACCCAAATGAATAAAAAATGTTTAATACTATTGATAATGATCCTAATATTTAACCCACACTCATATAATATTACTTATATATCATTTGTTTACAAAAATAGAAACAAGATATGTGTCTTAGGAATATAGTAAACTTGATTCTGGACAAGGTCAAATACAAAGTAAAATTATCCATAACAAATAATGAATTTTGAAAAACCTAGCAAACAATACAGATTAAATAAACATAAAAATATATGCATGCATGTGTGTATGATTAAATGGATGAGCATATGCGTACGTTGCGAGTCAATTCATTTAGAATGTTGAAAAAGAAAATAATAGAGGCACTCAAATATCTATCACTAAAGGTCAACGTATTTCGAAAGAAACTTTATAACATTTATCCACCGTGTTCTTTGTTTTTTTATAGCCAGTAATATTGCATTGGGGTGTATGTATTCAAACATCAAATGCTACACATATGGATAGAATACAGTGTTGTTTGAGATAACACAGTTGCATAGGCAGTGCGTGTGATTTCGCTTTTAGAATACCACACTAGTTCATCAGAATTTGTGGGTTTTTTTCCCTTTTTTTAAAAGACCTCTTATGATTGTCTTAAGTGCGCAGTGAAGGCAAATGTGGAGCGTCTTTGTACGTAACATCACTGTATTTCCATTTCGAGAGTAACGACCCACACATTCCCAAACAAGACGCAAGAGTTATGTCCCTATAAATAAGTCTCAGGAAACCAGTATCAAAAACAAAAGACCTGACCTCTTTTGTTTGCTCGTATTCGGCCTAAATTGGCATGCTAAGATTGCAAACTGCTCTCCAGAGATGTAAATAAACTAGGTCACCACCTTCACAGAATGTTTTGAGTTGTCACTTGAAGTCACCTTTGCGTTGATTTTGGGAGACAGAAACTGTGCATGTTAACCATATCATAACAGTTCAAAAGTTGCTGGCTCCAGTTTTACATTTTCTGAAATTTCTTTTACTTTTTGTGAATCCCTTCTACAAGAAAGATGTATAAAATGGAGTAGGCGATTCTGCTGTTGTTGTTCTTATTGCGGATTTAACGCCATATTTCATCACATGATAGGCTATACATGGTGGTCACTATAGCTGGTGTAGGAAGAACCAGGGAAGACTCCAGTAAAGGCCACCGGCCCTCGGGAAGCCACTGGCAAGCTTTCTCACACACCCGCACTGGCCGAACCGAGACTCAAACCCACGCGGACAGGTAGATGGTAGTGACTGGTAAATACGGGCGCTTTAGACCACTGGTCCACCCGGATATTTGCCCTTTGAACGGAGTTAAGATTTACTACAGGCAGCTGTGTATTGAACGAGTGAATGAACTGCTCACATCACCCGAGTGTGCCGCTACAAAATGTAGTTCTATGCCTTGTGTGGCTATTCAAAATCACCTTTGCATATTGATAAGTTGATTGTTTTCTCTTTTTGGAAATTAATGTGGAATAGAAACTAAGCGAAATGACGAATCAAGAAGAGGTAATTAAAATATTTTAATATACTTCCAGTTGATCTAAGTCATTATTCTGCTTTATTAGCAGTATCACCGACCATAATAACTTTCCAAATGCCTGCCTCTCTCTCTCTCTCTCTCTCTCTCTCTCTCTCTCTCATTCTTGGTCGCTTTGACTTAATTTTTATCATCATTCATAAGACTAGAGACATCATGAGATGAACAAATGAAAATCCTCTTAGCTCGTCATTTCATAGATTTTGGCCCATATCGAGAGAGAGAGAGAGGGGCTTTTGGACATTTTCATACTTAATTAATAATTATCGATTTTTGGAACATTATAGTATGTTTAAGAAACAACAACAATAACAAAACATTAAATACATCAGAGTGAATGTACCACGTAACCGAGAAATTTACCGTATAATGTCGGCATGGTTTGCAACTTTATATCATTAATAAACACTGTTAATACCAAGGAAAGTGCACACATATCATTATGACGAACCATATTCTTGTAGGTTACTTGGTGTAAGTTCTATTTCATGGTTTCAATCCAGCCCAAATTCCTTTTCTCTCTCACTCCACATTTCTGTGTAGTTGTCCGTTATGCATGCATGGGGAGGGGGGAACAAAAAGCAGAAAGGATTGCGAAGAAAATGTGTACTATATTAAATTCATTTAGAAAACGGTGATTATTATTACTTTTTATAGTTATCTTCATACGTCACTAATGATTAATATGTGGAAATGCATCACTGATCTAGAGTCAATTGCAGACGGCCGCGAGACTGTTTATATATGTGTATAATTGCGCCATGGGCCGATCACAATTTGATATTCCAATAGTATTTCTATTTCAAATTGCTTTATACCAACACTTTAAAAGCCATGCCTTTTTATGTATGTGGTATATATATATATATATATATATATATATATATATATATATATATATATATATATATATATATATATATATATACATACACACACGCTTCGATTCGATGAGAAAACATCACTGATGCAATGTGATCAGTTGCTTTCGGCTATTGAAACCCAACAATTTATTTATTTTTTAAAATTGTTTTCATTATAATGATACAGGAATACTATTAAAATTAAAAGCTGAGCACTTTAGCGGGGGGGGGGGGGCGATAACTCCCTGTATCGCTTTCCGCCACAATTGATACATAATTGCGATTTTCCTCTTACACCAACGTGACAAACCAAGCACGGTAGGGGGCCAAGAGAACCATTACGAACGCTTTGTAAATGATGCCCGCAGAATTCACCTCTACATGATTTATTGCACGGGGTTGTCGACCCAATCATCAACCATTTGCAGTGATTCATTATACTATATTCTTTCATTTAAATACTTGTTTTAATTATATGGAAGAGTTTGAGAGATTAGCAGCAATTAAGCCCTGGAAAAATATTAAGTTCAATCTCGATAGAGTCCTCAAGGACGTACCAAAAGCGTTAATAAACGATAGAACCCTGTTGAATAAAATACGCGACTGTATCAATGAATTCAAGCGTGATGGTGCATCTCATAGTTGGTCAACATTTCGAATTGATGGTGTTGTTGATGCTACCATGAACGACAACCGCGCAGCAACGATAATATCACAACTTGACGGTAAAAGGTATTTCTTCAGAGTAAAATTCATTGTCCGGGTGGAATCAGGTAATTGGATCATACGTGATAAATTTGAACCGGTTCTCAGCGATAAGAAAACAGTCATTGTTAGCCGCGACTCCAAGCCGGGGCTGTTAACCGGAGTTGACAGACCATACTATGAACGAGCGTATCCTGAAACAGCAGTTGTCTATGGAATATACCCGTTAAATAAGAAACCTGATATCGGAAAACTAGCGCCGATGAAACAGTCAACGGGGATAAATTGTGTAGCAGAACGAGTAATAGAGCATTTTACAAATGCGTGTCGAGGAAATAAATTGACTGATTTACGACGTAGTAAAATAAACCAATGGGAGGAGACAGTGCGCGAGCGAGGAGCAACCATCAGCGACATAGCGAGATTAGAAACGTCGCTGAGATTTCCAATAACCGTTACAACAATAACCGGTGAAGTATTATACGAATCAAAGTATAAATCAAATGGAGCCCCAATCAAAATTATTGATCATAATGAACACGCGTGGACGCCCGCGGTCACAATATTTCCACGGGATAGAACAGTAAAGTATATCCCCGGGGAATTCCTGGGAGAGGATGGTTTTCTCGCGGAGAGGAAACTATTTGATGCTATTGCCTGCTTGTGTAAAAACGACCGTGTATCAGTGTGGTTACTTCGCAGCGCTGAAAACGACATGGATACCTTTGATCAGTTTGTAAGACCAAACGGTGAATTATATCGCACTGAAGCATTTCACAACAAGATGAAAAAACCGCCATGGAATTTGAAGAGCATGATGAACAACTGCTAACAAATTGTTTTACGATTCCATCGGTTGCGGCTCTAGTTGCAGCAAGGAAAAATGCGTGGAGACCAACGCGCAAGGAATTTCTACCGGATGTACAATCCAGTTGTTTGGAATACTATCACGGTGGACTATGGAACACTGAATACAACCGCGACGCTATGATTTCCGTTGTTATGGTTGCCTGTTATCCAGCAAGTTTTCTCGGGTATGGATCCGCCGCTGAGTATTTCAAACGATTTGGACACCCCAGACATGAAATGACTCGTGTTGCTATTAATGGACCACTGCCTGATTTTGATTTAACCGGATTCGCTCGCATAGTATCATTTGAGTTCGCGGCAGGACTTCATCGCTGTTGCTATATTTGGATTGGTAGACACATGACTGAAAAGAAGTGGCTGTCAATAGCGCTGCTACGGTTTATGATTGATTGTAGCATGCTTGTATCGTTGATTGTCAGTGACGCGATTATATCATACCGGGCGCAGACTGAAGTCTGGTTACCAGAACCAGAGCGTCTAGATAGCATAATTGACGAATCCAGAAAACACATTGATGCCGACGAGGAATATATCATCGAATGGTCCAAAAAGATATTCAACCAACGAAACCGCGAGGCAAAAGATCTCGGTAGAAGAATAATTGGTAAGTTCACACAAGGTGGAAAAAACTATGACTACAAACGATATTGCTCACGGCTGATTATAGATGACGCAGAATATAATTTCGTAATCAAGGACGCAGTGGCAAAAAATAGATACGTGAACTGCAAAACAGCTTTCTTGTCCAATGGAACAAAGTTGGGTACAGTTGTTACCTACAGCGATGGAGACAGCCCGGCATATCCGCATTTGAGGGCGTCTATGCTGGGTTACGCCGCTATCAATTTATTCTCGATGATAAATAGATTCCCCGACACCGCGGTTAGAGTAGCCTTGATTCATTTTACATAGACGTAAAGTACAAGGGAAACTTAGCCGAGTTTACTAGTCCGGACGAGAGTTGGGGTATATGGAGAATTAAAAATTAAAAATACGACGCGATTATTCCCCGTCAGCAAATGTCACCGTTGAAAACAATTACTTACGCGGTGATAAATTGTCAGAATGGTCTAATGCACCACCGTGTTCTGATCCAATTTGTAGACACAAAACAGTTTATTTAAGCGGCTGTGGCGGGTCAGGAAAGACGACTCGGGCAATTGAATTATTTCGAACGCGGGCAAGTATAATCGTGCTTACACCGACCCATAGACTAGCGCGAGAGATAAAACAACGAAATGTTGACGCCGTTACTTATCACAGCTTTTTTCGATACAGCGGCGGTGAGTGGACTCCTGATCGAATGGGGGAAAAATTTATTCCTGAGGTTATCATCTGGGATGAGATATGTACTGTTTCGTTAGATACTTTACAAATGTTTCTTGAGTGGTTGCTGCGCGCGAATACAGCGGTAATCATGTGTGGCGACCATGGCCAACCACCACCATTTGTCGGCGAGGGTCCACATGATTGGTTAAAGGGTTTTGTGGACTATTATGAAGAAACCGATACTGATTACCGAGCACTTGATGAACAACTGCGCGAGGTTAAAAAATTAATCAGATTACAGCCGGATAGAGTTCAATGTGAAATAATCCGCGAGGTGATTCCGGAAACGCCGTTAAATGAATTCTGGGAAACATGGAGACCAAACGATTCGATTGTAGCGAGTAGAAAGATAGTCAGAGACACACTTCAGCGGAAGTTGTTTACGTTGCATAAGGAAAAGTTTCCAACGCGCCCAGTGCCGTTATGTTATAGACCCGCGGACACACGGCGGCAGAACATTGAAGTTGAAATCCCGGGCCCGACAGCGTCAGGGACAAAAAAACAAATTCTCGTGCTGAATGATATTGTGCTCGTTGATATCAGCGTCGTCGAGGACGCGCTACGTGCTGATAAATCCCCGTGGACGCTAGGATACGCAACGACAATACATTCCTCGCAGGGATTGACTATCACGGATACAATTGTTTGGATAGTTGATAATCGCATCGAATGGTCAAATTTAGTCTATCTTGCAGTGTCCAGAGTACGGAGAATGAATCAGCTTCGAAGAATTGTTATTGACGAAGCCACCGACGAAGCCGGCGACAACGATGACATTATTGATGCTAGCGTCATTGATAGAAAACTCTCGGGTTACCGCCAACAGGATAAAAAAAAAACAGCGGCGTTTTGATATTGATGCCGAATTAATAATTGCGTTACGACAACAACAGAATAATCACTGCGCGAGTTGCAATTGTGTAATGCGCTGGCGTTATTCGGATAAAGACGCTCGCCAATTTACCGTGGACAGGATCGATAACAGTCTCGGTCATGTCAAAAACAATGTGAGGTTGACCTGTCTTGAGTGCAATAGACGCAACGGCGCTAGTTAAGACCACGCGGGGGCAATTGAGTATCGTCAGGTATCACTTGTAGTTGCTCGCGTGTAAATCCGCGCTGAGGAGCAGTTGAATCCAGTCTATAGATCGGTGGTCTACCAGTTGATCGTGTTATCGTTGATATGTTATGCGTGGTAACACTCCAAATAAGATCAGTAGCTCTTTTTTTACCGCCTTCAAGCTCTCCTGGTTCATACAGATATCTCACGGTGACATCGCCGAGAATCGGCTTGGAAACGCTATCTATTTTTGATCTTCCGGGTATGTACTCGTATTTAATCGCGTCGCTGGGCTTCATGTTGATTGCTCGGGTAATCTCGTTATTTAGCGCTGCAATTACGCCTGGCAACCTTTTAACCCATTCACGAGATCGTTTTTCTTGGATGAATTCCTTCGCGTATTGATACCCAAATAACCGTTCAGCAAGAGTCCGATTGAATCGTTCAACAATTGCCTGATCACGATGTAGCGCAGTATGACCTCGTCGTATCGCGACGCTATGATGTTTCAGCGTTGATAAAACAGCGCCGCGAAATTCATTGCCAGGATCAACTTGTAATAGATTTGGCCAGCGCAGAGGACCCCTTCGATAAATCCGCTCAAACGCATCGGCTACTTCAGTTGCTGACTTTGTTTTTAACGGCTCCGCTTGTTTGTATCGACTCGCAACATCAACTACGGTTAGCGCGTATTTGTAACCGTTGTCATGCGGCAGAAATAGTATATCAGCCTGATGAACTTCATTGGGTACGCTGACATCAAAGCGCGAGAAGTTGATTTGTTTAGGCGGTGGTAGATAAATTTGCCATATAGCCTGTTTGGATAACCAATTAGCCGCAACGGCCTTTGTTACCTTTGCAGCGCTTGTGAGTTTACCAATTGCGGCCTTCCCCTTCCAGTATCCTCTCGGAGAATAATAGATGGATTCCATGTTGTTATTATAAACGCTAGCGTTTTCAATTACCAGCGCGAGAAGCTCCGCTTCCAATCATTAATTTACCTTTCATAGCCGATTTTACCAACCATGAAGCCAATTTTTCTTTGAATGATTTATCAGGAATAGCATTTAACGCGTGAATTAATTTTACATCCGCGATATGACGCTGTTGCAGATCACCGCTACGATAAGCTATATCATGTATCCGACATGCTTCGTCAATAGCGTTTATTGGATACTCACCGGGTCGCGGCTGATTTTGATCATTGAGTCTGATATCTAATCGTGTTCCGGGGCCACAGTAGCTATATCCTGGGAGGTGCTTTTCTCCTGGATACTTTGCCCACGGTGTTCCGGGGAGTTTTGATAACTTGGCTGCAATATCACCTCCTCGCTTTTTTTTAAAGCATCCCCGGGTCTAATAGAAATAAATCTAAATTTCTTTGTACCGCATTGTGCACACTTACCAGTAAGCGCCGATCTGTTATTTCTCGTTGTAACGGTTGTCATATCATTTGTGCCAGTACGCACTCTACACTTCACACAATATAGATCCATAATTCATGTATAGAGATATGGATATAATTGATTTTTCGGCGACTAAAACGAGAGAACCAGTTAAGCATGTTGCAGCGTTACCAAACTCGATCCGGATGATTATCATCGGACCATCTGGATCCGGCAAGACGCAATTGTTACTCAATTTAATAATGAGATGGATGAAGTGGGATAAGTTGTATTTAATCGCCCCTAGCGTGGATGATCAACGATGCTACGAGGTGTTGAAAGATTTTAACGAGAATGCATCAGCAATCGCTGAAAAAAATGTTATTGAGTTTATTACAGATATCAACGATGCACCAGGTATTGATGATATTGATGGCGACGTTAACAATCTAGTCGTGTACGATGATGTTATGTTAGACAATCAAAAAAACCCAGCTAGGATATTTTCCAGAGGCAGGCATAAAAACACCGACGTGATATATGTCACTCAACGATACACTCAGATTCCAAAAGTAATCAGAGACAACTGTAATATTCTTGCTGTATTCAACGGCGTTGATACACACACGCTACGAAATATTTGGCAGACATGGTGCGGCGGTGACATGGACTTTAATGGTTTTCGAAACTTTTTTAGTCATGCTCAGTCGACCCCACATGGATTTGTAACGATAAATTTACATGATCCTCGGACACGATATCGTATCGGACTTGACCAAATATTCGGTTAAATTGTAACTAATTTTCATTGTAAATAACTTCTTAGCAGCGGGGGGGGGGGGGGAAATGACATCGACGCGGTCGTCGCTGTGTTTACCGGACGCTGACGACGCTGGGATCGGCGCGCATTAAACCAAATGACGTCACCATCGTGTAGGATGGACCGACGTCGTTTTTTTTTTACCAGCGCTGACTACACCGGATCCGCTGAGTGCAGAAGTAATAATTAAGCAAAATAAC
>CM068840.1:76632844-76722844 GCA_028554795.2 Sinohyriopsis cumingii | reverse complement strand
TTTCGTGCTTAATCATTGTAAATCATCACATTGAAAAATTTCGAGAAATTCAAATTGCGGTAATTAAATGTGTGCACTACTTAAAATTACGTGCGTAGTATGCATACAGACTCGTATTGAGATACTAAAGTCAACTTAATCACTAGCGCATGCAGACTGAAGTTAGAGGTATTAACATGTCAGTCATCTACTTGAATTTAAATGTACATAAATAGCACATATCATACATACAGTGAAGACAAAGGATACATCGAAAGATCTTTAGTTCGAAACCTGGTATAAGTAGTAAAATATCGTTTTTTTATAATGGAGCCGACGGTGATGTATTTCCTGGTTCATTTGACGAATGGCACATTTTTATTATTTCTGCGCAAAAGACGCTGACCTAAATATGGATAAAAGAAACGATTACTATTTTCGGATTTATTTTGGAGTCTCACAGGAGCTCGGCGGCGGAAAATGGAGATGACAGTGCAAACTTGTTTGTGCTACATCTCCCACAAAGCTGAGAAGGTTAACATTCATTTAAGCGTCTTTCGTCTACTTGAAGTGACATATTTTTTATCACTATTAGGAAAACGACGCACTCTCGGAAACATAAGGCAGATGAATATCAATGTTTTGGTTTCTTTTGTGTGTCTGTAAACGATGTGCATGTGAACACCAACGACATTATGTAATTCATGTTCACAATTGAAAATGGCTCGAAGAGACATTGCAAATTACAGTGTGGAGATATCACACGAGTTTAGCAACAAATCAACGCGTTGGCGACGTGAGATATTGCCAGTTTGTTTACAAGTTTGGAGGGGATCAAAATTTTGTTGTGTGAAAGAGAAAAACGTTATTTTGTATTTCAAACACAGAAAAGGTATACTCGAGTATATTCTGTAATAACAATATCGAAATAAGCCGCGTACGTCATCATATCAGGATGGTTAAAAGAGTGCAGTATGAAAATGAATGGGTTGTTTGATTGATCTGGGTTAATATACAAATTAGTAGTCGGCTACTCTTACATATCAAGATGAAAATCTAGTACATTTTACATTGAATATGTGTTTGTGTTTTGTTTCTTTTTATTTTTAACGTAGCTTTTAAAAAAATTCAGTCATATCACTACAATGTCTATAGTGTGGTAGTTTATAGTGATGTCTAGCACCGGGGAATCATGTCGTAGACAAATAACATGATGTCCCACCCAGTAACATTATATTGAGAACCTAGCGAGGAAGCTGTTAGTACCATTTTTATAGGTCTTTGGCATGACTCTGCCAGGGTTCGAACCGCGACCTTCCGCATCCGAGGCGAACTTCCTAACTACAGGTCACCAGAGCGGTTACATTGAATATATACGAAAGATACGATTTATAGATGAAAACTATGAGGCGTCGTAGCGGACAAAAGCTGGTCCAATCAGAATGCTGCCGTTGAAATTTTACTGTCATATGTCCAGAATTCCAATGTTACTTGTTGTGTTAGAAATGCTTGTTCATAAATTTCCGTTTTGTAGGTCGAGATTTTAAAATGCATCTGTTGAATTAAACAGTAGTGGTTGAAAGTTATATTTTCTATGTCGAGGTTTTAGATTGTGTCGTTTGAATTACAAGGTGCTGGTTGAAATTGCAATGTCATACGTCGAGAATTCCTAATTTGCGTATTTGTTCAACTAGTTTATGTTGAAAGTTCAATTTCATATGTTGAGTATTTGGATTTTATCTGTTGAATTACACAGCGCTAGTTGAAAATTCGATGTCCAATGTCGGGTTTTTAGATTTTATTTTTTGAATTACACGAGGTTGTTGAAGTCGAGAGTTTCAATTTAACATGTTGAATCATAATGATTGTGCTGAAAGTTCTGTTTCGTATGTGGAGTTTTCATATTGTATCTATCGAATTACACAGCGGTGATTGTACATTTTATTGTGCTTGTCAGAATTGTTATTTTAATACGGTAAAATGATGTGTTAGTGTTAAAAGTAACATTACACAATGTCCACTTTAACAATTCAAAATAATATCAAGTATTAAGAAACGCCATTCTTGTATTCAATTATGAGGCGTCAATACATTTCATGCATTTACAGATTGAAAGTTATCATTTACATGTCTAGAATTACTACGAATTTCTTCGCTAGACGTCGCTCTCGTGAAAGGACCGCGTTATTTTTAAATAAGGAGGCAGCTTATTGTTGCTGTGAAATTCAACAGATAAAATCTAAATCCTCGCCATATGAAATGGAACTTTCATCACAGACAGTTACATACAACGTGTGGAAATACGGATTCTCGACATATGATATTGAAATTTCAACCACTGCGGTGTAGCTCAAAAACTACTCTGTAAAAGGTCGACATAGGAAATAGAACTTTGAACCACCACTGTATAATTCAACATATAAAATCTAAAATCTCGATCTTGAAAATAGAACTTTAAGGACATGCAATTTGATCCAACATGAGATATTGGATTTCTGGACATACGATAATCAAAATTTCAATTGCAACTTTCTCACTGGACCAGCTTTTGTCCGCTACGTCGCCTCATAGACAAAGAGCGATTTAAAATTGTACAAGGTGACTCGCTATATGAATTAACCGTTACTAAATCAAACATAGAAATCACACAATTTTACGTGTATTTAAAACGATGCACGTGCTTGAAGTGAAGTAAATTTTGTTTTAGGATTGACTCAGTTTCTCAGCGCTTGATAGAATATACATGGCGGCCATTATAACCTGTGGAGCTGGGAGGAATGAACCCAGGAAAATCCCGGTGTAACATCCACCTACATACAGCACAGGGGCTGGTATCGTTGCTTACAACTGACCTGTCATACATGTACTATATAATAACTACAAGTAAGGACACTTGTCTCCTTGCTCGCGCGACGTATTTTAGAATAAACACTGATATTTCAAGTCACGATTTGCGTAGCTTAATAAATTTGGTACCGATATTGAGCTTATGCATTCTACTGTGTATCCCTATCAAACGTTTGACTTAATCTCATACTTTTAAGGAATACCAAATCATTTTTCCGCGCTACCGCTCGACATGGCCCTGATCACGCTCGCTTAATATACAAGAACAATGAGCTGAATGGAATACTACCTTCTCATTGGCAAACTGAAAATAGGTTATAAATAAATACAGGACGTCATTTGCTTTTAACCAGGCCTCCCGAAGCTTTAAACAAGTCATGGAAGGAGAACATAGCCGACGCCGACGACGACGAAGCGCTAAAACGAAGATCCATTTTGAAAGAACAGATACAAACCTAACATAAAATATGAACCCATTGTTGGTTATTTTCCTTTAACACTGGGGATACAGATGGTCTCCCTTAGAAAGATATATAATTTGTCAATCACATTTTGACAAAAGAAATGGTAAGCTATAAATTATAAGAAATATATTTTGTTTCTGCGTATCACAATAATTCCGATTAGAGTAAAACAATGCCTTCCATTACGTAAACGACAAGAGGAAACCAGGGCTGTTTAAGGAGCTAACCGTTTGTACAACCTTGCAACATGCATAAAAAGTCAGAGCGAGAATGACTGTAGATGGGGAAAACGAAGAAAATATTCATAATGAATCCTTGAAACACAACCCAAAGAACTGCACGGTAACTACAATTCACACAACCCGAAGGACTGCACGGTAACTACAATTACAGATCGGTAGGATTCAACAACCAGATATCTATACCGATATATGGTGGGTAGGTAACGGTTTGTGTGTTTTCATTCCTCAAACATTACACATTCTACTCGATCATATAGATTTCAAAACAGTTACTGCTATGGTTATCATTCGTGTTTTCTAAAGGCTATACCTAAATTGAAATGCTTTAAAAGCAACCTTGGTTTATGGAATGTTCTTGG
The DNA here is from genome assembly GCA_028554795.2 of Sinohyriopsis cumingii. Taxonomy (NCBI): domain Eukaryota; kingdom Metazoa; phylum Mollusca; class Bivalvia; order Unionida; family Unionidae; genus Sinohyriopsis; species Sinohyriopsis cumingii. Next base: position 76,718,953 of record CM068840.1, on the reverse strand, counting down.
CAACTGCAAGCAATTACAGAGTGATGCACTTAAATATTGAATACCAGTTAAAATATGAAGATTACAATGTCGTATGTCTTTACGGAATGATACTATTGTATCTTCGTCGCATAAAGTAAATATAAATAGTTTCAAGTGGTCACAGTAAATTTGATTTTTCTTCAACATTGAAACAAAAAACATACAGAAGAGTAAGTCAAGATATTCGTGGTTTATACTTTTCTACTCGCAACATTTTTGGAGTACCGAGATCATATTGACTCTAGTGCACATTGAAGAAATCTAAGTGTCAATTGTTGAAGATGTATTGAATCTATGTTGGGGTTTGGACCGAGACAAGGAAATCTCAGTCAAGGGTTTATATTATGTGTCTCCCCAAGAGGCTTGCCCGAGTGGGAGACATATACTATAAACCCACGACTGGGATTTTCTTGTCTCGGTCCAAACCCCAACGTAGATTATTTTTCTCACCCAATATTTTCCTTTAAAGTAAAAAAAAATTCTTCACTAGTGTTCACGTCCAATGTTTACATGCGGCGCATGAATATAAATATGTTAATGAGGGCTGTGGTGTGACCGTTGCGTCCGAAGTGCACAGTTTATACGCGTGAGCAAATAAAAATAACAACATAAAATGTCGCATAATAATGAGGTATCATTACAATTAATATATGGATGTTATATGAAATTGACAATAAATTATTAATATTTATTACAGAAACTGTTTTATTTTCATCAGTTCCAATTTTGAAAAGTTATAATGTAAATAATAAAACGTACGTGGCTACTCAGTTCTACTGTAGTTATACTTAGTACAAGCTGTAACGAAAAATAACATCTTTCTTTAGATTATTCATGGGTAATTAGAGTTTTGTGTCACTATCGTATATAACTATTCTTTTCTTTGGAGGAGGTGAAACTGTGTGTGACATACTTGTGTTGTCTTAAATAATGATTGTAAAATTACCCCAATGTACAATAGACCCTCCAAAAACGGACTTTAGTGGATAACCATGTGCTAAACTTTCAAGTTCACGGACTCTTTGAACATTTATTTTTCTGTCCTTATGGATTAATGTATTGACGGATAGAAGATTACTTCTGGCTGGTAACTGCATTATTTGTCATTAAATAGTGTAGGCATATTTTTAATTCAACCGGGGTTTCGTTTTTTAAAAGTAGTTCTGAGCGCGTGGACACTTTGACTGAGACGACTGGTCTGAGATGACTAGACTGATTTAAGAAAAGTAAGGTTTGCAAAACAGCTAGATTTCTCTGTCGCATGGGTGAGAAATACCATTATCCTAAGGAGTTTCGATTAAACTCACGAAGTCTGGAATTTAACACATTTTAAAGTCAGAAAGCATACCCCAGACATTAATAAACTTATATATATATATATATATATATATATATATATATATATATATATATATATATATATATATATATATATATATATATATATATATATATATATATATATAACTATGCTCCATGACGTGTTGCACAACACAAGTAACAAGCAACATATTTAATAGGATAATTTTACATTTAAATGAAACATAGGGCATATGCACACATTTAATTTGGTCAATGTGTACTTTGTTCTTTTATGGGTGTTTTTATTATTGATTATTACATTGGTTTTGAAATAAAAGACAACCATTTTGCTTATTCATTCGACGTTAAAAAATAATCTGATCTTTACAATGTTAAAAATCAGGCACATACCATCTAGAATGGAATAATGATTAAATACTTGGACTGAAATACAAAAAGGAATTCACTCATTCAGCAGGAAAAAATAAGAGGTAAGAGGTAGTAGAAGAAAACAAAATGTTACTCGTAAATAGACTGGTGTATGTGCAAAGTTACTTTTTCAAATGTACCGATATGAAATGGATGAGCAATAATTAAATGTCTGGCATTTGAGGGAAAGGTCATCCTTTCAGATTTTTTGACCGACTTGTTTCAGAAAGGAAAATGATGAACAATACCACAGTAATGTATGTACAAAAGTAAATATGCATTGTATATGAACGAAAGTGAAGATTTATTTTGTTGCCGTGTATAGTGTTACAAGGGTTGGTTTATTTTTACTTTGCCGACATAGCAATACTGATTTATCGTCAGTAGTTTATGCACGATCAACACACCGTCAGTGAGAAATCTGTTGACGTCGAGTTTGCTTACTTATAGCACAAATTATTTCTCAATCGCCACAATTGAGATAAGTCTTTTGAGAAAGCCAACTATTTTCAGCTGGGAACGTGGTACATAGATTCGTGAAACTATGTTGTTTTTCTTTTTGTGTAACCCGGACACTGCTACTGGTGGTGACGATGGAGCAAAGGACGTTATTGGTTTACTGCGTCCGAAGAAACATCGGGTATGCTAGATAAGGAGTTTCTCAACAGATCCATCAGCAGGCTGTGATGAACGGACCACACGAGATCGTTCCTTTGTCATTTAACTGGATCTGTGAAATCGGAAGCATCTCTTGATCACATTTACTCGATCCCATGGAATAAATACCATCGTATACTGCTTTTTGAATTTGAAATTCGATGTTTCTTGTTATGTGAAAATTAATTCAATTCAATGTCACTATAAGTCTGAAAAACAGTAATATATCTATCACGCTTTTTCCTATCTGTTGAAAATTCCGTATATTGATCATATCTATTTATAGATCCATACATAATTCATATATGTCGATAGGTTCCATATTATGGATATATAAGTTGTCATACGGGATGGCTTGATTATTTGTTGAAATTAAATTGCTTTAGTCGCTTCCATTCAGAAATAATATCATTTCTTTCGAACTAGGTACGCTTGATTAAGTTGTCGGATTGATCCAACATTTATTTGCAATACAAGTAAACATCTTATTCAGGCAATTGAGTTTAGTGTTGTCGTTCAAACCAATTCCAACCGGTTTTGTCTGGTTGCAAACACAAAAAAGACCATACCAGAATTTCAGCAAAAAAGTGCAGATTTCACTGAACAAAAAAGCAATGGCACTGGATTTCTTGAGTATAAAGCTGAGAGAACAATGATCGATTACCTGGTACTTAAAACAAACTGAATAATGATCTTGCACATGTTTACGTAAAATTAGACATCAACTTAATGGCATTCACCAGCATTCCGATGAACGGGTAAAATACGAATACATGTTCATTTTACTTGTTATGTTTGTTAGAGTGTATGTTGCTTTTACGTTTTCAAGGTAATAAAATACAAAATGGCGTGTACCTTTGGTACCCTCTTTTTATTAAAAGAAATGGCAAAACGTACAGTAGGTTGGGAAACGTCTTAAGCTAGAACATACACTACAAGGAATTGGTTACCTCAGTCCATCACATAATTTGATCACATGCGCCCCGAACAACAATAAACCCGGAAAAAGATTGGAGATAACAATTATAAAAGGTTGATTAGACCAAGTATGTTTTCGTCAAGTTTGAAGTAGAAGTTAATAATACAGTGGGAATAAATGCAGGTAGGGCGCTTATGAAAGACATTTCCAGGGTTGATAGAAAAAAACAATCTTATCAAAATCGTTGACTCAAGCATGTTCATTCCGTTCAATGAGTTACATTTACCTGAGTCGGTTCAAACACGAGCGATTTAGCAAGGTGAATGATTAATTGCGAAAGTTGAGATCAGGGAAGATGAAGCAAAAGCACTGGTACAGCGTGCGGTGTACGGGAGGAAGTTTGCGATACTACCTGGCTTTTAGTTTTCATCACATTATTGTCCAAATATTTAAATATACGTTTTTTTCCACGAAACAAAAAACAAAGTTACAAAGTTTGTAACACAAATGTTGACACTCTTTATAATGATAATCTGACTTGATTGGAGAAGTATATTTGATAATGAATTAACTAATTGTTGAACAAGGTATCAACATAGAGATTAAGAGAAAAGAAAATGTAGATGCTCGCAAACAAATGTTGTTCTCTACGTTCAGGTCAATATTTACAGCCATTACATAATCCGTTGTTTTATGTGGTAATAAATACAGTGAGCACTAAAATATATTTGATAAAACCTCATTGTGTGATAATTTGTGAAGTTGCTCATTCGGAAAAGATTAGGTTTGCGTTATGGGACAGTGACTGATACAAAACGTTTTGAATACATTGCTATCATGTATCCAACTTGTATATTCATTAAATCTTGCACTAAAAGTGGTCCCTCAAAGGTGAAAAGGCGATTGGTTTAGATTCTGAGACAAACTAAATAGACGATTAGAGTTACTAGCCGGTGTATTATACATTGTGTTTCTGAGTTATGAGTTTGGCAATTTTGATAGACAAAACGAAACTACTTAAACTGGCTTTTAGCTCTGGATATTTTAAAATGTCGGTAGGCGTTAGCGTACAAAAGTATCCTATATCTGCACGAGATTGTAACTTTTTAAGTGGTCTTTAACTCCAAAGACAAAAAGTCGAATGAAGATGAGTTTTCGAGGAGAACTATGCTGTACTTGTGCTAATCAGATAATATCATTGAAACACTGAAACAAAACAAAAGAAATAATCTTTAAATGACGTTTAAATATCAGTTTCGCTTTGCTTTCTGCAAATATTTAATATGCATGACTACTGAGTGCTTATGTGTCTGTAAGTAATGTATTTAGATCATCACATAACAAAATGCTCATGGCCATATACAGAAAATGCCATTTTGTTTTCCTCGATGCTTTTTCATATATCTGATTGTATGATCTGTGTAAATCAATTTTCTGGTAATTCCCTTTTGACTAGATAAGCAACTTTTAATTTCAAACATACTTTTGCGTCTTTTTCCTGCTCTGATGAAGATGGGTTGCCACTTAAGTCATACATATTTTAAACGGTAACTCCAAACAACTTACCATTATTTATCATTTTGTATTTGTATGCTATTTGCTTATATTAATGTAAACGTTATAAACAAAACATTGATTGACAGTTCGTAATCGTATGGTATGAACATATTTGTTTTCAACTTGTTGTAGCAACATTTTTACACTTGCTATCTAGATCCACCTAACGATGTACATCAATTGTAAACTGGTTTATTTTATTTTATTTTATTTTATTTTATTTTATTTTATGTTCTTGTTTAACAAGGTGACTAACAGAAAATTTTGTTTATGTCTGTTCATTCGAATATTATATTTTCAGAGATTTGAAAATAATTTGTTTCATGATGTGTAATATATTTTATGTTAATTTTTTTGTTTCTGAGATTTACGATTTGTTTACCAATCTGCATATGATTCATCAAATTTTAAAAGTGTTTCTCAAAATAATTTACTGTTTTCGTCTTGAAATTGCTCGCATTCTATCTTGGATTTGAACCACGGCAGTTCACCTATTTCAGTTTTAATCCCAATTTTAAAATTTAATAGTCTATTGTACTGACACATTTCTCTACGTGTTCAATGTACACAGCAATTCTGGCCGGTCCTGCTGATATTTGCCAATATCTGTAGTACTAACATATTTCTCTCTGTTTCAATATACATTACAATTCTGGCCCTATTGATCTTTGCCTTTGTCTGAAGCACTGACATATTCCTCTCTGTGTTCAATGTATAAAAGAATTATGGATATTTATCAGCTTCTTCTATACCAATGACAATTCCTTTCTTTATAGAATTAATGTGTCAAGAGGAGACATTTAGTCCTTGCAATTCACATACGTTAAGGTCCTTTGCTGATTGTTATGTAGCTTGCATCAATGATCTGATATCAGACCACCCTTTTTCCATATTATTATAAATAACCATTCCTTATTGTAAATATGTTATAATAACTGATACATTTATAACTTTCTGCAAATAGTAGCTCACCTTAGTGCCTGAAATGCTGAAAGTTTCATCATGGGTTGGTCGGCTCGTTTTTTGTGTATTGATACGGTAAACAAGCTGATTCAAGGTAAGTAACAAAAAATGTTTCACTGACATATACTTAAATAATGTTTTACGTATCACAATCTTCATTGCACTTCTGACAATTCACACAGTTTTGAAAACGTTAAAGTCAGCAATAAAAACCTCACTTGATTTGAGTACTAGTTTTTTTCGGAAAATCTTCCTGGCTTTGATCATTATCAATGGAAACGATTGTTGTTGAATGCCATCTAAAAATATCGACAAATGTGATTGTGCTTTTTTTTCTATTCCTTGTATTATGAACAAATGAAATATAAAATTTCTTTTTAAATCGAAGGTAAATCGTTGCTTAGATCGAGTTTGAACACTTCAGCTAGATTTTTGAAACAAATGTCATGAAGAAATAATAGGTATTTAATTTACATTTAAAATTCCGATTGCATTTATCATGTGATACACTTTATATTAGCCTGTTAAGTGCTGGTCATCCCAAATTTGTCTTTAAATACTTTTTATCATTCAAACATTAGCTTTGAAATCATTACCCAATAATTGTACACTAAATGAATATAGTATGTGCATCTGAAAAATGTTGGCTGAGTCTCTTGTTGATTGATTTAACATTCAAACAAAACATCAGATGGAAATTGCTTGACTGTCATTAATTTTACTGGACATTTTATACCCTGTTGCCAAATTCACACGTATGATACACGTTGCGTGTGGCATGATGATACTTTCAAAATCACAATAAACAATATACAAAACTTTTAATTGACATTGGTAGTTGTTTCTTTGTTCTGCTTTTCTTAATCTTACAGTTTCTTTAGACAATATAACTGCTGAGTTTTCAAAGTTTTAACATTGTTTTTATGTTCGAATACGTTTTTATACGGCATTAAACAAGCCAAGTATTTTTTTTTTTGCAAATACATTTCTGTCCGTCGTGTCTATGTATCAGTGACGATACTTATCTTGAAATAAGTTTTTCTTTTAGTTCAAAGTCTTGGTAATTCCCTTCTTGTAGCCATTGATTTGCACCACTATACTGAAGCACAATCAAAATGTGAGCATATTTGTGTCTTTCCATTTCTGGGCTCAGTTTATAATAATATCTACCAGTTATTTTATCCTCACTTATAAATATATCTCATTTACAAATTGTATTCTACTTTATTGAATATCGTTTGCATGTCTCCCTTGAGCGGATGATTCCTTTCTATGTCCAGTGTGAAATAGTCAGTTATGAAAAACATCCATCTTGTACTGTCGCGTTTTTGCTATCCAAATTCGCTTTGTACAGTGTCTAATAAACCTTAGTATCTATATTTCACACATTCGAAGGCTTTGTACAGTGTCTAATAAACCTTAGTATCTATATTTCACACATTCGAAGGCTTTGTGCAGTGTCTAATAAACCTTAGTATCTATATTTCACACATTCGAAGGCTTTGTACAGTGTCTAATAAACCTTAGTATCTATATTTCACACATTCGAAGGCTTTTCTCTGTAACAAAAATACATGTACTTTTCAGCCTTTTAATTACTGGAAATCATGTAAACTACAGAAAACGTCACTTGTCTGGATACATTGAGGGAAATAGATAATCGGTTGTCCAATCGAATATTGGTCCAAAATATAACAATTAAGTAATTATTAATGTTTTATAGCCACTGACATGACTACGAACAGAGTTTAATCAAGTGTTAAATCATAATTGATCGTTGATCAAGAGTTACTTACGAAGCATTGGTGTGAAGGATGTCTTGATGGGACGTTATACCATAATGAATTTTTAATCATACTTAATTATCTTGATTGTTGTGTATGATGAATTACTTATTGTCATAGTGACATTCACTTGACATATAAAGTTAGTATCTCTCTCTCTATTATAACGTGATGAGATTCCATTTGGTTGTGCCTCTTTCTGATTTCTGTTACTGTGTTCGATCTTGACGTATGCATATTATGTTTTATATTTTATAGATACATACGTTAAAAGATTCGGGTAACATGTAAGAAAGAGAGAGAGAAAGTATGATATATGTCAGAATGGTTCTATCTAAAACTTGATCGAAAATGCTCACTGAGACACTCCTATGTGCTAACCATTACCTCATGTTCGGTCGTTCATGGACAGAAATTCGTGTAACCAGGCAGAAAGACAAATAGAGTTCCGTAGTATCTATACACATTCGGACACCAGGACATCCAATCAGCATAAAAGACACATGCGGAGAAGGGAGAAGAGATTCTGCGATCCCATGGTTATTTTGTTAGTATTATGCAGAAACATTTAAGACTTGAACGTCTACTGAACATATGTTTTCATAAATGTGGGAAAGAATGGACGTGCATGTACATAAAATCTGCTTTGTACCAAATCACTTGTTAACACCAATGTTATCATTCATCTTCAGATATTAAAACGGTTCAATTTATCTTTCTCAGTGGACGAAAAGAGGCAACGAAGGTCGTTTACGAAGAGTGACTTCATCCTTCTCCAAGGATGAGAAGAATGTGTTAACATAAGCTATCGCAACATATTGCCATATTGAAGCATTCGAATAAGGATGAATTGATAAAGAAGGGTACCGTTTACCAAATCCATCATTATCATTATGAGATGAATGCAATCCAAATTATGCAAATTACTATTTGAAACTTATGTAACTTATAACTTGCGAGCTAACAGGTTTTAGCAAATAAATCAAGAAATATTACAACGAGATTTGTTCAGGAAAGACGAAAACCAATTTCTAACTTTTATTTTATGTTGTTTGATATTGCACTGAAAACTCTTTAAAAAGACAAACAATAACACAAACGTAAGTTAGCAAATAAAACTTGGCATTAGAAAAATGGATGTTCACGGGCAGCCGAGTGGATCGAATCTACAAGTGTTCGCTATGCTAGCAGCTAAGCTTCTGTCACAAGCGTCATTTGTATTTTACAAATTAAGGTCTATACTGACCACTAATTGGCCAGCTGATGGTTTGCTCGGTTAATGGGATCGGATACTTTTACGTAAAGATCTGGAGAAGCATTTGACATAAACAAGATGGTCCGTAAATGTCATTTACTAACTTGAAATACCAGCAATAACCCAACTGACACCGAGAGCTACCATGCTCCGTCGCCAGATCAGGCGAATCAGCTTTTGCAACTTTGATACCTGTGTGTACAACTCTGCTCTTGTTGGTCTTATTTATGAGTAAATTAACTGACAAAATAAATGCATCATTCTTCTTTTAGTGATTAGATACGAAAACATGGCGAAAATTGCCAGCAACTAAATCAAATAAGTATCAGGTTAAAGGACACACATTCTCTTTTTAGTTCTTTTCGCCCCATATGCTTATTTTAGGCTTGGAATAAAAAAAGAACCCACTAAGGATATTGAAAGGACATGAGCAGATTGCTTATAAAAAGAAGAATACTGAAACATTCGCGGTTAATACAGCATGTGTTATAACTGTATCATAGTATTTTGACCCATGAAACACAGTTCCATTATTCATTCTGAAACAACGAAATACAAAAAGGGTACTTCGTTTAAACGAATAGAAGATTACATGTTCTCTAATAAATGAAGTTTTATGGATAAACCACGGACATGCATCACGATGAATAAAGGTCAATAAACGTATATGCTGCATATCGGTATTAAAGATATATGTTTATAACGGAGAGAGAGAGAGAGAATAAAATGTGTGGTAAGTGTCAACCACTGGGAGATTCTTTTATAAACATCTCTCTCTCTCTCTCTCTCTCTCTCTCTCTCTCTCTCTCTCTCATTAATCGTAGGTTCCGAAACGATAAAATATTGCCTGTTAAATATTCTGGATTTTACTTCGCATTAACATCATATTTCCCTGATGATTCCTCATCAGACATCTCGTCAAAATATAGGGGAATATGTAAAAGAAAATTAAAAGAAAATGCCAGAAGTATAAGGTAATGTCAGCATTATTAATACCAGTATGTAGAATGATTGACACACAAGGTAAATTATACCACTGGAAACCGAAGGAACCAAAAGTCATCAATCCTTGTAAATGCGCAACACGGTCTTTTCTTATCTAAAATATCAGACGGATTAAAGCGATCTTATTTTCGAATGATTACACTGAAATAAGATGGTACTACACCGATGAAAGAAATGGATATATTTCGAATTATAGAGATTATAAATGATTCGTGAGACAGAAAATTATGGTCATGTCTATGCCATCTCCCACCGCCCAGCATGCTTTGAGGAAAGACCTAGTTTATCGGTAAATTAGTTTTTAGGATGATTAGTTGTCTGTCAATTCCAATTTGATGGCTTACAACCGATGCGGAATAAGGCTTTTATAGCGATTATAGAAACAACTGCGAAAACTGAAGTCGTAGAGATACCTTCGAAAGCACGCCTACTTACGGCATAGGCTTTCCGACTGGAACTTAGAACATATTTCTGCTCCAGATGTCATATGTGTCCTTTGACCTTCATGTTCCCTGTTTCTGCAATTTAGCTTATGCATAAAAGGGGACTCTCGTGACATGCTAACGATACCTGGAGATAAAACAAAGGATGGGGGGGGGGGTATATTATATACTTAGGCCCATGTTCTCTTGTTAGTTCATCCATGCTTCCGTCCATCTATGCAAAAATCGCATGTACATGACACTTCTCCAAGAAAAAAGAAAAAAAATGAACATGATGTTAGTACAAAAATTATACTAAGCCGTTTCATTAGATTTAAATGAACGTAGCATAATCCACCGATTTTTCGATTAAATTTCCAAGAAACTATGACTATAAAATTAGATTCTTCAAGGAAACTATTATCAAATTCCAATCATAATCTTGATTTAAAAAAACAAAACAATTCATACAAAATGTAACAAAATCGGTCTGTTTGCAAGACTAGAGTCGATTTTCTGCTGATTCCATCCTAAATTGATTATCTTTCTTCTCCTCGCAAGGTAATTCTTCCCCATGAGTTTCCGCAAATTACTGAATTTCAGCCACTAATGTTGCAGACTTGTAGGAGAAATTACATGTTTATGAAAGAAATGGGGTGCGGGAATTAGGATGACGTAATGTTAAAAGTTGTAGTTTGATTTTCAATGTGTCCCAGTATTATCTTTTGAAGCTATCTGTGTTATTTATTCATTCAGAATCACTAAACTATACTCGTCTTATTTCATATAGTAGTTTTACAATGCACGTACGGACAAGTTTTGGATTGAAAAGGTCTGGAAATAAATATGCAATTTAACTGCATAATGTAGCTGTCGCTATAATATCAAATCTTTCTATTATTATAAAATCTAGGGGGTAAATTTATCTTCGCTAGGCCATGTTTCTAACTGCTATTTCATATAATTCTCTTGGCTCTACATAAATCCACCATACCAGTCTGTACCTTGTCTTCTACAAAGACATGTCATCCTGTTGGTGAGGAGATTCCTATTTAATAGTAAACGTATTATTTCAGCGATTAAAAGGCGTTTGAATTTAATTATATACCCGTGTTTTATTACATTACGAGGAGCATAACACCTTGAAAGAAATTATTACGGATACATATTGCATACTGTGATGTAGTCTAAGAAAATTTATGTTGGGTTTGACCAGGAAATCCCAGTCAGAAAGGTTACAATGAGGGCCATAGCGTGCCTAGTCGACTCGAAGTACATACGTTCTACGCATGAGAAAATATAAACATACAATGATTCGGTATTATTACTGATATTATCACATTTAATCAATGGATGTCAAATGAAAATAACAATACGTAATTAATATCTTTGATACGGATAACCTTAATTTGCTTTATGGGTGAATTTCTTTTTGTTAGATATATGTTGTTCTTGTTCTATGATTTTATAACAACTCCGTCAGGCACAGCAGAAGACAAAAAGGTTTCTTCTTTTTAAAAGTAGTTCCTAGAGCGTGGACAACATGACTGAGATAACCATACAGAGATAAGAAAAGTATCGTTAGCGAAACAGCTAATTTTTTCTATCGCATGGGTTAGAAATACATATATCATTCTGTGCGGTTGTCGTACATATAGCTTACCATAATGTAAGCATACCACTCCGGTGGCCTAGTGGTTAGAGCACCCGCCTCGGATGCGGGAGGTTGTGGGTTCGATCCCCGGTCGAGTCATGCCAAAGACTTACAAAAATGGTAATAACAGCTGCCTCGCCTGGCGCTCAGCATTAAGAGGTCAGTGTTAGGACTGGTCGGGATAATGTGACTGGGTGGGACATCATGATACATGTCTGCAGCATGATGCCCCAGGGCTAGACATCAATATAAACTGTCACACTGCTGACATCGTAGCAATATGACTGAAATTTGTTTAAAGCTACGTTAAAAATCCAAGTCACACACACACACACACATACTGTAAGCATACAGATAGCATGCGGTGTTGTAGTCAGTATACTCCGGTGTGGGCCAAAAAACAGCATAATCTGCTGTAGGCATATATATAGTATATTCCGCTGTGGGCATACATATATAATGCATGTGTATATTGTCATTATGTATTAAAGGTGGAGAGCATTAGCAAGAGTAAACGCTGATCCAAGAGTGAGTTCTCCAATTGAAATCCTAGTGTTGCTCACATCTCTCAGGGATCCAGTCTGCATTCAGACTGTCAAGAGTGACCTGGTGTCAAAAATAATAATTCACCAAGAGGAATAATGTCTACACTAGAACATAGCGTTTTCCATTACTACTGATTTAGACAACCTCCCAGAATAAATATATTTGCTTAAAATAACCTTAATTTTTCAAATATATCTGGTTCCCAAGTATTCATGAGTCTGTGAGCTAAGGTGCCAAGGTCGTAAAGAACATATCGCTAGTCTTCATAGACAGACGCTCCAATCTTATTTAGAGAATATGGTGGTCGGATCTGATTGTGTTCATCCTGGAAAACAATTTTCTTGATGAAATGATACACTTTACTCATTTACTTACTTCACCCCACGGGGCCCCGAGTGGCCGAGTGGTCTAAAGCGCTCTCCGTTATGGATCACTGCCATCTCACCTCTGTCTGCGTGGGTTCGAGTCAGCCGACGTGGGTATGTGAGAAAGCTTGCCAGTAGCTTTTCGTGGGTCGGTGGTTCTTTCCGGGGGTTTTCCCGGGTTCTTCCTCCACCATTAATACTGGCCGCCATGTATAGCCTATCGTGTGCTGAAAAATGGCGTTAAACCCTACAACAACAACAACAACTTCACCCCACTCGCATTTTATCGGGTACATCTTGCTGCATAGACCAACAATTCTACAATGGGGACAGAGGACATCCAGGTTTTGAATTGCCAATCATATTATTGATTTCAGTTTTGTTTAAGAGGCTTATCGGTGTATCATCAGATATATCAAAATTGTCCTTCGCCAAGTACATATTAGCATAAACATTTTTAGTGATTATTTCGTAGCACAAGCCATCGGTGTCGATAAACATTAATTTGATAGCAGAGCCATATCTCCATTTGATGAAGCCATAGTGAAAATAGTACACGTACTTCTACGACTACTCGAGCACAGTGCACCCGCAGTAGATTAGATTGTCCAACTTGAGGAAGGCTTTCTTGCTGTGGATAACCACTAAGGTTTTATCACAAATCATTACTGAGATAAATGTACGAGCAGCCATTAAATTGTCTCGTCGTTCTGCTGTTGGACTTTTCGTGTTGAATTTTTAAAACATACTATTGTTCAAGAGCTTGCAAAATATCTTTCTCGAATTCAGTTGTTTCAGCAGTCCGCTTCGTCGTGTTCAAATTGGTGTATCTTCATAGCATGCATAATTGATCAAAACTTCAGGACACCACGTATCTCAACCAATCTCATACGCAACTTCAGATAGTTTCCAAGGTTCTTATAGTGAACGACATTTTTTGTCTGATGTATCACATCTGCTACAAATTTTGGTACACTGCAACAACCAGGTTTTATTTTCAGGTCCCGCGTGTGCTGCCTAAACATGTCATCGGTTTACCGTCATGCTTTCTGATGCTAAAGGATAGTCGTTATGCAGATAATGCAGCTCAGTATGATAATCACAATCCATTTTCAAAATGTACCCGGTGTCATCGTCGCTTTCCAGCAGTTGCTGTTTGCCAAACCACGTTCGATACATCTAAGCAAACACGAGAATATACGTTGTCTGCAATATTGCCAAGCCATAAAGGTTGCTGCACAAAGCTCGAGTTCTGCACCACTAATTTTGAGTGCGGCATCCCGTGAAAGACCAGAGCTCGAGTAATACAATCACGGGTCCAGATAGATCCAGACCGTAGTAACTGAAGCAGAATCCTAGAAAATATTTCCACTACGTCCGTGAGCATCAGCGCTTCGATCTTAAGATACATATCATGGTACTCCCCAAATTTGTAATTTCAAATGTTTTCCACACTGAGATCGCCTGGAGGTAATCCGTATATGAGATGATAGAATCAACATGCTTAATATAAAACGCATCTTTGTGGTAAAAATGTTTCAGAAAACATGGTCTAACCGATCATTTAATCGTACGGGTAAACGCCATTTCCTGTTATAAAGCTAAGTCAGTCACCAAGCTCATCAAACGTGTAAGTGAGCTTACTTGTATTTTTAGCAAGATCTTCCAACGATGAGTTCATAAACTGAATACTATTGAAGAAAGGCAAGCGATCGATAGACCAGCTCATGCACAGTTCCATGTTACTGGGCATAAAACTGATCCTTTCAGAAAACTTCCCAAAGTACTTCCCGATAGGATGAAATTCAGTCTCGCGTACATTCTGGAACGATATTTTGGGTGCCCTGAAATTTAGATCACAAATATTATGTTCGTCTTCTCTATAGACTCGTGCTGCATGATAGCGGTCTCGTACGCGATCTTGGTCAAGTGGTTATCCTCAAATCCAGTTAATGTGTGATATTTGGATTTGTAACGCAGCTTTAACAATTTTAGAGATATCGCTCCGATGTATGCAGTGTAGCACTTTATAGTGATGACTAGCACTGAGGTATCATGCCGCACCCAGTCACATTATCCTGACATCAGGACGACTAGTCCTAACACTAACCTCGTAATGCTGAGCGCCAAGCGAGGCAGCTGTTAGTACCATTTTTATGTCTTTAGTATGATTCGACTGTGGTTCGAAGCCGCGACCTCCCGCATCCGAGGCGGAAGCTCTAACCGTTGAGGACACCGTAACGATTTATGTGCCACATGTTCTTGTCTGCAGAGACTAGAGATATCAGAATATCAAGATATCAATAGCTATTTTCTTTCGTGAATTGCTTCCACGTCTTGTTCTTAAGGGTTTTGTTGAAGTTTTCTACAACAACAACTTTATCCTGATTGCACGTCGAATATTTCGAAATATTGTTTATATCAAGCCAACGTTCGATAAACTTTTTGTAAACCTCGCCGCCATGCTCTCTCTGTCTTTTTCTGAATTGTACCCCTATTTTAGTTACCAGACGTACGCTCCAATCATATTTGCTAAAGACGTCGATAACGTTCAACTGGTATTTCACACCATCGTTTTCTCTAGAGTGCTTACGCAGTTCAGCAGGATCAGCTAACAAGATTACATCAGTTCCGGCAGCAACCATCCATCGTCTCCAAAAGTTGATTCGGACATGCTTGTGGAGCTCATCTTCGAGGCGAACGCCAAGCTTATATATCGCGCCAATTATGCCAGAAACTAATGTCCGATCGGTCCGCTCCAGCAGAGAAGCTAGCTTCGTGGTTTAAAAGAATCCGATATTACTCGGCCTCATTCTTTTATTTATCCTTTGGTTTGTCTCGGTACCAGATATCATCTATAACTGCGATCTCATCTACCTAATTATAAGATTTTTTTGGCTGGGAAGAGGGTTGCCATTGGCATTATGTTGTTGGTCCAGGGGATAGTACAGACCAGTTTACTTTCTCCGTGTCCTTTGCGCAGAATATGTTATATAACTAGCCTGATTAAGGGAATAGTTGGAATAAAAAGCATTTGAATTAGCATGATTAATTACAGACTACTATAGGTAATTCAACAGCGCCATCTACCTTTTACACTCATTTTCCTGGGTGCTGTCGTCTTCGGTTTCTTCACTTGTAGTTCGCTGAGAAGTTCATTCATCAAGAGGTGGCCATGTGCTTTCTTAACCGCCGGTTCACCAGGTTGTTTATTACTAACTACAAACTACAAATTCATTTTCCGGCACACCATACAGACTAACGTGTTCAAGTTTCGGTCAGATATAGTGGTCGCAGGAACTTCATCATTGTTCTCCGTTTACCGTACAATAGGTACCATAAGAGATATACCTTATATACAGCGTTGTTATAGTAAACGTATCTAACTCAACAAACAACCGATGGCACACCAACCGATCATCGGCTTCTGTTGGCGCAGGATCAAATTCCAGGATGATATCGAGTGCTAGTTTGCTGTCCGATCGTGATTTGATTTGATGTAGTGGACACTATAGTAACCACAAACAATGTTGGAAACATCTTGTAGTGGAAGTGACATTGTACCGGCAACCATTCTGAGTCCTTGTACACTTGACAAGAGGCATCCCATGGCAGGAGACCAGAGGGTACTAAAGCCATCAAAATAGTTTTCGATGTTGACGCATAGCGCGCATTCTCCCAGGAAGGTTGTCCTTGAA
Organism: Sinohyriopsis cumingii; assembly: GCA_028554795.2. Classification (NCBI taxonomy): domain Eukaryota; kingdom Metazoa; phylum Mollusca; class Bivalvia; order Unionida; family Unionidae; genus Sinohyriopsis; species Sinohyriopsis cumingii. The sequence continues at coordinate 76,702,376 of CM068840.1, read as the reverse complement.
GAATGTGCCTCTGAAATTTGGGATTATTGCCAATATTTCTAAGATGTACTACTACTAATGCCACTACTACTACTACTACTGAAGCGCTCCGGTGACCTAGTGGTTAGAGCGTCCGCCCCGGATGCGGGAGGTTGTGGGTTCGATCCCCGGCTGAGTCATACCAAAGACTTACAAATATGGTACGAACAGATGCCTTGCTTGGCGTTCAGCATTAAGAGGTTAGTGTTAGGACTGGTCGGGCTGGTGTCAGGATAACGTAACCGGGTGGGACATCATGATACAGTGCTAGACATAACTATAAACTGCCACACTGCAGACAGGGTAGCGATATAAATGGAAAAGAAAAGCTACGTTACAAATCCAAATCACACATACACTACTACTACTACTACTACTACTATTAATAATAATAATAGCAACGTAGCATGATGTCCCACCCAGTAACATTATCCTGACGCCTAACAGTCCTATCACTAAACTCTAAATGCTGCTGGCCTAGCGGGCAGCTGATAGTACCATTCTTATATGTCTTTGGTATGACTCGGCCGGTGCTAGTATCCGCGACCTTTCGCATCAGAGGCGGACGCTCTAATCACTAGGCCACCGGAGGAAAACAATCAGATCGATGAATATTTGGAAGAAGGGATAGTAGTAGTAGTAGCAGTAGTACTAGTGGTAGTAGTAGGTCATAAGGAACTCATAAGTACATCTCATTTGGCTCATTTAGCTACAAATTACTAGACGTTTCGTGCATAATATACTGAAATGTGTCATTAATATGACATAAAATACAATAGGAACTATTTCCTACGCCAAAGTGTTAAATTCCAAATTTGAGCCAAAGGAATATGGCTAATTAAATAGATAAAATAAGTAGCCCCAGGAATATGATATTCGTTGACACTAAATGAAATCACATCAGCTGTTACAGTTTTATTATTGTCTCTGCTTTCTTCTATCATCAATATGGACTTAAAATCCTTGTTAATTAACAAAATCCTAGATTTAAAAAAAACAAACAAACACCAGAATAGCAAATCCCCTAATTACCCCCTTTTCACTCAACAGGGTAGCATGCAGGGTAATTTATATTTACTGTTTCACTTTGTACTTTAAGGAAATAAATATAATAAATCGAAAGAAATAAATTTAATTTAATTTGTCTATATTGTATTTGTTCATAATGACGAGGATGTATGCGAGGGATGTATATTGCGAGGGATGTCTACTGCGTAAAAAATGAAAGAATTATTGAAACCAGAACGAAAACAGGAGTTACATAAAAAGATATGGCATTTCTGTTTGATTGATCGAATGATTGATTGATTGAATGATTGACTTAAGGATAGGTAGAGCAGTACAAACATACATTCATATATCCATCCATCCATATGTTTATGCGTGCATACATTCATACGGACAGACATGTGTGCGTTGGTACGTATATACATTTGGATCCTCCCATGCATCCACCCGTCCATGGATGTATGCATGCATACACATACATACATACATGCATACACACATACAAATAAGTATCTTAAAATCATCCTATACGGGATAACGCAAATGGTAATTGCAAACCTTGGTTAAGATATTTATCAAGGAAAGTAGTTTATCTAAATTAAGAATCGAAATTCCAAATATATTGTATACGTATTTTTTGTTGACAATAAATATAAAGCTGCACACACACACACACACACACACACACACACATATATATATATATATATATATATATATATATATATATATATATATATATATATATATATATATATATATATATATATATATATATATATATATATATTTGCCGGTAGTAACTCATTTTGGCAGTTTCATGCAGTACCTGTTAAATCGTTATCATCTACTTTAATAAAAAGGCAGAATTCGAGGTTTGTTACAAGTCATTGCATTCCATAGATTCAAAACTCTAATCTGAAATATAATTAATAGAGTTATTAAACATGATATAATTCTTTGAAGAGCAAGATATCGGAAAAGGGATTGAATCTTTTCAGGCAAAAAGTACAAATAACTGTATCATTTAGTGTAAACTATTCTGAGCCCTAGAGTGAAGTTGTAGTCATTTTGTCTACAAGCCCAAATTATACAAGTTTAAAACTATCGTTAACTAGAAGATGGTTTAATTTGTAAACGCAGGGTTAGAGATTTACAAAACTTAATATGTAATTTCCATGCAGCTCTGTTAGCACATAAACCCCATATCCGTCCTTTAAAATACATGCAACATATAAACCCCATATAGGTTATTAAAAATACATGCAATATAAGCCCCATATCTGTCCTGTAAAATACATGCACATATAAACCCCATATCCGTCCTTTAAAATACATGTAACATATAAGTCCCATATAATGTAATATATAAACCACATATTCGTAATTTAAATACATGTAACATAGAAATCCCATATCCGTAGTTTAAAATACATGTAGCATATAAACTTTATGTCCTTAATTTAAAATACATGTAACATGTAAACCCCATACCCATAATTTTAAATGCATAAAATATATAAACCCCATATCCGTAATATAAAAATATATGTAACATATAAATCCGATATCCGTAATTTAAAATACACGTAACATATAAATCCAATATCCGTAATTTAAAATAGATATAACATGTGCATCAAATAAATTTAAGCTGTCCATTCATTAAAGGGGCAAGACTTCATTATGGTTTAGAAGAAGAAATTTTATTTTGATTAGCAAATAACTTTGGGTTTTTCAACTTTCTACTAACTCGAAATAACATCTAAATCAATGAAAAACCTTCACTACCTCGAATGCATGATCAGTATATGTCTATGTTTCGCAGTCTGTCACATTATGCTAATCCCAATGTCTAGTTTTGTTTTGCTAATCCCAATGTCCAGTCTTGTTTTGCTAATCCCAATGTCCAGTTTTGGTCTGCTAATCCCAATGTCTAGTTTTGTTTTGCTAATCCCAATGTCCAGTTTTGGTCTGCTAATCCCAATGTCTAGTTTTGTTTTGTTAATCCCAATGTCCAGTTTTGGTCTGCTAATCCCAATGTCCAATTTTGTTTTACATGCATATACCTGCACCATTGAACACAGAATTTCAGGACTATAAACATTTACCTCGAGCACCCACCCCACCCCGACACAGAACACTTTATCTCTAGACTATAAATATTTACGCCCAACCCCCACCCCCACCCCGACAAGGAACACAATATTTCTAGACTATAAATATTTTCACCAAACCCTACTGCCACTGAACAAAATATTTACAGACTAAAAACATTAACCTCTAGCTGTCCCTTTCCCCAGTGAACACAATGTTTCTAGACTATAAACATTTATCTCCATGAACCCAGTGAACACAATACATTTATACAGTATAAATATTCACCTAAAGCCACTTAGTGAACACAATACATATCCTGACCACAAAACATTTTGACAAAGCCCCATCGCTAGTGAACACAATATTTACAGACTAAAACCATTTACCAATAGCTGCCCCTTCCCCAGTGAACACAATTTTTCTAGACTATAAACATTTACCTCCAGTCACCTAGTGAACACAATACATTTCTAGCCTATAAACATTTATCTCCAGTCACCTAGTGAACACAATATATTTCTACACTATAAACATTTACCTCCATGAACCTAGTGAACACAATACATTCCTGGACTATAAACATTTACCTCCAGTCACCTAGTGAACACAGTAAATTTCTAGACTATAAACATTTACCTCCAGTCACCCAGTGAACACAATATATTTCTACATTATAAACATTTACCTCCAGTCACCTAGCGAACACAATATATTTCTACTCTATAACCATTTACCTCTATACACCTAGTGAACACAATAAATTTCTACACTATAAACATTTACCTCCAGTCACCTAGTGAACACGATAAATTTCTACACGATAGAGATTTACCTCCAGCCACCTAGTGAACACAATATATTTCTACACTATAAAAATTTACATCCATGAACCTAGTGAACACAATAAATTTCTACACTATAAACATTTACCTCCAGTCACCTAGTGAACACAATAAATTTCTACACTTTAAACATTTACCTCCATGAACCAAGTGAACACGATAAATTTCTACACTATAAAGATTTACCTCCAGTCACCTAGTGAACACAACATATTTCTACACTATAAAAATTTACATCCATAAACCTATTGAACACAAAGCATTTCTACACTAAAAACATTTACCTCCAGTCACCTAGTGAACACAATAGATTTCTACACTATAAACATTTACCTCCAGTCACCTAGTGAACACAATAAATTTCTACACTATAAACATTTACCTCCAGTCACCTAGTGAACACAATGCATATTTGGACTATAAATATATACCTCCATGAACCTAGTGAACACGATAAATTTCTACACTATAAAGATTTACCTCCAGTCACCTAGTGAACACAACATATTTCTACACTATAAACATTTACCTCCATGAATCTAGTGAACACAATAAATTTCTAGACTATAAACATGTACCTTCAGTCACCTAGTAAACACAATACATTTCTACACTATAAACATTTACCTCCAGTCACCCCAAAATGAACACGACATTTCAAATCCAGCACTCACTGAATACAACATTTCTAAACAATAAACAATATCCTCCACTCCAAATTGAATACAACATTGCAAGACTATACATATTTGCCTCCAGCTTCCCCCACCCCGTGAACCCAATAAATTACCTGACATTAATCATTTACCTCCAGTCGTCAAGCCATCCCGACCCCGCGCACACAACATTTGTAGACTATACATATTTACCTCGCTCCCACACTGAACAAATTTTTCCTACACTATAAATATTTCCCTCTAGCCAACACTGAACACAATATTTTTAGACTAATGAATATTTACCTCCAGCCCACATTGGACACAATATTTGTAGACTATAAATATTTACCTCCAGCCCACATTGGACACAATATTTCTAGACTATAAATATTTACAACCAGTCTACACTGAACACAATATTTGTAGAATATAAACATTTCCCTCCAGCCCACACTGAAAGCAATATTTGTAGACTATAAGCATTTACTTCCCTCCCAAACTAAACACAATATGTGTAGACTATAAGCATTTACCTCCATCCCACACTAAACACAATGTGTGTAGACTATAAGCATTTACCTCCCTCTCACACTGAACACAATATGTGTAGACTATAAGCATTTACCTCCCTCTCACACTGATCACAATATGTGTAGACTATAAGCATTTACCTCCATCCCACACTAAACACAATGTGTGTAGACTATAAGCATTTACCTCCATCCCACACTAAACACAATATGTGTAGACTATAAGCATTTACCTCCATCCCACACTAAACACAATGTGTGTAGACTATAAGCATTTACCTCCCTCCCACACTGAACACAATATGCGCAGACTATAAAAATTTACCTCAAGCATCCACTGAAAACAATATTTGTAGACTATAAATATTTACCTCCCACCAGCACTGAACACACTATTTGTAGACTATAAATACTTAATTCCTGCCCACACTGAACACACTATTTGTAGACTACAAATAGTTACCTCGCACCAGCAATGAACACAATATTTGTAGACTATATATATGTATCTCTATCCCACATTGAACATAATATTTGTACACTGTAAATATTTAACTCCTGCCCACACTGAACACAATATATGTAGACTATAGATATCTACCTCAGCACACACTGAACACAATATTTGTAGACTATACATATTTAACTCCTGCCCACACTGAACACAATATTTGTAGACTACAAATAGTTACCTCGCACCAGCAATGAACACAATATTTGTAGACTATATATATGTATCTCTATTCCACATTGAACATAATATTTGTACACTGTAAATATTTAACTCCTGCCCACACTGAACACAATATATATAGACTATAGATATTTACCTCAGCCCACACTGAACACTTTATTTGTAGACTATAAATATTTACCTCCAGCATGCAATGAACACAATATTTGTAGACTGTAAATATTTACCTGCAGCACACACTGAACACAATATTTCTAGACTATAAATATTTACCTCCAGCATGCAATGAACACAATATTTGTAGACTGTAAATATTTACCTCCAGCACACACTGAACACAATATTTGTAGACTATAAATATTTACCTCCAGCATACAATGAACACAATATTTGTAGACTATAAAAATATACCTCCACCATACAATGAACACAATATTTGTAGACTATAAATATTTACCTCCAGCACACACTGAACACAATATTTGTAGACTGTAAATATTTACCTCCAGCACACACTGAACACAATATTTGTAGAATATAGATATTTACCTAAAGCCCACACTTAACACAATATTTGTAGACTATAAAAATATACCTCCACCATACAATGAACACAATATTTGTAGACTATAAATATTTACCTCCAGCATACAATGAACACAATATTTGTAGACTATAAAAATATACCTCCACCATACAATGAACACAATATTTCTAGACTATAAATATTTGCCTCCAGTCCACACTGAACACAATATTTGTAGACTGTAAATATTTACCTCCAGCCCACACTGAACACAATACTTGTAGACTGTAAATATTTACCTCCAGCACACACTGAACACAATATTTGTAGAATATAGATATTTACCTAAAGCCCACACTTAACACAATATTTGTAGACTATAAAAATATACCTCCACCATACAATGAACACAATATTTCTAGACTATAAATATTTGCCTCCAGTCCACACTGAACACAATATTTGTAGACTATAAATATTTACCTGCAGTCCACATTGAACACAATATTTGTAGACTATAAATATTTACCTCCAGCCCACAATGAACACAATATTTGTAGACTATAAATATTTACCTCCAGCCCACAATGAACACAATATTTGTAGACTATAAATATTTACCTCCAGTCCACACTGAACACAATATTTGTAGACTATAAATATTTACCTCCAGCCCACAATGAACACAATATTTGTAGACTATAAATATTTACCTCCAGCCCACAATGAACACAATATTTGTAGACTATAAATATTTACCTCCAGTCCACACTGAACACAATATTTGTAGACTGTAAATATTTACCTCCAGCCCACAATGAACACAATATTTGTAGACTATAAATATTTACCTCCCTCCCACACTGAACACAATATTTGTAGACTATAAATATTTACCTCCAGCCCACAATGAACACAATATTTGTAGACTATAAATATTTACCTCCAGCCCACACTGAACACAATATTTGTAGACTATAAATATTTACCTCCAGCCCACAATGAACACAATATTTGTAGACTATAAATATTTACCTCCAGCCCACACTGAACACAATATTTGTAGACTATAAATATTTACCTCCAGTCCACACTGAACACACTATTTGTAGACTATAAATATTTACCTCCAGCATGCAATGAACACAATATTTGTAGACTATAAATATTTACCTCCAGCCCACAATGAACACAATATTTGTAGACTATAAATATTTACCTCCAGCCCACACTGAACACAATATTTGTAGACTATAAATATTTACCTCCAGCCCACAATGAACACAATATTTGTAGACTATAAATATTTACCTCCAGCCCACACTGAACACAATATTTGTAGACTATAAATATTTACCTCCAGCCCACAATGAACACAATATTTGTAGACTATAAATATTTACCTCCAGCCCACAATGAACACACTATTTGTAGACTATAAATATTTACCTCCAGCCCAGACTGAACACAATATTTGTAGACTATAAATATTTACCTCCAGCCCACAATGAACACAATATTTGTAGACTATAAATATTTACCTCCAGCCCACACTGAACACAATATTTGTAGACTATAAATATTTACCTCCAGCCCACAATGAACACAATATTTGTAGACTATACATATTTACCTCCAGCCCACACTGAACACAATATTTGTAGACTATAAATATTTACCTGCAGCCCAGACTGAACACAATATTTGTAGACTATAGATATTTACCTCCAGCATACACTGAACACAATATTTGTAGACTATAAAAATATACCTCCACCATACAATGAACACAATATTTCTAGACTATAAATATTTACCTCCAGCCCACACTGAACACAATATTTGTAGACTATAAATATTTACCTCCAGCCCACACTGAACACAATATTTGTAGACTGTAAATATTTACCTCCCTCGTACACTGAATACAATATTTGTAGAATATAAGCATTTACCTCCAGCCAAACTGAACACAATATTTGTAGACTATAAATATTTACCTCCAGCCCACACTGAACACACTATTTGTAGACTATAAATATTTACCTCCAGCCCACACTGAACACAATATTTGTAGATTATAAATATCAGCCCACACTGAACACAATATTTGTAGACTATAAATATTTACCTCCAGCCCACACTGAACACACTATTTGTAGACTATAAATATTTACCTCCAGCCCACACTGAACACAATATTTGTAGATTATAAATATTTACCTCCAGCCCACACTGAACACAATATTTGTAGACTATAGATATTTACCTCCAGCCCACACTGAACACAATATTTGTAGACTATAAATATTTACCTCCAGCCCACACTGAACACAATATTTGTAGACTATAAATATTTACCTCCCTCCCACACTGAACACAATATTTGTAGAATATAATCATTTCCCTAGCAGCAGGGAAGTTCTACAGACCAGACGTTCCAGACCAAATAAAGCCTCCTACGAGAACTTTCTCCGTAGAAACCTCAGATTTCAAAAATAAGCCTTCCTACGAAAATTAATTTGCGTAAATTCAACCCCGATTGCAATTTTTGTGTGCAAAATCAATGATTCTGGACAAAGAAAAAACGAAGATTTTAGGGGGGGGGGGGAATTTATTCTGGTGTCGATGAAGTTTGCGAAGATTTGGCTGCGAGTCTCATGAATAAATTTGATCGAGACCGATTCGATATCTACTACGCGGATCGTGAAGATTAATCGTGATAAAACCGTGCGGTGTTGCCTGGGCGCGGCTGAAGAAAATTTTAAATTTGTTTATGTCCATATCGCCGTTGCACCAAGTCTGATGAATATTTCTCAGCGTGTGAGTATCGACGCCATTGAAAACTGATAAGATATTGCAATTGTCCCTAATTACCTTTGGAATTTGTGTATATCGCTGCGTCACGTAAATAACATCGGTGTTCTTGTGTCGGCCACGCGAAAATATCCTAGCCGGATTAGTTTGCTTATCCAGCATAACATCATCGAAAACAACAAGATTATTAACATCGCCATCTAAATTTTCCACTGATGGAGTTTCATTGATGTCTGTGATAAATTCGATTGTGCCTTCGTCGGTATTATCACTAAATTCCTTTAGCACTTGATGGCAACGCTGATCATCAACGGACGGTGCAACCAAATACAACTTATCCCATTTTAGCCATCGCATTATCAAATTTAGCAACAACTGCGTCTTTCCAGAACCAGACGGGCCAATAATTATCATCCTTATCGAATTTGGTAACACCGCGTTGTGTTTCACTTGCTCGCGTTTCTTCGTGGCTGAAAAATCAATTACATTCATGTTACTAGAATACATGGATCTATATTGTGTTAAATGTCGCACGCGCACAGCTACGATAAATCCAACCGAAATCGTCACACGCAATAACAGAAACGCAATTGCAGGAGAATGCGAAGTTTGTAATACACGCAAATTCAAATTTGTAAAAAAAAAGTAGAAGAACCGGAGGAGACATCGCATCCCTCTTGTCAAAATTACCCGGAACTCCCTGGGCGAAATATCCCGGAGAGAAACATCTGCCAGGATACAATTACTGCGGACCCGGCACAAGACTCGATATAAGACTCAACGATAATAATCAACCAAATCCCGGCGAAGATCCAGTAAACGCCATCGATAACGCGTGTTACTATCACGATCTTGCGTATCGCAGTGGGGATTTACAACAACGGCATCTCGCTGATGTCAGGTTAATTCATGCAATAGACGCGATTCCTAATAAAAGTTTCAAAGAAAAATTGGCAACTTGGCTGGTAAAAGGCGCGATGAAAGGTAAATTAGTATTCGGCGCTGGTAAATAATAATGGAGCAAATATATTATTCTCCGCGAGGATTCTGGCGAGGAAAATCAGCAATAGCCAAACTCGCCAAGGCAGCAAAAGTAAAACAATCCACCGCTGAATCGTGGCTATCAAAACAGGCAGTCTGGCAAATTTATCTTCCTCCGCCTAAGAAAATACCGTACGCGAGTTTCTCTGTCAGCGTCCCTAATGAAGTTCATCAGGCTGATCTTATGTTTCTTCCTCACGATACCGTCGACGGAGTCACATACAAATACGTATTGACAGTCGTTGATATCGCTAGCAGATACAAGGAGGCGGAACCGTTATCGAATAAAACAGCAACAGAAATTTCAAAGGCATTTGAGAAAATTTACTCGCGATCTCCGCTGACCTGGCCGAAGCTTCTCCAGATTGATCCAGGACGAGAATTCCTCGGTGCGGTTACTACATTGATGAAAAAGAACAACGTGAAAATCCGTCGCGGCATAGTTGGTGTTCATCGTGATCAAGCTATCGTCGAAAGATTCAACAAAACTCTTGCAGAACGATTATTCGGATATCAGTACGCGCGAGAATTCATCCAAGATAATCGATCTCATGATTGGGTATCGAGGTTGCCTCATGTGATTAACGCGTTAAATAACGAAGTAACTCGAACAATAGCAATGAAGCCTGCAATTGCAATTACAAAATCGAATATACCCCTAAAGCGAGATTCCACAATTCCACCTGTGCTAGGTAGCGTCACGGTCAGGTATTTATATAAAGAAGGCGAGGCCGAAGGAGGAAGAAAAAGAGCAACCGATCCAAATTGGAGCGTTACGACACACAAAATATCAGCCGTAACAAGATCATCGGGAAGACCAGCAATTTATTTCCTAGATTCGCTAGCGCCACAACGCGGATTTACCAAGGAGGAATTACAAATAATACCGAAAGATACTCAACTACCGCCAGCGTCATTAATGTGAAATCGAATTCTACCTAACTGAGATAATTTTCTTACTCTCGACACGGCCAAATAAACTAAATTTGACCATGAAATTCTATCATCGACGATCCAAACTTGGCCATCGACGGTTAATCCCTGCGATGAATGTATCGTTGTTGCATATCCTAGTTTCCATGGCGATCTTTCTGCGTTTATCGCGTCATTGACAAGATTAATATCAACAAGAATAATATCGTTCAGTACCAAGATCTTTTCCTCTCCGCAGGGTAAAGTAACACTGATATTTTGTTTCCTGGTATCAGCTGGCCTGTAACACAACGGCACCTGCAGCGTTGGAAATTTCTCGTAATGAAGTTTGAATAATATTTCCTGAATAACATCACGAACAATTTTCCTACTAGCAACGATCACATGATCGGGACGCCACAAATTTAGAAAAATATCCATCGGAGTCTCGTCGATTATTCTTCTCATCACATCGCATTGAAACTTATTCGGTTGTAATCGAATTATTTTCTTAAATTCAGTCAGTAAAATATCATCGGATCTATAATCAGCGTCGATTTCCTCATAATAGTCAACGAAATTCCTGAGCCATTCGTGAGGAGATTCACCATCAATCGGATCAGGCTGGCCATGATCTCCGCACATTACCACGGCGGTATTTTTCCCCTCCAGCCAGATCAGGAATGATTTTAATACAACTAAATTTACTGTGCAAATTTCATCAAATATTATAATTCTGTTGATATATTTATTTCCCATACGAGCCGAATCCCATAATCCACCGCTGTATTTGAAATAACTATGATACGTACCAGAATCAACGCCGCGTTGCCTTATTTCTCGCGTTAATCTGTGAGTTGGAGTCAACACTATCATATCAGATTTCGCAAATAAATTTATCGCTCGCGTTGTTTTACCGCTACCACCAGGACCATTCATGTAAACGAATTTGTTACGTGAAATCGGGTCAAATGCAGATGCAGCCATCGATATTTCCTCGCATTTATCTCGATGAAATTTATCGCAATCTTCGACATCGGCGTCCTCACAGTAATCTAGGATATCTTCGTTTTTTATCCTCCAAGTGCCCCAAGAACCATCAGCGATTAAATTTTCTAGCCTATACTGATATTTCTTATCGATATAAAACGAGTCCGTTGCGACCCTTACCGCGATATCAGAAAATTTATTTATCATCGACAGTAAATTTATACTAACATAAGCGAGCATCGATGATCTCAAATGCGTATACTGCGCTGATTCTCCATCGAGATAGCTAATTACGGTACCCAACTTTACTCCGTCAATGATAATATTCTCTCTGTTGCAGAATATTCCTCGCGATACCGTATCGGCAATAATAAAGTCCATTTCGGCATCGTTGATAAACAATCTAGCGTGTCGGTGTTTATGATCAACGGATCCTCCTTGAGTAAATTTGCCAATTATTTTTCTTCCGATATCCTTCGCGTTTTCACAATCCGTCGGCAACCACACTTCAGTTTGTTTTCTATACGATATAATCGCCTCGCTAACCGTCAACGATACTAACATTGACGAATCCAGCATATATCTCAACAACACTATAGGGACCCATCTGCGTTGAGATAAATGCCGACCAAACCAAATATAACAAATTTTATGTAAATTTTCAGCAAGCTCGAATGAAGTTACATAAGCGAATCCGGTCATGACAAAATCAGGTAACGGCCCGTTAATTGCTACCCTTGTCATTTCGTTGGTGGGATGGCCAAATTTAGCAAAATAATCCGCACAATCGCCGTATCCGAGGAAACTTCCAGGATAGCACGCGCTCATGTCAACGGATATCATATCTTCGAAATAATACTTGGTATTCCACAATCCGCCATGGCCGTATTCGATACAGCTAAGTTGAATATCAGTGAGAAATTCGTTCCTTGTAGGTTTCCACGAATTTCTTTCTCTGGCAGCATGAGCGGCAACAGACGGAACCGTAAAACAATTTGTCAGTAACTGATCAGGATTTGACGAATATTTCACCGCGATATTTTTCATAGATTCGTGTAATTTTTCATCTCGATAAATATCCCCTCGAGGCAAGATAAACTGATCATACCTTTCTTCGCTCGAGAATAACCAAACCGATATCGGATCAGATGCGGCTAATATTTTGATATATCGGAACATAGCATCAGAATTATCCTTTGCGCCTTCCACGGGATAAAATTTAACAGCGCGATTTCGCGGAAATATCATTACCGACTGCGACCACGCATGTGAATTATGATCAACAATTTCGATTGGTACTCCTCGAGATCTATACGGCGACGAATATAATATTTCTCCCGATAGTGTTTTCACCGTGATAGGAAATTTAAGTTTCTTACTCAACACAGCAACATCATCAATCGATGCGCCATCAACAACTGTCTTCGCCCACGCGTTAATTTTATCCAACCTCAACTGAGTCAATCCAGATCCACGACGAGCGTTTTTCATGTGCTCGATAACACGCTCAGCCACGCAGTTTATCATTGGAGATTCTTTCATCGCAGGTAGATTTTTCATGTCGGGATTATTATTTAGCCGATAAATTCCATAAACAACTGCACTAGATGGATATGCCCTAGCATAATAAGGACCGTCAATTCCCAATAATAATCCTGGCTTCGAATTTTTATCAAGAACAACATTTTTCTTACCGCCACGCACGGGATCTCGTTTATCGCGAATAATCTAAGTGTCGTCAGGCATTTGTGCAATAAATTTTATTCCAAAGATAAATCGCTCTTCTTTGTGTTCGAATTTTATGTGCTCGATTATTTTCTTGGCCCGCTCCAGATTCATCGTAGCATCAACAGCGTTAGTTTTCCATGTCGACCAAACATGAATCCCCCCATCATCGAAAAATTCTTTTTTGGCACGATCAACCTCAGGAATGATATATTCTGCCTCATCAAGATCAAATGTATCCATTATTATATTTTAGACAAATATTTAAATTATAATATGCAATGCAAATGGATACCAATCGGATCAACAAAATCATGCGACAAATCCTGCAGAGGCGAATATTGTGGCGCTCACATATATGCAATTCGACGAGGCAGTAAAGGACCACAACGGTGTTTAGTTTGCCAAGTTGGCACGCGAGGAAAAACTCGATTGTGTTTGTCCTGTGGAGGGAAAAATTATCGGGAATTGCTCAGATATTACAAAAAGAAATCCTCGTCGGTGATAACATGCGAAGAAGATTATATTAATCGATTCAAGGCAAATTATGATTTAAACAAATGGAATATTGTATATGGAAATGAAATCGACGATTCCTGCAATGACAATCACACACGAGTATAGATCTCATCCAACTATCGAGGGATACGAGGCGTCATCGGATGGTACCGTCAGAAATATCAAAACGAAGAATCCTGTTGGTTTTGTTAATAATTCGGGTTATCTGTTATTTACTGTCAGCGAGAATAAAAAAAGAAGAAAAACAAATTATTCATGTCACAGATTCGTGTTCGAATGTCACAAAGGACCTATCAGGAATGGTCTTGTTATTGACCATATCGACGGAAACAAACTCAATAATAAACTATCCAATCTACGCGCAGTATCTCAGAAGGAAAATTGCATCTTTGGTAATTCTGGTAAATATCCGAAGTATGCGAAGGCGGTCAAATCGATAAATAAAGAAACAGGCGAGGAGATGATATTCACGTCGATGACTGCAGCTGCGAAATATTATGATATTAATTCAATCTCAGTGCGGCGAGCGGCAGAAAAAAATATAAAGCAACATTTTCCTATAATCTTGGCACTTGGATCGAATTTTCCTATATCCCAATAATATTTGATTCGGAAAGCGACGAAGAATAATTGAATATTTACAGAATTATATAACATGAATGAACAAACCATAAACAATATTATCGAAGTTATCGATGACCTGAGAAAAAAAAATATAAATCTTCCCTCGGAGTTGGACACGAATAAAATCCGATCCGAATTCGAGACGATTGTTCAGGGGAAACTTGAATACAAATACACGCTGCCGTCAGAGTACAAATTAATAAAAAAGATCCAAATTGCCATGTATCAATCACTTGCGACAGTCAGCGATGATCGCGTCGAGGATTTTGTTAAATTATCGACGCTGGTGGAAAAAGCTAGGTTGATTTTATCAGACGCATATGAATCAAGAAAAATTACAAGCTCACGCGTCAGACAACTGAAAAAACTTGTCGATGAGAGCAAGGCCAAGGAAATTTCTGATCCTTGAATTTTCCTGAAGATTTCCGCAAACAAAAAAAAAACAAAAATTAAAAAAATCTTCCAATTTTGAAAATTTCCCCGGTTTTTATTTATTTTTTTGGCCCATTTTTCCCTGGTGTACAGATTCAAAAAATCTGCGATTCTCACGATTTCACCAGCAGATTGATACTTATCGTTTCCCCGCGTATATCAAGCAAATTTCCTTTCTGATCCGTTAGTTTGAAATTTATCCTTGACAACAATCGATTATGACATCTTAGGTAAAACGGATTCACTGGCTCTTTTATTATCAAATAACCCGGAGAGGCGCTAGGTGAAAACGAATACAATATAAATCCCTGCTGCGCCTGATTTGACTCTGACGAATCAACATTGTAGCTGCCCTCGACAACATCCGCGTGAAGATAAATCGCGATAACTTCCGTTATGTTAACGATACCTGGCGAGATATGCCGCCCGCCTTTGGTCGGATCATTATCGTGTCTGAGAAACAGCGCTAATTGTTTTTTCTCTGCCCACGCGGCATGTAATTTCGGAAATAACTCATCGATGGTATCAGTGACGGATTTTCTCAGTTTATCAACATCATAATCGGGAAATTTGAAATTTGGTAGCGTTTCCTCGGTTAAACTAAATACTCTCATGAATTTTTGTTTTTCTCCTGAATTTTTGATCAACTCGTATTTGCTAATAGGAAGAACATAATCGGCAATTGATATATCGTCGACTATCGCCTGAATAAACATTCCATGATAATATTCAACATCATTCGCGAGTTGATTTAAAATCTTCACGCGTTTGATAATTTCGCTACATGAGCCCGATTTATTTAAGATACATTCATGAAAAGATTCCCACAATAAATTTAATTGTAATTTATGTTCTTGAATAAATTCGTCGAAGGTTTTTCTTACCAAGATACCGTCTATGGGGGCTATTATCCTGTTAATGTGGGTAGCGTCGAAGATTTTCACACCGGGGGGAATTTTAGGAAGAGGCAACCACGAGAGAATTCTTTCGTCCCTAAAAGTAAAAGCGAACATTACCCAGTTAAATTTGTGGTTGTTTATGAGGTTGATGGCGCTATCAATCAGAGGCTTGTGTTTGATATCTTGCCTCAATACCTCATCAGTAGTAAAATATTCCTTTTTTGGCTCCGGTTGCTCTGGAGGAGCTTCCTCGTGCCAACCTGGAATAATAATATCTGGTTTTTCTGGTTTTGCCAGAGGTGCGATTTCAGGCCAACCTAATATGGTCCTAATCGATGATTGGTAAATATCAACGATATATGGCGATTTCACTTCTATCATCGATGATAGCGTTGGTTCGTGCGCAGATATTTTTATTCCCGGAGTAGCATCGCCGGTTATATTTGATATTCTGGTAGTAAATTCCTTATCCAGCTGATCAATTTCGTAACTACCTGTTGGTATACCGACATATATCCAATCTGGCGTTCCATCGGGTTTGGTTTTGTTGGCAAAAACAAGCGAATTATTCGATGATAATTTACCGAATGACGTCGATCTAACATTAGGCCAGCTATTGTAGACACGCAATTGTATTAACGCAATTTCTTTGACGCTGATTGGTGTTGGAAAATTGATGCTAAATTCAGGTTTGGTTGAGCTTAACGATATTAACGTTGTTGTCGGCGGTGTCGTGTTTGTCACTATCTGGGCTAGCTCGGACATTATTAATATTCATTTGTTCAATCTCGGAGTAAATACCGATCATTGCCGAAAATTCTAGATCGGAGATAACGCCGTCATTGAGACTTTCCGAAAGCAGCGATGATAATTTCGAATACGCGTCATTGATCTTGGTTAGTTTATTCTTGTACAATGATAATTTCTCACTTGTGCATGATGAGATTTTTTTCGCTACGATATTGAGAACACCAGCGATTGTCGTTGTTGACGAGATTATTATCGTTGCAACGATTGGCGCGATTGTTGTTACCGCGGATAAAATTATTCCAGCACCAGCGACTACCGCGGATACCGCGTACACGGCGACGTCAATGATAACTAATCTACGCTGGTATTTTTTTATTTTTGTTTGATACTCGTCGAGGAGTTTTTTTAGCGAATCCTGCCATGACCGCGCTTGATTGTATCGGTAATCCGATGCGGTCATTTATTAAATTATTTACCTGACTAATTCTTGGTAAGTCAGTTTTCCGTTTTCAAATGGTTGGGGGTTTCCCTATCTCGACAACTGCAACCGGCTTGGGTTGACCAATTACGGCCCAAACCGATAAATATTCGAAAATTACAAAATAATACACTGGTCCCATGGTGGTTCTGTCTTGTGGTTCTAGTGTGAAATTTACGATGTTATTTTCATCTATGGAAATAACGAAAAATCCAGGATAGTATTCATAAATTTCATGATTATCGGCCGTCACGTTAAATTTTATTGACTTCGAAATAATATATACTCGATATACACCCTGAATTGGCGCGGTAAAGTTAAAAGAATCATTATCAGGTGTCCAGGTAATATTTTGTGTCCTCAGCACAAATGATACATTGCAGGAAAGATCTTTTGATTCTACCTGATCTGGTATCGAAATACGCATCAACGCAGGAATATCCAACGATGATATTTCTAAGTTAATATCACTAATTTTTGTAGTTGCGTCGAGAAGTTTCGCGTTGATATTTTGAATTTCTCCGTCGTACACTGATGTATCGACTTTTTTATTCGCTAATTCTCGTACCACGTTAATTTCCTCGGATATTTTAGTAACATCTTCGCTGATTTTTTTTGTTTTCTCGTGGAGATCATCGTGTGATGTTTTATCGACTTTTTCGTTTACGATTTGGCGTACCACGGAGGTTTCCTCGGATATTTTAGTAACATCTTCGCTGATTTTTTTTGTTTTCTCGTGGAGATCATCGTGTGATGTTTTATCGACTTTTTCGTTTACGATTTGGCGTACCGCGTTAATATCATCGTTAATTTTAGTAATATCCTCGTCGATTTTTCTTGTTTTCTCGCTGAGATCGTTATGTGATGTTCTATCGTCTTTTTGAAATATTAATGCACGTGACGCTTCAATATCTTTGTTGATTTGGGCGATATCCTCATTGATGGATTTTATTTTCTCGCTGAGATCGCTGTGTGATGTTCTATCGGCTTTTTGAAATATTAATGCACGTGACGCTTCAATATCTTTGTTTATTTGGGCGATATCCTCATTGATTTTTCTTGTTTTCTCGCTGAGGTCGTTATGTGATGTTCTATCGGCTTTTTGACCCGTCGTGGTATTTATTTTGGTAATTTCCTCGTTGATGGATTTTACTTTCTCGTTGAGATTGTCGTGTGTAGTTGAGGAGGTTTCGATGAATTTTTTTATATCATCGTCGAGTTTTTTATTGAGATTTTTTGATACCTCGTCGAGTTTTTTAAGATCGTTAGTTAGTTTGTTAAATCTTTTTGTTATTTTATCCTGGAAATCGTCAGTTGGTACCTTATCGGACTTTAGAAGCATCGCCGCTGATAGCTCTTTGTCGGATTTTTCCACATCCGCGATATTGGCCTTTAGAAGCATCGCCGCTGATAGCTCTTTGTCGGATTTTTCCACATCCGCGATATTGGCCTTTAGTGGTAATACCGCGATAATATCGGTAATATCAGCAATAGATTTTAATACCATCTCCGATTGGCGAGTAAACTGACTGATATGATCATTATATTCTTCTCGCTTGATTATATCAGTTATTTTCACGTTGCTGGTTTGTAATCTTCCTTCGGTATTTTGAAAAACAGCAACTTCGCCAGGGTCCACCTCTGACAGCGATAGAAGATTGTTAATATCGCTCTTGGTTGCGAACTTTGATAGATCGACGTCAGTCACTTCTGCTTTTTCCTTCCTGTAGATAAATCTACCGTAAATATCAACCATGATATTTATCTACGGCGTATTCAAATACAATTTTGTGATACGGACCGGATGATTTTGAAATTGCGTCAAGAATATTAATTGACTCTGGACCGCATATTGGTGGATCAGCTAATGTTTGTGTTGGAAGAGTCGAATACCAAATCGGAAGATTTAGTTTTGACACATAGCTGATAAATTCATTTGGCGGTGCTAATCCATAAGAGTCAAAGTAAACGACTTCGCGAGGATTAATCGCGTATGCAACCCAATGCGTGCCAGGGCCGGTATTTTTATCGAGATTTATTATTCCTGTCTCGGTAGGGTTTGGTTTTTCTGGTAGTTGATCCCGCATAAATACGCCTCTGAAAAATTTTATTTTTTTTTTCTTTGCTTCGTCGATTAGATCTAAATTTGAGGCTGGTATACGCGACTTAGGCCGGATCCGTATGGGGGGCGTCTTAGATAAAGGCCGGATCCTTTTTGTTGTTTTTGCATCATTTTCGTGATTAAGGGATAGAGGACGGGAAGTAATCCTCCCTTTTTTTTACGGTAGCCACTTCCTGTAACTTTTTCTAATATTTTTTTAGCCCCGAATCCACCTAAGGCCGATACTGCGCCTGTTAGTAATGGAGCTAGTAAGGGAAGAAAAGGGAGAATTCCGCCTATTTTGACCATGTCTCTGATGGCGCCTATAGAGAGATTCAGATGAACGCCGGAATTCGCCGATTTGGCTCTGGTAAATCTTTCACGTTGACTTCTAGTTAGCGATAGTTTGTTAGGCCCACCATGAATTTGATCATTTTTCAAGGTTAATTTCAAACCGCTTCGCCTTGCTGTTGCTGCTTGAAGTTTTTTTATCTGACCCGGGGTCAGAGTTACACTGACGTGTTCGTATGGCATATTAATAATCGCTTAGTCTAAATTTGGAATTTGTCACATATTCTCGACAGGAGCATCGATGACTCTCATTCTGCCGCTGATTCCTTCCAAGATCATTGTTCTATCGCTGAGGATTACCACGATGGCTCTTGCTGCTCCGGCTGTGTTAATTCTGGCTTTGAAATGAATATCGACAACGGATTGTTTTACCAAATCGAGATGCTCCAGGGAAAAGTAATAGATAGGATAGCGAGTATTAAAATCCAACTGTGATATTTGCAATCCGGTATCGATATTTTGATCGCGGCCCATGAAACTTAGCAATCGATGATATGCGCGGGCCGTTGAAAAATTTTCAAAATCGATGGCTATTTCCTCCGATGGCTCTTGCTGGCCGTTTATTCTCAGTGATACATTTGTTGCTGCAAATTTGTCGAATATCATATGACTGTGAAGTTGATCGTATCTATTTGCGGCTTGAAGAGCAACAAAGATGTGCCTAGGTGCCGAAACACCTTGTTGTGACGCAATTCGCCAGGTAAATATTCCGTTGATATTAACATCGCAGGAGTCGGTCATCGTTGTCAACCAGGACATAACGGATTTTCCGCCTTGATTCATGAATGATAATAATTTTTCTTCCTCGAATATCGATGGAACTATCGCTGGCATCCACAAGGTAAATTTGTTTAGGACAACTTTACCGACATTAGCGGCATCCGCACTTACTTCTCGCCAGATGGCTTTGTCACTGCCAGCAGCGTCTCGAACGAAAGTTATCGTGTGTTTTGCTCCGTAAATAACTTTCCTGAAATGCCTGCAAAATCCAAAAATGTGAGATAATGGAATTGCACAGGAAAATCTTCGTTCATTGTCAGTTAGCATGACTTTCCGCGTGGCAAATCCAAGGTTGTAATGATCATTGGTGTTAATTATCATGTCTTCGAAGTTAACAGGACCAACGGCTTGAGCAACAACAGGAGGATCAGCACGATTATTCGGTTGTCTGATAATATACTGGAGATGATCAGCGTGATCAGAATTATCCTTGGCGAACATCATACTAGGACCGGCCGATCTGGTAAAATCATCCGAGTATCTCGCTAGGCCTATTATCGTTGTTGCTATATCAACGTTGTCCGTAATTGATTCGATCTCTCTTCCATCGATCATGTAAGTGGCGCTCTTGAATAAAGCCATAATGCCGTTATTGACAAATCCGACTTTAAAATTATCGCCAAAGTTGGTATTATTTGTCCTAATAATACTCCCAACAACCTCGATATATGCCTCAGATGGAAGAAAATATCTTGTTGTATCGTGGACTTGAATTTCCAAGCGATTAGGTGTATTTGGGTCAACTGCTTCGTACGAGAAATACTGGAAATCCCGCACGGATGTGTCTCTGCCTACGGGCTCGTCCATGTCGAACACTTCATTTGACACTTGTGCGAACATTTATTATTAAGAATATCATCTAAAACGAAGACCGCTGCCTGAAACGAAGCTTGTATTTGCTAGATTTGTCTTAGCAATTTCCTTTGCTAGATTTGTGTTAGCAACTTTATTTGCTAGATTTGTCTTAGCAATTTCCTTTGCAACTTCCTGTGCGAGGTTTGTGTCAGCAACTTCCTGCGCTAGATCGTTTATTTTTTTATTTGCTGCGTCGTTTATGACTTTGCTGATTTCGGGTGGCATTTCGCTGGTGATAGGCAATTTGACGAGTTGTTTTTTGCGTATTAAATTTGATATTTTTTCTCTGACAAAATCATAGCCTTTGCTGGCTATTTTTTTGATACCAGAAACGACAGCAGTCTCCCCGATTTTTCCTATTGCCTTTAATACGATCTGCTTAGCCATGGGTCCGATTTTAGGTATTACTCGCGTAACGAGACTTCCAACAATATCGCCGAGTCCGTTGCCGTGGATATATCTGTATACAGGCAATCGAGAGTTTACTACGCGGACCTGTCTGGGTCTGCGTTGATGCTTGTGAACAATCATGTTATTTCAATTGTGTTGTTTTAATCGATGAGCTCATCGATAAGTTCCTTGTAAATGTGAGAATTAATGATGCCACCGCGGAATAACCGCTGACAAATATCTGAGGCTTCGTTGATTATTTCACGGGAGTTATTTCCGGCTCGTTTTCCTCCGATTAATATTTCGAGGCGAGATACATCGTTGACAACACTGTCAGGGCAAATGGTATATCCGCTTCCTGTCTTTGGTTCTGGTGTTGATGGATCGCTAAACCACTCCGATAACACGTCCTCCTCTTCCTCTTCCTTTTCTTTTTCTTCTTCATTTTTTTGTATTATTTTTTTGATAAAATCTTGGTAACCCGGGTCATCAAGATTGACGGATTTTTTCTTTGAAGCAAAATATACCGCGGGAACCCAACTTTCTTTAGTAAATTTATTAACGCGTCCCGACTTCAAATATTTACCTCTTTCATCGAAGCCAAATCTGGCAATATCGATTAAAATATCCTCGCCTTTGTTGAAAAAATCGGAGGAACCTTCGTCGAAATGTGTGCGCGGAAAAGTTCCTGAGATATTGGTTTCCTTATCTGTTGGTGGAAGCACCTGAGATGTATCAGATGATTTTATTTGGGATATTTTCTTTGGTTTCGAAGATTCAGGTTTTTCTTCCACCCTCTTAGGTTGACTCATATTATGCGTGAATCTATCCCGTGCTGATTTGCGAAATTCATTAAAAATCGCGTCGCCATTAGGTATCCTGGATATATTAAATCTAGCTCGGTATATATTTCTAATCCAAGATT
Organism: Sinohyriopsis cumingii; assembly: GCA_028554795.2. Taxonomy (NCBI): domain Eukaryota; kingdom Metazoa; phylum Mollusca; class Bivalvia; order Unionida; family Unionidae; genus Sinohyriopsis; species Sinohyriopsis cumingii. The sequence goes on along the minus strand of CM068840.1, from coordinate 76,679,410 downwards.
CTCGTGTTTTAATTTTATCTAATCCATCCTTCGTTAAAAACTTCGATCTAACATTAAATGAATCTTCAACAAATGCGCCAAGTTCAAAAAGATCATTACCAGATAATTTAAATTGCTTTTCCATTGTTGTCCAACCATCATCAGTAAATTTATCTTTTATTACTTCCCGAGGCTCTCTACTGCTTTCCTCTTCTTCTTCTTCCTCTTCTTCTTGCTCTGGTTGTTCTTGAGGTAATTGTGCTTGTTCTTGCTGCAATTGTTCTCGCAGCGCTTGTGTTTGTGCTAGTATTTGTGCTTTTGTTCGTGCCTGCTGTATTTGTCCCTGTAGCTTTTGTGCTTGTGCTCGCACTCGTGCTTGTGCTTTTTCTTGACGCGTTTGTGTTTGTTCTTGATGAATTTGCTCAAGCTGACCCGGAACCGCTCTAGTGTGTTGCTCGATGTCTCTCGTCATGGGAATAAGCCCCTTCTTCCTAAGTTCCTTATCTTTCTTTTCATCGCCGTATGCGACTTGTTCGATCGCTCCAGTGACTGGACTCAACAACTTTGACGATATCTCACCGAGATGATATTGCGAGTCTTCGTAATCACGAACTTTTTTCTTAAATAATTGTTTTGCCGGGATAAGTTTCCTTACTGCCGCTAATTCTTCTCGCGCTAATCTGGCAGAATGAGGCTCTCCAACTCTACTAGCTTTCCGACTCATATTATTTTCAACTATATTGTTTTAATGCGAGGTAAAATTAGGATCAGCAGCCAAATCTTCGCAAACTTTGTCGACACCAGAATAAATCCCCCCCCCCTTTTTTTACTTGTCCAGAATCATTGATTTTGCTCACAAAAATTGCACTCGGGGACGAATTTACGCAAATTAATTTTTGTAGGAAGGCTTATTTTTGAAATCTGAGGTTTCTACGGAGAAAGTTCTCGTAGGAGGCTTTATTTGGTCTGGAACGTCTGGTCTGTAGAACTTCCCTGCTGCTTTTCCCTCCATCCCACACTGAAAGCCATATTTGTAGACTATAAATATTTGCATCCCTCCCACATTGAACACAATATTTATAGACTATACATATTTACCTCCATCCCACACTGAACTCAATTGTTGTAGACTGTAAATATTTACCTCCAACCCACCCTTAATGTAATATGTGTTGACTATAAATAGTTAACTCCAACCCACACTGAACACAATATTTGTAGACTATAACAGTGCATGAATAACAACTAAACTTTCAGGTAAGACAAGTGAGCTCCAGGCATAAGTTTGCAGGTTACAGTTTCGTAAATTGTCTCCGGGCAAAGTTAAAGCATTGACGTGACATTTGACATAATATTGCTTAATAATTAAAGATATGGATATATTTGTGAAGTAGGTGTTTCAGACTTGTGAAGTTCTTGAAACTCATGTTAAGCATGTACACCTTCCGCAGTCAGTTCGCAGTATGTAGCCAGTGAAATACCAATATTTGATTAGGAAGCAGAGCTAGCCACCCAAATATGTTGGCTCAAGACAAGTAGAATATCACAAAAACTGCCTCGATGAAACTATTTTGAACCGCATCAAAGTATCACGTGCACGATGTTTTACAAAATTATCACCCAGGGAAAGGTCTTGCGTTTTGCACGGGGAACATCAGATGCTGTCATAAATGGCCTTCGGATGTGAGCAATACATGTATAGCTTTGGGGTTGGCATGCATAAACTTTTTGTTACATGTACTTTATATGACTTGTCAGGTCAAGCGAATGATATTTTTATGACCTACTTTGTTATACCTATCCAAAAATATGGACTTTTTTGACGTCACTCGTATATTTCATTTTTCATGACATTTTATATTACGCAGGTGTATGTGGAATTCCATTTCTGCATAAAACTGCCTCTTGCACCATAACTACAACATTGGAAAGACAACTATGTCCTCAGCATGCATCATAAATGCAAATTAGAAAATACAACAGTGTCGTCTGCGTACATGAATATATACAAATTAATGTCTATTAGAGAACAATTATTGCGAGTGTCGCTAAAAATATATTTTAAAAAACGTCATTTACGCATCTCCAAAACAATGTGAAGGAATGATGCCTTGTATTAATTCAGTTTTACATGAAATGAAATAGGATAATAAATGTATATATCTGGCACGTGACTTTACTATATAATATATGTATGTTCGTAACCCTTTTGATAGCTCGAACATTCTTATGCCGATTACTTTTCTGCTCTCATGATGGGAATGTTTTCTAATTGTTGATTTTTTTACAATCAATAGCCAGCTATTAAAAAGAAGCGTTGTGACAAAGAGGACTTGTGACAAATATGACTTGTTCTAGGAAGCTGATGGAGGTTTTAAACGGCCAAGAGCTTTTATTTTAATTTTAAGAAAGTATCTGTATTTATGCGTTTTAATAATTAGTTTACCATGTGAGTGCATGGAAGTGCATGTATATATGCTGTTGATCAAACTTTATCGAAAACACGGAAAATAAATATTAAAAGTTGCTTAGTTGCATGTCTATCTACAATTATTGAAAATTTATTACCACACGTATGTACCAGGTCTCTTTTAATCACACTGGGTATCGAAATGAATTGCATTTGATTGTGTACCTGGCGTATGGGAGGAATACATAAATCAGTCTTGGTAATAACCACTTGTACTTTTTTTTTAGGAAATTTAACTGAATGACAGGTGAATGGACAATTGTCCTTGTTGAAATCAATCATCACGTTGGTTTGTAAAATATTCATTCCAAATAAAAGTAATTAATTCAAGTTTATGTGACACGTATTTCCTATTCAATGAGTGTCACTTAATTAAACTGATAGAAAATTAAAGGACTAGAGTGCGTGAAACATTTACCAAAAATAATGTTTTATGCATGATATTGATACCATTATTAAGAAATAAATAGACATTACCGGGTAGAGGAAATGAATGAGGAATTTAACAAACAGGTATACACGAGTGCATTAATGGAAAATCCTAATCTATATTGTTCTCTCTCTCTCTCTCTCTCTCTTGTCCTGTTGTACGAATATGAAAGCTGAATAGAAAACGATAAATGAACATTTTGGGGTAAATAAACATTCTGATTAAAAAACTGATTGACATATGATAGATACAAAGACAAATAGATAGGCACAGAGATAGACAGGTAGGTATGTAGATAAACAGATAGACAGACAAACATATAGTTAGATTGCACGTATATATTTTAATGCATCGTGCGAATTGGAAACCATTATAAATGTAGGACTTTATTAAATGAAAATGATATCATGATTTCAACACAATCCTAAAGATTTAATTTGTAAATAGTCCTAATTTCTTATGTACATGTGCAATATTAGCATCTGCAAATGGTTCATAATTTCGCAAGGTAAGATATTTGGGAAAGTCAGTATAATACCATCCACTTTCCCATTTTAGTGTGTGTGTGTGTGTGTGTGTGTGTGTGTATTTGTACATACGTATGTATGTTCGTACGTATGTATGTATGTTTGTACGTATGTATCACTGTATGGAACCTTGTCCTGCCATCTTATCCCCAGCAGTTTCCACGGCCAGCATTTTGAAAATGGATCAGCTTCTTGACTTGTCGTCTATACATTGTCCAGCATACACATACATAAAGCAGGGTCGGCTGTACAGAGGCTTGATAGACATTCGGTTTTATTTGCTTACGGATGCATCTGCTCTCACATATTTGCGCGTAGCATGAAAAGGTCACGCTCATTTTGTCAATTATGGCATTGGTTTCGTCATCGATGCGGATAGAACCTGTACTGCCGCATTCGATGGATTTTTCAAGTGACAGGAGAGTTTGGCTATTTACTTTGATGGTGGGCTCTACCTAAGGCTTTCCTGGTGCGGTCTGGTGCATCACCTCTGCCTTATGGATACTGATTGTGAGACCGAAAGTCCAGATTGTCACTGTGAGACCGAAAGTCCAGGTTGTCACTGTGAGACCGAAAGTCCAGATTGTCACTGTGAGACCGAAAGTCCAGATTGTCACTGTGAGACCGAAAGTCCAGATTGTCACTGTGAGACTGAAAGTCCAGATTGTCACTGTGAGACCGAAAGTCCAGGTTGTCACAGGCTGAATATAAATGGTAAATAATCTGTCAAACTCAGATTTTGCTATCAAGGAACAGTCGTCAGCATACAGAAGGACCAGAGCAGAAATTTCTGTAACTTCGTCCTCGACCATATTTCAGATTAAAGAGATTGTCCTCAGTCTGATGTTTGATATCGATCCCAGATTCATGGTCACAAACAGCATATGTACACATGGCAGAGAACAGCATCACGGAGGAGGGTTGGAGCCAACACACTGTCATACGTGTAACAATTAGTGATTGGGAATGGTACAGATGATTTACCGTTGGCTACTACGCGAGCGAGCATGTAATAATAGAACTGCAGAACAATTACGATCAATTTTCTAAACAACGAAATGATATTCCAGAGGCCCCACTGCTAACAGGTCCAAAGGTGTTTGCAGTTCGACGAATGTCGTTAACATGTTGGAGGTATTTTCCTGGAATTTCTCCCGGAGTTTGCTAGCTGTAGACTCCATTCATGGCCCCTCGTCCTCTCCTGAAGCCACATAGACTCTCGGACAGGATCCCATAATAAATATGATGCACAGAGCGATTCAGCCGAACATTTTGACTGTTATAGACAGCAAGCAAAGAATTGCACTGACAGCTGACGCAGGATTGCATGTTGCCATTCTTTGTGTACAGGTAGAAAACGAATGCTTCCTTGAACGCCTAGGTATAGTTCCTTGAGGCCACATTAACTGGAAGAGTTCACGCAATTTCTGTGTCATGTGTGAGCTTCAGAATTTGTGGACTTCTGCTAGTAAAGCATCTGCTCTAGGGGCTTTGCCATTTGACAGTAGGTCAATTGCTTTCTCATTTATTGTGGTCAGAGTTAAGAGATCAGCAATATATATTTTGATTTCCGCTTGGGGCAGTCGATCAGTTCTTTTCCCACTGGTGGGTGCATGTTGAAAGATGATGTTATCGAATCATACTGCACATTTTTGTGGTATCGTTTCTTAGTTATTTTTTGCATTATGACGTTTTCAGCACTTAGTATTCTTATTTCTGATGACATTCATAGATGTTCTTTGTTGCTCAGCAAAGAGTTTGCGTTAGACAGACCTCTAGATGTTTTCTTAAGGTTGCCTAACTAGATGCTGAGGTGCTGCCTTCTAATCAGGCCTTTTGGAACCGATGTTCCCCAGTCAGTAGTCTTCATGTGGCAGTATCGTTCTCGTCAAACCAAACGTGATTCTCAGGTGTGGTGGCGCTGGGTGTTTTGGATGCAACCGAGCACACAGTGTCTCTGGTGGCAGTATCGTTCTCGTCAAACCAAACGTGATTCTCAGGTGTGGTGGCGCTGGGTGTTTTGGATGCAACCGAGCACACAGTGTCTCTGACGGATGCCCAGTTGTACAGGGCGTTCGCATCAGTAGTTAACATGCCCTGTAAAGTTATTAATTAATTCATGTTTAATAGTCTCCTATTTCTCTTTGGAGACATTAAAGTTTTCCTTACCACTGATGACAAATGCACGGCTGAATCCGAATAAATAGTCTTATAGCGGTTGGGCAAGCGGAAGACTGTGTTAGTGATTTCCTCAATAGGTGTCCGTTCTTGGCGAATTTGCCAATACCATTTCGCCGAGGACGCTTTCCTATATGTGGTCATCTGTGTCAGCTGTTAATTAGAGGTCACAAAGAATGTGTGCTTCTCCACTTTCAGAACGTCTGCGATAACAGACTCTGTGCCCTATTATAATTTTTCCCTGATCTCATCTGGGGGTTTTTATGGTGGAAGTGCGGGCACTGGTAACATTTGTCTGGCTTTGTCAAAACCAGTATCTCATTTGCAATATTATGTCATTCACACCACTGAACGATGTGTCAGCTTGCTGACTTAGCTATGATTTGACGCCAAACCCAATACCATCTTTACGTTGCTTGTATTTACTTAGCCTCTCTAAATGATGTAAGCAGTTCCTAATTGTGTGATTTGTCCTTCCTCTGCCAGGCGAGTTTCGGATAGGTCGCTCTCTGAATGTTGATTCAGGTCAATTATCTCTGAATTAGAGCTGATGTACTGTCTTTTAGTGTACGCACATTCCAGACACCGATGGTGAGTAGCTTCGCTTTTGTTTTCTTGTTCGATTGTCGACCGCCAGTGTAGGATCACCACCATCAGCGGTATGTTGACCAGAGTTAAAACAAAACTGCCATTGCTCGTGCTTCGGAGGCGAACAGTGTTATCCTAAACAGAGCTGCTCAGTCACCCAAGTTTTTGCAGAGTTTCATTGCTGTTCTATTCTATTAAAACTCGTGTCGTCTACGGGCAAGTCTCCAGCTAAAACATCAAGTCTGAAAATGCATAAAGAGTGGCTTGAGGGCAGTTCAAAATGACCGCTGTTAACAACAGAGATGTATTCTAGCATGAAACCGAAAAGCTTAGAACATTCCAATATGTAATTGTAATCACAGATTTCATGATTAGACTTTTTGTAGGGAAACAAGACCAAATTTCCTCGACCATTAATTTTCAGATTTAGTTGGAACAACATGTATCGCTAGTGCGTTATGTAAGAGTTAAAACGTCCTGTTTACTAATTATCATTAAAGGACAAATGATGCTAGTTCAGCCTATTTAAATAACACACACACACACACACACACACACACACACATATATATATATATATATATATATATATATATATATATATATATATATATATATATATATATATATATATATATATATATATATATATATAGTTTTATCAATGGAAATCTAGTCCTTCAGCAAGCTTTAATCTGAAAACTCATTATTCCAACACAAGCATTTGATCACATGGTTTTCTCTGCCCAGGAACTTGCATCAAGACGCAAGTTCCTGGGCAGAGAAATCCATGTGATCAAATGCTTGTGTTGGAATAATGAGTTTTCAGATTAAAGCTTGCTGAAGGACTAGAATTCCATTAATAAAACATTATCTCCGTGTTTACAGTTGCAACTAGGATAAGGACTCAAAAGATTCATTTTACTAACCCCTTACTTTCATTATCAGCCTATCCTGGTCAACTAATCTCAATATATATACTATATTTTATGTTAACCCATTTATAGACTGGTTCCCATCGAATCCTGTATGCACCCTTCATGTACCTGACACACCTTTGTATGTAAATGTAAGGCATAAGTAACCAGTGCACATATTTCTGTTTGTCATATTGCATCAATAAATATCAAATTATCTTGCAAATTCACGTATACTAACCGAAGCAATGTTAAATCAAGAGTTATGCTGTTTGGCTTGCTGTCATCATTTATTTATATTCAATTTAAGATTGAAATATATTATCAGCCTTGACAAACTATGCCATAAATGAGTAAAATGACAATGCGACCATCAGGAAATGAAATTTAAACAGCAGACATATCTTAAAATTTCTCCAGAATAACGTAAAGCTTAGACTAAGGTACGCATAAACCAATTAAAATACAAAATATGAAGTTTCAAAACATTCACTGAATGAAATTTATGGTACACAAACTCATGAGGGGTCATCAGCATTAAGTGGGTGGGTGGTAGAGACCTAAGTGATCATATCTGAAGCATAATATTTCAAAATTTGATTAGAAATATCAAACGTGTGGTTATAAATAGAAGACTTTCTGCATTTTGTTTTTTTTATTTAATAGATATTAAGTAACATGAAAAACACCCCATCTTGCATAGTCAAATCTGCACTCTCCACACACATCGCAGTGTCTTTAATATCCCACTGAAAACCATGTTGAGATTGATAAGGTATTCATTTTGCTTGTTATCCGCAAACTGAACCAGAATTCTGCATCTATTGTAAATTTAATTTTCCATGCATATGTGGAACCACTGAAAGCTCTTGTCCTCTATAGGACTCACGATACTAATTCAGCTCCCATGGTAAACCAATGAGAGCATCATGACATTGAAAATTAAATAAAATTAATTTTTCCGAATGCTCATGATATATCTGTATTTATCAGTACTGAAATATCCCTGATGCAAACTTCTTTGACGAGAAAACTATATGAGCCGCTGCACGTTTTGGATTTATATGTTTGAAACATTTGTTTTCAGCTCCACACCAAGGAGGTAGGCTAATTTTATCCTTTTTCAACTTTAAGTCTGTAAAAGGACTGAAATTTCATCTATAAAAAATTTGTCCTATGTTTTAATTTGCAAGCTGGATAAGGTCGCAAAATGTACGTTTTACTCACTCTCTATCTTCACCTATTTCTAGGCTGGTTCCCACGTCGTTAGTTCCGCGAGTCCTAAAGCCGAAGACTGAACGTATGGCAATAAAGCAGTACGGCGGACAGAACATCACCATCTCTGTTCTTAAAAAAAAAAAAAAAAAAAAAAAAAAAAAAAAAAATTAAATTTTCTTGTGTAAACAAAGCCGTATATTCTGACTAATTCTCCATCGGAAGAGATGTCGTTGGTCGGACTGCCAGAATAAACCCTGGTCGTGCTTTTATTAAATTAATCTCATATTTGCCAGCATTTTCTATATAAATCACATGTGGTAGTACTATTAGTATGGATTGTGTGATTGATCAATTTTACATAATCGAGGGTATTAGTTTAGGTTTCCCTGAATAAAAGTCATTTTATACAAATATGTTAACTTGTATTTGAGTTCAGGACATTAGATTTTCCCTTGGAAGTTATATGATTTTCATCAGGATGTTTCCTAAAATTTAAATAAACACATCTGACCCTATTTACAACTTTGATGAAAATAATCCATTGGAAACGGCCTAGTTCCATGGCATTTTGTTGTGTCACAAGTCATGTGACAGTCTGGATATAAAGAAGATCAAATAAGCAATTATTCGTTCCTGTTTCAATGTCAGTCCTTGTGAAATCGCTTCTAGTTGAATTAATCATTTCAATTATTCGTTTCAATTATGACGTGCTCATTTACATTTTGAACTAAAACACTATTTTATAATGATTGAGACAAAGACATTCTCGATTATATCATTGCGATATAGCTGTGTGTGTGTGTGTGTGTGTGTGTGTTGGATTTTTAACGTAACGTTAACAAATGTTCAGTCATATCGCTGCGATGTCTGCAGTGTGGCAGTTTATAGTGATGTCAAGCACTGAGGCATCATGCCGCAGACATGTATCATGATGTCCCACCCAGTTACATTATCCTGACACCAGGACGACCATTCCTAATACTAACCTCTTAATATTGAGCGCCTAGCGAGGCAGCTGTTAATATGTCTTTGTTATCACTCGGCCGGGGTTCGAACGCATCCGAGGCGGACACTCTAACCACTAAGCCACCGGTGCGGGAAACGATATATAAACAATTGATACATTGGAACATTCAAGACTATTGGCAAATCAGCACATTCAAGGTTGGAATTCATTTTGAACAATAATGGACTTGTAAAATAACTTTTAGGATTACTTGGGATTTGATTCACAATACCGTTAGTTGATTTTAAATTTTCACTTTGTATTCGACGGAGGTACATTATTTTTTGAATTTTATTAAATTTAATATGATTTGTCGGAGTGATGATTCTTCTTCTGTATTGTCAACATTATCAACATCGTCGTTGACATCCTAATGTTGTTCATCATTATCATCAGCAACAGCAATATCAACAACAACAACAAGTATGCATTTGGATCACGACCATCACTGCCGCTTGAACAAATCTTAAAACAATATCAGTAGACCCAAATTAAATCAATTTTCAATGAACGATTTGTTTAAATGATCAAGTAATTTTAAAAAATCATAAAAACATTATGGAGGGACAATGTTTAAACAGCGATGGTTGCGTTTCATGCGTAGCATCCAGGTAATACTTCCATCCATGACTTTCGCTTAATTATCCTAAAATTCTGCTTGCCACTATACATGTAATATTGGATTACGCTAATTTCCCAAATAGGCAAAACCATTACTCTGTGCAAGGAAATTAATCAACCCGGATCAAATTAATCAGTGAGCATTTTCTCCCCCCCCCCCTTACTTAATTAGATATGAATTATAGATGAAGAGTCTCTAAGCACTAGGTTGAATTATTGGATTGAATACTACTTGCGGTGCTTCTTTGGTCATACGGGTGAATTTCTTTTGATAATACCTTAAGAGTAGGTGTTCATTATTAATGATTGCCTGCCCGTGGCTTCCATGTTTGGTTGGTGTATGATTGTAGTCCGCTCACTCCCCTATCATCCGAAGTCACCCACATGTTGTTAAGGTTAAGGGGGGGGGGGGTCTTATCTTTTTTATCCTCTCTGCTCTTCAAAGCCTTGCGATAATGGTTGATTTTACTTAACGTCGTTAATATTATCTAATGATCATGATGCATTTGCAATCTGCCTGCCTGTAGTTTTGATAAGTTACAAATCTGTTTAGACTCGTGTTTGTTTCCGATACAAATCATCCGCAGACTTTATGGCCATTCATGGCACGTTATGGGACAAGACTACGCAGTTTGGTAGATAAAACTAACTAAATTACTCCTTTTTCGGTAAGTTTGATTCGATAAGTGTTTGTAACCATGGCAACAATAGAGCATGTAAACAGTGTTATCTCAATGATCCAAGAAAGTGTTTATGTTGTTTGTTGTCTTTTTTCTTTTCCTTTTTGTGGGTGGTGGTGGTGGTGTTTGTTTGTTGTTGTTTTTGTTTGGGTTGCATTTTTTTCTTATAAATAAGCATATAATTAGATACATAATATCGACTTTAATTAAAACTCTCTTCCGTGTCATGTGCTTTCACCCAGGTCCTTTGATATATTTCGAATCGAGCGCTTCGGCAAACGGTATTGTGATTAGTCGTCTATCGAGTGAATGGCTGTTGTGTGAAACAAAACTGTTTAAGACAAAGATATTTACTTGTAATTATTAAATCAAATAAATAAAGATCTTGATGTTTAATTTAATGAACATATTCACAGAAATATTTATGGCTGCCATGGAAGACACATTCTCTTAGATTTAACAGTTGATGAGCAGAGATTTATTTTTTTACATTAATGAATAAAATATAGTCAACGTGATGACAATGTCGAGTATATTAGAAATTTGGAGGAGGATATAATACATTTAGACAATACTTATTATCATATGTGTTGAATGGAATGCTGTCCAGGACATGGAGCTCGAAGCTTATAATATCCTGTATCATAAACACTACATGGCCAGAACAGCAGTCCAGGATAGCAACAACTAACTTGACTTACTGGATCAATGGAGAACAGTAGATCTAAAAAAAAAGTATTTACTTGGCGAGAGTCAACCCTTGTGAAACAGAGTAACTGGGCTATTTCGTACTCTCTAGTGACATGTTTTCAAATTGTATAGAATTGTCTATTATTCATGTCATAAAACACGATTCAGCAATAAAACAAACGTTGTCTACGTCTGCAGTAATGGAAATTCAGTTGCAAGTTATTAAAGCAAAATGAATATGCTCTGTTAGTGAAACAACTATATAGCCAACACAGTAGGAAAATAATATTGTCAAGGTAACAAGAGGAACCGACTTCAGGTGAAATTAATTTGTAATGATCAATTGTTTGTTTTTTTAAAATACTTAAAATGATTACAAGATCGGAATCAATTAGGTTTTCATAATGTAAAACAGGAGAAACAAAACTTTCAGGAAAATTGAATGCATGCCATAATGCTTTCATAAATCCAAATAGCAACCCCATTATAAGAAAAGAACGCGGGGGGGGGGGGGTTTGGGGGAAACAAGCAGATTTAGAAGAACTTCGAACGAAAAACTGTGGAAGATGCAATACAAAGATCAAAAGCAAGGTGTGGGAGTCAAATATTCAAGGTGGTGGAGTCAAATATTCAAGGTGGTGGGAGTCAAATATTAAAGGTGGTGGGAGTCAGATATCAAAATATTTCTTAATCATGAAAAGAGTTACACAACAAAAACAATAAAACAGCGACTTAGATGAAGATGGAAAAAGGATAATAGGTCAAGAAGATATATTAAATCTAAATTCTGAAAAGTTATACAAAACCGAAAACAACAATAATTTGCAAACTCGTAACCACATTTTAACCATGATAATATAATTTACTGTTTTGAGGGAAGCTCGTGTCGAGGTAAAATAAGCTTGAGGAATGTACATTTAGCAATGAAAAATATGACAATGAAACTAGCCTGATTCCAGGATATTTACTGATGAATTATAACAATTGATTTTGAAAGTTATTGCTCTACTTTGGTCACTAAGGCCGGACACGATATGCAACCTTAAGAAAGACAATTTACAACTAAATTGCAGACCAATTCATATAGGTTAGAAGACTTCTTCCTCTGCATATGTTGCTAATAGGGTCGGGAAAGTCCTCCCTTTTATCATTACCGACAGCCATAAGGGTTTTATAAAATGAAAATTATTGATGAAAATATAAAAGAGGAGTTCTATTTTCTAAGTTCCATCCATCAGTTCGTAGAGTGTTGGATCTGTAATATAAGAGACACTGGTTTGATACGCACTACGGCCAAAACGGTTAGGTCACTCCAATATTTATAAGGAAATAATGCACTTAGATCCCGTTTCTTAGACTATATATATCCAGTATTGTACTAAATGTATCCTAAAGAGAAATGAATTTATTTGGAGGTGGAAGCATTTTTTTCTTGTCTTTCTCTCAATAAAGGAATACCTTTCAGGATTCGAAGAATACATTTCATACCTGTAATTATTTACTTCTTCAAAGCATATATATACACACACACACACACTATATATATATATATATATATATATATATATATATATATATATATATATATATATATATATATATATGTGTGTGTGTGTGTGTGTGTGTGTGTGTGTGTGTGTGTGTGTGTGTGTTAGAAGTAAACGCCTTGCTAGTCAACTTACAGAGCAGCCACGACACGCCTGAACACTATGTTCACGCCAGAGGTAAAGCAATGACACTCAGTTAATGCCATAGCTAATGAGTACATTGTTGACATATGTCATACGCCTTCATTAACAAGTTTTGTTGCTGCTTCAGTCAAATTATTCAAAATTAATATGCATTATCACTTTCCCGGAATCGATACGATTTGTTGTGCAAGACCCTAACAGGGTTAAGCGAAGACTGTTGTAAATGAGAAATGGATCACATGACAGAATAGAAAAATAAAGGTGTTTGCGACAAAGTATGCGTTAGCATGATGTAAAATATATTTTCCAATGTCCTTTGCTTAAGTTAATTTATTTCTAGTATGGATTTATTGATTTTCAGTGCCCTCTTGACCATTTTAAATTTTCGGCTACTTTTTCCAGATGATAGATATATTGATCTACATCTTTTTCTTTCAAAGTGGGTACTAATCTAATATTGTTGTAGCATCGAAGCTGATCTTTCATGCGCGGATTGCTTTCTGCTTCCCAGTTCTAATTCTTTAAATTTCAATTGCATTTCCATTTATCTTTATTCTTTATGTATTTGAAATTTCATTTGCAACTCCGTTCAGTTTGAATATCTCTCTCCTGCATCTGCATTTCATGCGCATCTTTTTGAATTTGCAATTGCATTCGCATCTCTCTGTCTTCTTTTGAATTTGTACCTCTTTCTTTCTCCTGCATTCGCATTTGTAATTTCATCTCTCTTTTGTTGTTGTTGGAATCTATGTCTCTCTGTCTCTATGAGCGGCCGAGTGGTCTAAAGTGCTCACCGTTACGGATCGCTACCATCTCACCTCTGTCTGCGGGGGTTCGAGTCTCACGTTCGTTTAATGTAGGTATGTGAGAAAGCTTGCCAGTAGCTTCTCGTGGATCGGTGGTTCTTTCATGGGTTTTCCCGGATTCTTCCTCCACCATTTCTTCTGGCTGCCATGTATAGCCTATTTTGTGCTGAGACATGGCGTTAAACCTTACAATAACTCTCTGTTTGTCTGTCTGTCTGTCTTTCTTTCACTCTCTCTTCGTTTTGAATTTCTGTTTCTTCTTTTTCAGTCTCAAGCTTTTTTATTTTCAAGTCATTATTGTATATTAATTTAAATTAAATGATTTGCAAGTAACAGCCAGATGAAGTATTACTAGTCAAACCCAAAGTAATTTTATCCAAAATATCCTTTGTACCTAATATTCAACCAAGATTATCGTCATTTCTTCTTTTAACATAGATGACATTGTCTCCGAAATAACATACTGCCTGGCAAGGTGGAGCAATATGTCTTTTCCAAGGACTCTAAACGTTCCTGTGTAGGATTTAAAATTAAAGTTCTCCTTATTAGATGATATTGTGCAAGCTTGTTGGTTTAACCATGTTAATTCAAAAGGGCAGGGACAGAATGTGTCCAAAAACAACTACATTTAAATTTGAAAACAATGTCAATTTCTCAATATTAGTTATAAAATTCATATCCCAGACGAGCCCCCAATCTATGTTACAACCATATGGTCGTACACATAATAACAGAAAGAGCTAAAACCAATGCGTTTTGTAAAGCTTAATAAAACATTTCGTTACGAAAGCTACAAATGAAAATGTGACAGAACTTACATTATTATGAAGGAAACCCAAACTAATCGTCAAAATGTTATATGAAAGTTCAAAAGAATGAAAAACCGGAAAGGTAATGGTCCACCAAGAATCGTGTTGTTGTCAAGGTTGCGTCGTCCAGAAATCCTTCGAATAGTTTACCACAGTTCCAAAATAATATTATAGTCTAAATAATGAGCACTTTCTATTTCCACTGAACAGTGCAGATAAATGTGTTGGTTTTTTTTTTCTCTCCAATAACATCCAAGTACAACATAGATTACGTCTGCAGACTTACAACAGGAATAAAAAATAAAAACGATGACAATGAGAAAAACGGAATAAATTTGATTGCTCCGTTTTCTACTTGTATATACATTCCACTGGGAATATATTTCACATTATACTCTACGTGATGGACCTTACTTCTTACGTAGCCTCAAAATTGCCTGTTCATATGACTTAGATAAACCAGTAGGAAATTAGTAGGAAATTACAGAATTCATCCATAGCACGAAAATCCCCATCAGCCAATGAGACATTAATCCAAATATGTCATTAAGTTTTATTACTACGATTATTATTAGTAATTGCCAATACATACGTCAGTATCTATTTATAGATCCTATGTAATTTAAAGCACCTAACAAAAAAGTAGGCAAAATATAGCGTAAGATATTCAGTAGAGTTTACAACAATGAATGAAAAGTACATAATTTTAATAAAATCCTGTACAAGGCATTACAATAAATATAGATATACAGATTTGTATGTACACACACACACACACATACACACATATGTATATATAGATTAAGAGAGAAAAATAAAGGAATTGGAATTATTTACATTCGACTGTAACGATTTAAATGGATTATCATGTTCTCTCTCACTTTGAGCACATGTAGATAATTTATAAGATCGAAATGAAATGGGTCCATTTTCCTAATTTACTGAACAAGCCTAGTATCATATATCGTTTTCAAGTTATTTGTTTTTCTGTACATTGTGTCTATTCCATCAGCCAACACACACGAATGCCTGCTATGATCCATAGAGTCAAAGATGTCCACTCTCTTGCCCAAAAGGATATGAAGTAATGAGTTATTGTCCTGACAGTGCGAGTCTAGAATGTCTATTGCATCTATTATTTTTTTCAAACATAGTATTACGTTCGTCGTTTTGGGCTTGGCAGTATAGTAACATATGCTTGGCTCTGTCTGTAGTTAATCTTTTGCAGAGTATGTATGTATGCATGTATGTATGTATGTATGTATGTATGTATGTATGTATGATGGATGTATGTGTGTACGTACGTACGCACGCACGCATGCATGTATGAATGGATGTATGTATTTGTATGTATGTATGTATGTAGGTAGGTAGGTATGGATGTATGTATGTATGGATGGATGGATGGATGTGTGTATGTATGTATGTATGTATGTATGTATGTGTGTATGTATGAATGTATGTATGTATGTATGATGGATGCATGTGTGTACGTACGTACGTACGCACGCACGCACGCATGCATATATGTATGGATGTATGTATGTGTATGTATGTATGTCGGTAGGTAGGTAGGTAAGTAGGTAGGTAGGTAGGTAGGTAGGTATGTATGTATGTATGTATGTATGTATGTATGTATGTATTATGTATGCAAGCATGTATGTACAAACACCTTTATTTTCATAGTTGCTTGCTTGCATGCTTACTGACCTGCCTAAATATTGTCTTACTTACTCACATACAAGGTTGATTTCTTGCTAAGTTACTTACTTATTTACTTACGTTTTTTACTTACTTACTTGCTTAGACTATGAAATACCTGCTGCCTCCATGTACTAACTTGCTTGAAGTGCGACACGTTTGATTGGTAAATATCACGCGTTAGGTTTGCACTATCGGAATGGTAGAGAAGAAGGAAATGTGTATTTTCAGCAAAATTATTGCACACTCGAACTATACTATTATTTTAACAAAAAAGTAATGTTTGCTTTAAATTTGGATATAAAATGTATCGTTTGTCAACATTTTAATCATCTCCTATACAGTGCAACATAAATATATTTTGGTCTCACGTCTAAAGGCAAGATGCGATAGATTAATAATACAGCAATTCATGTCCATATTAGCCATACTATTTTGAAAATTAATAATTATTTGTTTCATTGTGGTTTTTAGTCTTGTAATTTCACAGTTATTGCTTTTCAACTGAGAAATAAAATGTCATCGAAGAATAAAAGTACAAGGTATAATTTCTTGGCGTCATAGAAACAATATAATGTATGAGTTCCATTGTATGATCAAGGCAGATGAAGAAAGAGAGGAACTTAGATGGAATACATGGCGGTTTTTATGTGTACTATATGTATGTATGTATGTATGTATGTATGTATGTATGTATGTACCTACACTGATTCATAAATACACACATAAGTAGTGTATAGGGACGGTCTAGGGACTAGGGGACTTTCATGTTAAAAAGGGTATATCCACTCTGGGGACTATGTAAATTTAACATGGGAGAAAAAATTACCACTCTGGGGACTATGTAATTTAACATGGGAGAAAAAAAAATATCCATTCTAGGGACAAGGGGAATTGAACATGGGAATAAATCGTCGGACTGTCTAGGGACTAGGGGAAATGGAACAGGGTCGGGACCCTATTTTGATAAGGTCCCGACCTGATGGGTCTATGGAAATGGAACAGGGGAAAATTGAAACAGGGAGGGGTCTCTATTTTTTTAAAACAAAAAAAAATAAAAAAGGGTAGGCAATGAAAGTCAAGATCTTTTCGAGACCTATGAGTGGCCCTGAAAAGGGCCTTTGGTTTTCTTCTTCTTCTAATTTCTTCTATTTCTTGACCAGCTTCTTATTTTCTGTCCTACACTTTTTCTCTTCTTTTCTTTCTTTTCTTCCTCCTTTTTCTTCTTTTCCTCTTCTTTCTGCTTCTCCTCCTCTTCTTTCTTCCTCTTCTCATTTTCTTCTTCCTTTTCAATTTTTTCGTTCCATGCTCTCATCCTTATCCTTTCCTCTTCATCCTCCTTCTCCTCCTTTATTTCTTTCAACAGATCACTGATAATTTCCTTTAGTTTTCTTAAATTGTTGATCTCCATCTTCACTCGATGGGGACTATAAGAATAGTGATCCTCGTTTAGGTTAACTAACATTTGCTCAATCATGCCCAAATTGTCAAGGACGTCTTGCAATTTTTTCATTTTGTCAAGTTGGTTCGAAGCCATCTTCTTTTTTATTCTTTGTAGAATGGTGTGAACGACGAACGTTGTGTGTTCTTATACGAAAAGTGCGGACGTGAAGGAAAACATCCCCCTAAAACCCAAAACTTATATTACCTAGATCATCACTTAAAACGCGCCGACGTGAAGGAAAACATCCCCTACTTTTCTCATTTCATATTATCTACTATCCACATACGTGAAGCAGCAATAAACAAACCCAAAATCTACTATCCACACACGCAAAGTATTAAAATGAAACCCAAATCTACTATCCACACAAACATACGTAATTGATTACAAAACCCAATAATCTACTATCAACACAAACGTACGTGAGCTCTTACAAACACAAACACATACACTCACACTAGGAAACAAGAGTCAGTGTTTATATTCACACTACTCTACATACACACATTGGCAAATCGATTACTATTTCTTTTCTAGAGGTTGGGGTAGCCCTGAAAAGGGCTGTTTGTTTGAACTCCAGATGCACCTATCTAATGCTGACACCTCCCCGGCCTGGCACCACAAACGCATCTCCTACTCCAATCTCCTTTCACTCTTTTTGCTGGGAGTGCAGAGGCGGAATGAGTGGCTTCAGAATCCCAATCTTCTGTCTCTGGGATTCTGAAATTTCCTTGTTGTGTCTGTGGTACAGCCATTCTTCTCTCCTTTTCCTCCTCTTCTTTTTTTCTTCTCTCCTCCTCTTCTTTTTTTCTTCTCTCCTCCTCTTTCATCATTCCTTTTTCCACTATAGCCTCTGCGGCCAGCTCATTCAGTATGAGCCTGGCATATTCCAGGTGCACATGAAGTTCTAACAGTTTCGCTAGCCTTCTGCTCAGTCTCTAGTGTTGATCAATCAACAAGGGTAGATAGACTGCCAAGCGATTTTCAATTCGCAGTTAAAGCGCGGACGTGAAGGAAAACATCCCCCTAAGACCCAAAACTTATATTACCTAGATAATCACTTAAAACGCGCGGACGTGAAGGAAAACATCCTCTAAGACAAAACTTATATTACCTAGATCATGACCAAACAACGCACGGACCTAAAAGAAACACTTACTCACTTTTTTAAACTACCCATCACTATTCTAAAACATGTTGACAAGCCACTTAAAGAAAATACTTACACACACACACACACACTTTCTAAGCAAGAAAAACAATTCATGTTCTTATACACGCACTTCTATGTTTTAACTTATTATAGGCAATCGATTGTTATTTCTTTTCTAGAGGTTGGGGTAGCCCTGAAAAGGGCTGTTTTTTTGTTTGCTATGGCAATCTTTTTTAGGTTCTAAGATTGCGGCCTCCTTTGACGATAGGCTTTCTCCCAGGATAAGGTCTGCTTCTTCGGAAAGAGAAGAAGAACTCTTTGGTATCGATAAGACAGTCGACAAAGCCTCTGTCAGGTTCAGGTTGCTGCTGCTGCTGTTGCTGCTCTCTCTGCTGTTTCTGAAGTCTGTACTTCTCTGTCCATTCTTCTTTCTCCCTGTTAATTTTTTCTCTGAAGAGCTCTTCTATCAGGTCTTCAGTGACTTTTAACATTCTCACATTCTCTATCTCTTCTGGCTTCGGTATTAGACTGTGTCTGACCCTATGCAAATTCACGTAGGCTTCGTTTAGCTTAGCTAGTCTGGAGCACATCTTCGTAGGAGGATGAGTCGACAATGGATGGTTAGACTGGAGGCTGCCCCCGGTTTTAAAGTCAAAGCGCGGACGTGAAGGAAAACATCCCTACACGGTATTCGAGCCGGAACGTTCAATGAGTGTCATGAGAGGGATAGTAAGAAGTCAAAGAGCATGAATCAACATTCCTATAGCCAAACAAACCACAAAAGCATTTTTTTCTTCAAAACAACATTTTTTATTCAAAATCACTTAACACTAACAAACAACTATAACATTTTTAACAATAATCCAACAATATAACATCAAACATTTTTTTCAGATCACAAACATTTTTTTCAACTAACACATTATTTTGGACAGGGCTGACAACGTTTTGAATGAAATTGTGATTTCCACTGTTGGAAGTCATTAGGCCATTGATGAACACTACGTTTCCTAGCTTGAGACAAAAGACCAGTATAATGGTCACAAAACCATCGATCTACTTTCACATCGTTTCTAGAAGAAGAACGAGGATCAAAATGAGTCACTAAATGTTCTAAGGAATAGCCCAGGCTGCGATGATGCAGAAAATACACACAATATTGTCCACACACCAAGGAATCTGTGCCTTGTAATTTCACATTATTGAATCGGGTGGTCTGAGCATTTCTTCTCATAAAGTCAATGATATCGTCTTCCAAAGGAGGCAATCCATACGAATCAAAATATTCCACACATCCTTCTTGAGGAAAGTAGACGGCTACCCAGTGGGTTCCTGGGAGATGACTGCCGTCCGTGTTGATCACATAAGCTTGATGGTCTTGAGGTTTGCGATGAGGGAGTTCATCTTTAGCACAGACGACAGGATTCCAAGAAGCCGTGTACGAACTGTGGTTCAAAAGGTAATAAAGTTCCCAGGTATTCATGTTTTTTCTTCTTCACAGGTAATAATAAGTGATCAATTCGATCCTGACTTTTTGCTTGAAAATGTCTGACAAATAACCGTTTCTTCGCTTCGTCTCCCCACTCTGATTTAGGAGAGCTTCGATACGATGGATCTCTTGAGTGATTAATGGTGGACAAGAATGTTCACGCAATTCTTTATACCACTGATGCCACACGACTTCGTCCGAGATGAGACTCCAAGCTTCGTCCAGATACTCGTCCAATATTTCTTCTTGACTCAGTATCAAACATTTATCGTGTTGAATTTGACTGGGATGATCGTTTTGACAGAAATAGCAATCTTTCTTGATCAATTCCGTAATTTTTTCGACCAAGTGTTTGGCAAAACAGGAGACTAAATGGGCTTCTTGTTCTGGCCATCTCGACTTCATCATGATAACTTCTTCTTCCACAGTCTCCTCACATTCCATGTCCAAAGTTTCTCCACTAGGTAAAGAAGGATAACAGTCTTCCATGGTTTCTAATAGTCTAGAATGACTCCTCTCAAACTGTTGATTTCTATCGTATTATCAAATTCTGCATACAGGGTGACGTTCACCGTTTCATCAGGGTCTCGTTTTGCAAACTGAATTTCCACACGAGTTTGGCCGGATTTTATAGGGTGGAAATGTCCCTCGTCGATGCCTTGGTCTGGAGTGAAATCAAAAGCCCACAAAGCATAGCCTCCTGCATACTCTTCGTACGTAATACCGTGACTGGTGTTGGTTCCTAACTGTCCGGTAGCTTCGTACAGGGACAAGTACGACCTCAAGTAATTCTTCTTGTCAAAGTCAGGTTCGAAGGGTCGAGTACACAAGGTTTTGCCATCGCGACTGACTTCGATCTTGGACCACCAAAGTGTTGAAAGTAGAAAGGATTTTTATTGGCAGCTCCGTTGAAAGCTGTATTCCCGACGATACCAACGATCAAACGTTTGGGTAATTGTCCTTGGAACAGATGATCTCCGATCATGGATCGTTGCCCCTTGGGAATGGTGAAGGTTTTCACTTCCAAGCGTCGTATCGGATACTTGGCGGTCGTTCTGCTCAACGTGTGACTGATATCGTTTCCCACTTAAGGTAACACTTCCACACGACGTACGTAGAGTCTAGCTTCTTGGATTTTGGTTTTGTAATCATCGGCACTGTCAGCCATTAAATGGAAAGCGGTACTGCTACGATTCAGTCTCAAGCGGACATCTACCCCGTTCAGCAAATACGTTTCTTGCAACCACATGTCCAAATGCAAACGATCCATCAGTTCTAAACTCTCTCCGTCTTTGATTTTGTCTCTTCGTTCACAAATCCCTCATTGTGGTCTTTCTTTTTATCAATTTCAAATTCTTCAAAATGGCCCGCATCATCAGATTCCCATAACACGCTGGCATTGAGATGAGTGTTCTTGGCGTCTATTCCGTACGTCAAGAGATTTTCCAGGTAGGCACGATAAGGGTAAGTATCCATGCTGCTACTGACTAGTTTGTTATTCAAGTACAAGTCCACTCCGCTAAACAAGGAATGCATGAAATTGTTGACGGGAGCTACTGCTTCAGTGTCTATAGGACCTCCAGTCTTATCTAGAACTTTGACTTTCAAGTACAAGTAACTACTATTCACATCGATGTAATCTTCGGGCTGTCCTTTCATTTCAAACTCGATGGGAGCGGAATCGGTCAATGAGGAGACGGGATGAAATTCCACCCACTGGGATTCTTGCATCGTCATCATGGTAGGTGGCAAGGCAAACAGATCCAGTTCCGACTTCGAACAGGCGCAAGACTCTCGGTGCATCACTTTTTCTGTTTCTCAATAATCGAAAACGTCTAAGTCTCGAACGGTTCTTCTTTTCTTTGTCTTTCTAGCTTTAGACGTGTGAATTCTGGTGAAAGGGTGTTTTCTTCGTCGTCTCTTTCTGCCTTGTCCTTGCTGAATGCCTGACTCGGTAGCGTGCAGGGCATTTATAGGTGTTTTTCGTCGACCCAAAAGGTCTTTACCCGTTTGCAGCAAGACATTTTTGCCTGCCCTCATGAAGGCTTCTTTGGGATTTTGTTTGTCGATGATGACATTTTGGAGAAATTCTTTGCCTTGCGTCAGTGCGGCATCTTTCAAGGCGTGTCACCATCGGTTTCAAGACTGGGGCACCGAACGAAAGGCCGATTTTAGCATATCTCCTAAACCGTGTCCTCGCTGTCGAGCAACCCCTCGGTACACTGGATACATGACTTACCAATCGTGAGAGAACCGTTTTCTAAAATGGAGTTTCACCGTGACTTTCCCTTTGGTGAATGGAATATTTTGTCCCAGATCCCCTTTTATAGCAATGTTGACCGTGTCCAAATACGACTTCCTAACAGGCAAATAGTGAGCATTTACAAATTCGCGGTGGACGTGATAGGTGTTTCCACCTACCTGGTCACTGGTCGTGGTAGAATCCACTTTGAAAGGAATGACACGCAGTAACGGCACGGAGGTGTGTCCCACCACGTTGTACTCCACCACATCGGAGTACACAAACATCAAATTCAGTTCTTGGTTCAGCTCTACAGGGAATCGAAAAAACTTGTAAAATTCCGTATTGCTGTTGATCTTCGGTTTAAAATTTGGAGCCATTTTTGTGTCTCCACCTAAAATATCAAACAAGTCACGATTAAAACTGATGGACAACGTTTGGGTATCCTGAAATTTCATCAGTAAGCGACGAGCCACTTTATGGTACTCCAAGGTGACACTTTTTTGATTCTGTTCAGGGCTTTGCCAAAGGCTAACTCGAACCTGTAAGCAATGGTATCCACCAAATGTTGGCCACTAAATTAAAACCCTGACGGAATTTTCAAGCTGTAGATACTGAAGGGTGAATTGTTGGACGGTCTTGTGTCCCCTGAAAACCCGATTTCATTCATGGTTTGTTGCAATTGTTCGTTCATGATTTCGACTTCAAAAGTGTTTTGCTTTTCAGTGATGTTTTGGATTTGTGTAGAGTGAATCATTTTCACTAAAGCCACTTCCCAATGGGCTTCGTGATTTAATTGGATGGCCTGAGGTAATTTGGCCGTGTAACAGCACAACATGTTGTTGGGAAACACCTCCAAGGAACTGTCACTGGGTAAGGTTAAGTAAAATTGGTTTTGGTGACTCATAATTCCAGAGTTCTGTGACTGTCCGAGGGGTTACTGGAAGTCAGAGGAGTGTCTCCGCCCAAAATGGGGTTGTTGTTGTTGGAGTGGTGACTGACACTAGCACTGGACACAACGTTCCCGTTGTTCCCGTTGGAAGAGAATTTCAGGGAAGGATTGGGAAGCAGGTAACCGATGCAACTGCTCAATAAAATGGTCCACAATTGTTTGTCTCCTTGTTGCAAACTCAAATTGGCAATGGCTGCACCGATGACACGATGCACCACGAAGATCTGGTAGAAAAAGACTATTTGCGTTTTAGGCACACGTTCTCCACACCACACCCACAAAGGTTGTTTTTGTAAATCTTGCAGAGAAGAACTGAGTAAAGGAGTGGTCGACGTAGCTGCGTCTGTGTGAAAGGGCATGATGGTCACTTCTTTTTATAGTCGATGACTTGCGAAGCGTCGATCCAAGAATCAAAACTGGGTGGATATCCTTTCCAACATACTTTGACTTCTTTGACACGTCGTTTACCCACTTTACGGGTTCTGAGCTCGAGAATGCTTTCAATGTCGTACACGTCGTCTTCTTTTTTGTGACACGTTGTAACTCGGGTAAGTTAAACATTCTTTTTAACACTTCTCCGTTCATGTCTTTCAATTTATAGACGGCAGGATGACGGCCATGCACTCGTCCAGTGACACGAAACAATTCGGTCGTCCAGTTAGGTAAGTAACCTTTGTCGAAAGTGCGTTTGGTTTTGCCAATGCGCACCCAATCTCCTACGGCCAACACTCCGCTTTTCTTTGGGACAGCCCTAGTCGGGGACGTAGCAAACAGGCGATCAGACACCAGCACTTCGTTCTCGGGAGTCACTTCTTACGGGGCACGTCCGATGCTTCGATGGTAAGATTGGTTGTACGCTTGCACTAGGTGCGGTAAGATGTCGATGTACTTCAGAGTGTGGTGATGCGTAAAATATTTCCATATGCGTTCTTTCAAATAACGTTGAAAACGTTCCACGATGCTGGCTTTGGTTTCAGGATTCTCGGTGGTAAAAAAATGAATGTCACGTTTCTTTAATTCTTTTTGGAAAGCTTGGTTCAGAAATTCGGTGCCTTTGTCCGTCTGCCATCGAAGAGGGTGACGACAGCTTTGTTTCAACACTCGTTGCAGGGCTCGCACTAACTCGCTGCTCGATTTGGAAGTCAAGGGTACGACCCAGGCAAATTTGGAAAAGACGACGATGACACAAAACAAATATTTGTAGCCGCGATTGTAGCTGGCTAAATGAGAGACATCGGCTAAATCGGCTTGCCATTGATGATCGATGCCTTCCACTCGGGTGCACCTTCTGGCAAACTTGCGTCGAATGGGTTTGTGTAAAGTGTAGGTAGCTTGTTCTTGTAACCATCGTTGCACTTGAGGTAAACGGAGACTTTTCACTTGTGTTTTGGCAGCACGATACAATTTTTGAACTCCTGCGTAACCTGCAGGATGGGAGGGATCGTAGTAAATGCTGGCTAACACTTTTTCCATTTTTTTGTTTGTTTGTTAATAAGACACCTACTCTTGGAGGATGCTACTCTTTTTCTCTTGGGGTATTTTCTTGGATTGCAATGCTTTGCGTCTGCGACCGGCAATAGGTGTCGCAGAGGAGGATGTCTGAACAGGGGATATCGGTTCTTGTTTCACTTCTGTCTTCACCTTCTTTTTCTCTTGTGATGAAGAAGGGGTGGTCATCATCTTTTTAATCCATCCAATTCTGGAGGCAGGTGGTGTTGTTAACTTGCGTACTTTTTCTGGAGGAGTTTGAAACCCTTCTTCTTCTTCTCCTTTTTCTGTCTTCGTCAATGACAGTGTTGGTGGTACTGGTGATGGTGCTAGACTTTTCATCAAGGTCTTAAAATCTTTCAGAGTGGGAAGAGCTGTTTCGTCTAAAGCTTTCTGGTGAAAGAGTTGCAGTCGTTGCAAGAGTTGACCGTACTTTTGCGATTTTTCTGTTTCGGACAAATCTTGGCGATCCATCAATTACTGCAATTCGTGTTGTAACTGGGACATCTCGCTCAAATTGGGATTGGGAGGTAAATGCGGGGTGCGTTGTTCTTGCCAAAGATGGTATTCCATCCATCGTTTGTAAGGCACTAAAGCTAGTTTCCGTCCTTCCATGGGATGACAGGGGTCGATTCTGAGATCGTGGGACTTCAGAAGACCTTTTCATCTTGCTCCCACCAGTCCTCCCAACATGGTTCCCAAGACTCCTTTCAGCAATGGGCCTAGCAAGAGGGGTAAAATTCCTCCACGTTGGACCAACATCTTCTTTTGACGAATGGGAATTTTCTTTAGAACCATTTGGCGAAGAACGTGACGATGTTTGCCTAAGCATTGTTTCTGGTGATTGGACAAAGGGATCGTGCCTATCAACACGTTCAAACAACATTCGCAGACGGTATCGATGACCTCTTTGGAAGCTGATTGAATGAGTTTTTTTCGTAGGGGTGGAGAAGCTTTGGACAGGACAGATAACATGTCCCCATGTTTGACTAAACGAGGAGGTAGTCCTTTCCTTTTCTTTGCGTGGGTTTTAGAAGAGGGATGTTTTCTGGAGGGTGACATCTTTGAGTCTTCAGGAGCACCAAAAACACTGATACCCCTACTTGGTCACAGACCTTTTTTATACTAGAACGAGTCGCCACTGATTGTCTTTACGTCGTATTAACCTGAGAACAGGCATGACACGTCGTGCAGTGGTACGCAACGGACTAAATCGAGTCAGTTCTTGCTTGGACAAATCCAGGAAACTTTGTAACATGCCCGATCTTTCTTGAACTTTGATTTTGGGAGAAGGTACTTTGTGATCAGCGGCCACTGCCACTAAATTGGAGGGTCCTGCCACTGGAGAACTTCTTGGGGTCATTAACGGAGAAGTTCTTGGTGTGATCAACGTCTCCAAGTACTTTTCAGTTCTTGGTGTGATCAACGGAGAAGTGAATGAACCTGAGGCTACCGGAGACGCGGTTACCGCCGTTGCAGGTCGTGGTTTGCGAGTGTAAGATTGCGTCCTGGCCGAAGTGCCTCTCTTGCGACTAGTTTTCTGTGGGCTTTTCTTTTTCTGGGGACTTTTTCTCTGTTTCTTTTTCTGGGGGCTTTTCTTTTTCCGGGGTGGTGACTGGTAAGAGGAGGTTCCCGCCACTGGAAAAGTTCTTGTAGACACGGGTCTCCTTGGGGACCTGGTCTTGACACTGTGGCTCCTTTTCTTCTTCTTGGAGCTTCGTTTGACTTTTATCTTGGGGAGATGTTTGGGAGCATTAGGATCCCATCTTAAGAGACAGCGAATGATGACCCCTATTAGAGTACCGCTCCCTCCAGGTTTCAAAATGATTTGTTTTTTGGTTGAGTGTCGATGCGGGGATCGGCCAGTTGGGTCAAAGCAACTTTGTTTCGAGCAAAAAAGCGTTTGGTTTGATGAGGAATCTGAATGATCCCTTGCAGTAATTGACGTGCTGTCACTGTGAACCATCTTAAGACTTCTTTGAGACTAGCTTCTAAGACACGAGCCCATATTTGTGGATTTTTTTCTCGACTGATGCCATACAAGGCACGAATCAATTTGACGGGAAGATGCAACTGAAGGGACGTCATGTTCAAAACTGTGTGAGCAGACGAAAAGTGTCTGAGGTGTTTATAGATTTTTTTGGAGTGAAATTAAGTCGAGGACGGAGACGTGTACAGGACAGGCCCTCCGTCTTGGCACCAGTAGTGAAACAAGTGGGTACGAAATCGCAAATCGTTGGGGGTCGTAGGTTTCAAATCGACGAGTAAATAAGCGTGTGGAGTTTGAGTGACATCGTCGTAAGCCTGAGTCAGCCAAGACGTTCCTAACTGTTTGGCTAAGACTTGCACTTGCGATTTATCTCGAGGGCTTTTAAACAAGACCACGTAATGCGCATTGAGACTGATGGTACGATGGGCTTTACTTTGTTGAAACAAATTTTGAGTGATGTAAACGACACGCATTACGATGATGCCCTTTGCGCGTAAACTACAGTTTGATTTCTTCTTCGTCTTCTCCTAACATGTCGTAGAAAATGACCAAATGGGTTTGACGGGAGTCAGAGACGATGCCGTCGTCTTCTTTAGGAATGCCTTCCACAAACACGATGGAATCGCCTTGACTTTCTCGCAAGAGGCTGTACGCCGATTGCCACTCTTTGTAACACCACACGATCCGCTGAGGTGGTCGATCGATCAAATGATGTTTATGTTCGATCAAACGTTTGACGAATTCGGTTTTGCCTGAACCGCTAGGTCCAGCAATGAGCATGTTAAAAGGATGGCGAAGATACAAAGCCTCCCAACTGGCACGATCTAAGTGTTCGTCGATGACTTTGACAGTGGAGGAAGAGGGAGCAGAGACAGCAGAGGTAGCCATAGTGTTAGGAATGTCACTTGTGACACGAAAATAAACAAGACAAGAGTTTATATACTTTTTAGGACACGTTTATTGAATGATTTAAACATGAATACGAAAGACAAAAATACATAAAAGCCAAATGCTTAAGTACAACGATAAAGGGCACATGAAAACCATTAACGTGGAATAAAAACAAGTGTCTGTAGAACATGTTTTGGGTAAAGTTCTGACCAGTTCTATAGGGGGTAAGGTCACACAAGTGTCCTCCGGAAAGGGTCTTTAAGGCATGTCCACGACAGTCCTGTCCTGGGTGACAGGTTCTTCTTCTTCTGGCACTGTCACTAACACTGTTGGAAAAGTGACTTTTTTCCTTGATCAACTCTCGTGCATACTGGGCCACTTCTTGGGTCCAATCCTCAAAACCCCTTTTTTTTCCAGGCACGGACATCTGCCCAATGGGGGTGTAAGTCACAAGCTACACACACATCGTCATACACGTCTTCGGTAGCTAAAAGTTGACGAATCTTTTTTTCCTGTAGAGGTCGAGAAGTATCCAGATAAAAACGCAAGGCCTTGAGCAAAAGGAGTCTTTCGTGACCATTTAAGGCCATTTGGGTGGTAAGTACTGTTCGTAAAGAGTCCACAAGGAAGCAGCTGGTAAACGAAATCCCAGAAAACAAGTCACTAAGACACACACTATGCGTCGACCCAAATTGAATGGATACAGTTCTTGTAATAATCGATGGTAATGATCCACGGTTTGAATATTTTCATTGAGTTCCTTCCACGGAATCTGTTCAATCACATGTGATAAAAACCTCGGCATGACAGCCTGTTTTTATATTCTCTTTTTTCGGATGCAATACACGTACTTTCTAGCCAGAGATCTTCGTTCTCCAGTAGGAAATTTAAATGCTCCAAACTGTAACCTAAACTTCAGAGTTCGTTTAGAAGTTTCCTCTTCCTCTAAGTAGATTCCACGTAAAATATGCTGGTAATCCTTTAACTCGCCTTCCTCAATGCGTTGTACTAGGTGAATCTCAAAGTAACCAAAATTATGAACATGTCGATCATTGGCGACCTCGAAGTGTTGAACAATGTCTGACCACTGAAACAATTTCTGACGAATCAGTTCTCTTATACCATTCAGGTACCAGTGGTTAAACATCTGGTGACGTAACGGATGCGACTGTTCTTTACGTTTGGCTTGTATTTTGACCAGCTCTCGGTAAATGCGTTCTCTCAACTCCACAGGCAAACACGAATGTTCTCTTGTAAAGTATCCATGAATAGGTCATACTAAAAAGCTTTTTTGTTGCCGTAGACAATATGTGTACTGCCTGGTCAGAGATGGTTTTATTCCAGTAGCAAATCTAAATGGTTTAGTCACCAACTTGCACTTTACAGTTTGTTTAGAAGTTTCATCTTCCACTAAGGTGACATTCTGTAAAAGATGCTGATATTCCTTTAACTCTTCTTCCTATGAAATTTGTTGCAGTAGGTCTACCTGGTAGCAAATAGAATCATCAGTAACAAAACATTTCTTTGAACGACTGGATAGTTGATAAAGGTCTGACCAATGGAACATTTTCAAACGAATCAATCCTTCTATTGCATTCAGGTACCAGTGGTTCAACCACCGGTGACGTAACGGATGCAATTGTTCTTTTCGTCTCACTTGTATTTTTACCAGTTCTCAGTAAATGCGTTCTCTCAACTCCACAGGCAAGCCACGAATGTTCTCTAGCAAAGTATCCATGAATAGGTCAGTCCGTACAATTCACAATCTTCTCCTACAGCAAAAGTAATCCACATAGTGAGTAATTTCTGACCACTGCATTCAGGGTAACGTCCAAGAATCTCATTGAACTCTTTTGATGTAAACGGTCTAGAGTAATATAATAGGATGAATGCACCCTTGACCCATAAAATCTAACACACTGGTTGACTTTTTTCACTTTCCTCTTGTGAATTTCTCGACACAAAAGTTCTACAGTTACCCATTGAGATTTCACTCTGGCAAGTCCCTGCCAAACTTCCTTGTCAATCTTCTCTTGCAGTTCTTTAGGTAATGATTCAATATCGTTTTTGAAATGGAGTTTAAATACTGGTCTCGGTGATGTCCAACATTTGACTCCTAGCCAATCTGGTTTCTTCTTCTTCTTCGTCAACGACATGGTAAGTTACTTCAATGTCTCGGTCCCACTAAGGATAAGTAATGATAATTCGGTGACCATCGAGCATGTTCTAGGTAGGCCGAATCTTGTGGTTTCCAGTGGTGAAGTGACACACCGCAACTGAAGCACTTGACTTTATCCCCTTCGCCCAAGTAGAAAAATCCGGCTCTGGCTAATTCTTCGAGGGTCGGTCCTCCCAGATACTTAGGCCATTTTCCTTTGAACGATTGAAGACGATTTTCAAAGTCGCAGTATTCCGACAAACGCACAGGGAACGAATATTCGTCTTTCACAGGTTCGTTTCGATGAGGGAAGGGTGACGTGGACAGGAGTTTGCTAAGGGCTGGATGACTTCGGTAGGGAGGTAGACGTGAAGGTGGACATCCATCTTTAAAACCAAACCGAGTAAAGTGTCCAAGAGGACGAGCGGCATCGCTTTCGCATCCCTCAGGTTTGACACGCACAGCATCACGCATCACTTTCCATGATAGGGGTAGTGAGAACAAAGTTCCCATGATGCTTTACGGCATCGCTAAGGTCACAACGTACAGCATCGTTCCCACCGCAAGGCTCACAATCGCACTCGTCTGCAAACTCCGGTACGCAATTACAATGGTAACCGCATGGACACTTGCAGTTTCCTTCCGGACATTTTCCTTCGCAATGCATGGGTCTTATCCATCCAATATTAGTCACACTAGGGGAAGATAAAACCTTTTTACAATCCCCAAACTGAAATGTTGTCTCTTTCAAAGTATTCATCTTGTTCGCTTGGTCTTGGTAGTCACAATGAACTATCCATCTTGACCATAGCCCCCTTTTTATACTAGTCGCAGTGAAGTCTCAAGCTTGTACATCGTTCCTTTTTTATGTCTTGTTTTGGAAGGTACCGTCTCTAAGGTGCCGTCATAATTGTACCGTAGTGTAATGGGTGGAAAGGCCATAGAAAGGTAAGGAGACCATCGAGTATGTTCCAGAATAGCTGAATCTTTATAGATACATAGATCCATTCGTAACTTCAGGCCACAACTGAAACACTGTACTTCGTATCCCAATCCAGTCTCAGGTCCCAAGTAGACAAATCCTGTTCTAGCTAAAACATGCGAAGTAGGTAATCCTTTCCTACCGTAGACCATTTTTGAAACGTGTCCAATCGACGGGCACAATCACAATAGTCAGGCAAGAAAAATAGGAAAATGGTAGGGTTTGAACTTGGAGTTCTCACTGGATTTCTCACTCGATTCTTGCTGTGGCGAAGTCATCCTTCTGCTGAGTGGCTATCCTCTTATAACCAATGTTTTATACCGACATGTCCATACGGCAATGTAAAGTGGTTGGGAAGCCGCACTCGCTTCTGGTACATAATTTGATAGACTTTTTCCAAGGGTCGACTGACGATGTGCGGGATGGGTAAACGTACAATTTTGTTGGGCTGATAGGTGGTCACTTTAAAGTGTTCATCTTCTCTAGGCTGCAATGCTTCTTTCAATACGTCAAAGTTCACCACTCGACTGGTACGATAATTCAGAGTCAATCCTTTCACTTTACACTTCGTGTGCACTTCTCCTTGTTTGTCCCGGTATTCGTAGCCGTAATTTTTTGGACCACCACTGACGAAACGTAGAATCTTGTCGTCGGGGTGCTCGTCTGTCCAGGCTCCTAAACGGTCTCCTTCGATGTCAGGGTGCTGTTGACTCAGCTGATCGATGTAAATGCAACTGTCCGTGTCAAAGTACAGGACACGTTCCCCTAACAGTTCTAAAGCTTCGTACAATTTTAAGTGAGCATGAGCTGTCACGTAAGCCGCAATGATGACATTTCCAAAGGGGTTGTCTTGTACAAAGTCCAGATCTTCTTCGTTATTGACCAAGATCAAATTCTCGCGAAAGACGTCCACGTGTTTCATGAATTTGGTTTTGTCGTGAATCATCTGGAAATAGCGGGAAGGTTCGGTCAAATATTCCGTCTTGGGTAAACACGGTCGTTGTGCCATTTTACCTCACAAGCAATTTAACATCACTTTGGCAAACGATCGTCTGCCTTCGTTTTCCTCGATGTGATATAAAGTAATGCCTTCTTGTGCCCAGTATTTCTCTTTGAATGTCTTTTGGTCTTCAGGAGTGTGACACCAGGACGGATAGCCACTGGCTTCTTCAGTTTCAAAAAGGCATCCACGTAGTCTGTGAAAATGCCTTTCTGCGTGGGGTCACCCTTGTGGTATTGTTGGGTCTTGGGAAAGTGGCAAATTTCGTACACTTCTAACAGTTGGTATCCCATGTCCATAGCTTTGAACAATTCTACGCTGACCCACGTCCCCGTCAAGGCCCGTTCTTCCTGGGTGTGATGACAAGGCTGATCTTGGTTACACGTTTCGGCACAAGTACGGCACAAAGGAGACATCAGTTTACCTTGGCAATGGTGAGGTAAGACGGGATGGTATAGGTTCGTGGGAGGCAAAACTTTGCACTTGATCAAGCCTTCGTATTGTCGAATGTTTTTCAGGTCGATGTGTTCGGTGAACAATTGTGGGTGCCCTGCAGGAAAGCGACAATATTTGCACACGTAGGGATACAGCGAACACACGTCCAAGTATTTGATTTCTTCTCCTTTCTCTTCGTCAGCTTGGTACAGCAAACAGGTGGCATTGGTCCTTCCTCCGTACAAACTATCCCTCGGGTTCAGGGGGTCCATGAACTGGTAACTTTCCACGAGGCGTTTAAACTCGGGATCGGTTTTCAAACGGTGATCGTATTCGTGTTCCCACATTTCCACCACTTGGTATCCTTCCTGTTCTAACTTAAGGCGTCGCTGACAGGTGGCCTGGTACAAGTCTTCCGTGGTTCGTTGTAAAAACTGATTTTTAGTGCCACGGTCAGGGTAACAGACGGGACATCCGTGAAATAAGCAACCGTTAAACTCGTACACGATCTTGGGGTTTTCTAAGTCCCAGCCATCGACCGAATGCTTTCCGATGGTCTTTTCGCCCCCTCCGTTGCGGACATGCTGAATCCATTTGTCTTCCTTGTCGCACAAGTAATGTAACCAGCGTAGGGCTTTGACCGAGTATTGACGTTTGACATAGTTGGTCGTTTGAGGACTGATGACAGCCACGGTGTTTTCAGGCATGAATCGTTGCCGGTACACTAAGGAATACGCTTTGGCAATGGTGCAAGCTTCTTTCAAAGGATCAACCCCTCCGTGTTCCATGAACAGTTCTCGAAATTTTCCACAGCATCGCCGTAAAATGTCCACGTCGGAACGACAATACTTTAGCATTTCTTCCTGAAAGTCGAAAGGGTCGGAGGCGTGAGTCTGGTACCAAGCGTAGAAATCTTCTCGTTGTTCGGTACGCATGTTGTCAGGGTCGTAATAGTGATCCTCAGGCAAATGGGGTAGAACGGCGTGTTGATTGGCTTCTGTATTGAAAAAGTGTGGAAAGTACCCTTTAGTCATTTCTGTCATTCCAAACGTTTTAGGCATTCGACCCAAAAGCATGGCTAAGTAGCTCATCGAATCTTTAAACTGCACTTTACCCACTTGCATGAAAATGATTTTGGCTTCGTTCAAAGTGACTTTAGGACGCTTGGTGCCATGTTCCGTATAGTATCTCAAAAGAAACTGTCCATAGTATCCGGAGAAATTGTGAGCCATCACCTTGGCATGGCGATGACAATCTCCGTAACGTTCGATGTCCTCCTGGCTCCACGTCTTGTCGATGAGGTCTAAGACCCATTGTGCGAAATCGGCTAGCGTGTTCGGTCCTCGAAAGATTTTTTCACGCCCTCCAGGAATCTTACTGCAGTGAGGGCAATAACTGAAAATAGGTTCTTGAATGCACTTCTCGCACGCTCGATGAGCCACGCAGAAATTAGGAATGTGAATGCCGGTCTCTTGCATGCATTCGAAATCGAAAAAGATGAAATTGCCTTTCTTCTTCTTGTGACCATCCTCTTTCTCTGGTTGGGATTGGTGTTTTTGCACGTAGCATTGGTGTTCCATGTCCACGATGTGGTGACAAATGTGACATTTTTTCTTTCCTGAACATACGTGTGCTTTGGTACTGTTGGTACATAGACCTTGTCCACACGTAGAGCACAATCTCAGCAGTTGACAAACATATTTCTTCTGTGAACCTTGCGTCTTCAGATGTTGTTGGTAACAGGCAGGGCTGACAAACGTGCGCAGACAAGCAGGACAATGCACTGGTTCTTGCCCTTCGCTCAGACAGGGTTGAGAGGCCAAACATCCTGAGCATTTCGATCCACAATGTTTGTGTTGCTCTCGATTATTATAACCATAGTCACAGTTCTCTCAGTAATATTTATATCCCAGGAATCCAGTGATAGTGGTAATGGTATCGAAATGGTCATCGTGATGATAGAGGTGAATGTATTTTCCATCCTTAAAGTCTTTCCCTCGAAACAACAGAGACCCGCGCACTTCTTGAGGGTGCACTTTCAAGGTGTAGCGTGGACATCTTGCAATTTTTGCATTTCAGGAATGCCACAGAGTGTGTCTTTGGACAGGCCTGCTTGTTGTAACAGAAGTTCTGCTTCATTTCGTTGTTTGGCTCGGTTCGATTTTCGAATGTTCTCCCAGGCTCTTTTCCATTCTACCGTGTCGTTCTTGTCGCATAGGTTCGTCCCACCACGATGGCTCGGGCAAAACACATGTGGTCTTGAAAATTATTAATTTGGACGAGACTTCTTTTGGTAATGCGAAGGTTGTTGCCCAATAAGGTCCTTCTGCGTTGTCCGGTCCCTTGAGGAGGAGAGACGTGGGTCATGTCCAGTGTGGCTTTTCCATCGGTGATGTCAAACTGGTCATTGGATTATTGCACGTGTTGAATCTTGTCCTTGACTTTGGAAGCGGTCAATTCTGCAGGGCTGCTAAACTCGATCCAAACAGGGGATTTCAAGCCGTCGTGTTTTATGGAAAGTCTCAAGCGATCGTCTTCTTTGGGTTGACAATGTCGCTTGAGTGTGGTGAGCAAAGAATCCCACATGTCGGTGATGAACACTTCTGCTTTCTTTAACGGTACTTCGGACTTGAAATCTTTAAACTTCACCGTGTATTTGTAAGCCGTGGTTCTAAATTTTCTAAAGGGACGCTTTTCCGTCTCTCGAATGTCATAGTACTTTTCAGGGTTGACTAAGGGTGGTGAACTTTGTTTAGAGGGTTTGGATTCTGGTTCACTCATGTCCTCTTCAAAATCACTGGCATGAATTTGTGCCAAGACTTCAGCCCTAGTACGAGGCGATAGATCACGTTTCTGCCTCTTACTTTCTTCCTTCTTCTCAAATGAATTGGATCGTTTCATCTTGATAGCAAAAAGTCAAATGACTAAAGTTTAAACACCATGGACTAATTTATAGTCCTAGCAGACCAGCGTATATAAAAGGGTATGTGTCTTGTCCTTTCACTATTCATTTCACTCTCAAATCGAGCACAACGATGGAAGAGACTACCCAGATGGAACGTTTCATCAGAGCTTTGCGAGGGGTCATTAAAAAATTCTCTTCTAACCAGCCGAGGGACTACTCTCCTTCCTTTCAAAATAAAAGTCAAGATACTTGCTATATCTGTCAGAAGAAAGGGCATTGGTCTTCAGAGTGTCCAGACCGTCAAAAATGAAAAAAAAGGGGTTAGAAGAGACAAAAGTCAGGATACCTGTTATTATTGTCAAGAAAAAGGACATTGGTCTCCAGATTGCGCAAAAAAGAAACAAGAGGAGTCAGAAGAAGAGAGGGATTCGTCAAAGGAAGAGGAAGAAGAGGAAGAAGAAGAAGAAGAAAAAAACAGGCAGGTGAAGAAAAAGAAACAAGAGAAGAAAAGAAGAAGGGAAGAAAGTGAGGAGGAAGAGGAGGAAAAGACCGTGACGGTGAAGAAATTAAAAAAAAACAGAGACAGTGAAAAATGAGACAGTAGAAGTTTATGAACTTTTTAAAGTGCTCTGTTGTGAATTGTGAATTGGATTGTAAATATTTATAAAAGAATAAATTAGGTATAAAAAGGTAAGTGTCTTTGGGTTTTGATTTTAAAATAAGAACCTACACTCACACACTCATGGACACGTACTATAGGGGTAAAATGTTTTTTTTTTTAGTTTGAATGGATGTTGGCAATTGAAAGTCTATCTCTTTTCGAGAGACATGGGTGGCCCTGAAAAGGGCCTTTTTTTTGGTGTAGGGGTGAGTTTACGCAATCAACTTTAACTGTCTGAAGCCTTTGCCACGGCCAAGGTCTACTTCTGGACTGCGTACTGTTGATGATGATGATTTGGTTGAAATCACTAAGGGTTTCACGGTAGGCTTAGTCACAGGGTTGGAGTGTTTACCTCGGGAAGGTCGTATTCTCTTCGGTCGTAATAAAGAAGTCTGATACATTTGTTTCAGACTTTTTAACTCCGCTAAAATGTCTACCAGTACCGTGACCGTTTGATTTTCACACCCTTGTTTCTTTGCTGCTGCTTCTTCTTGTTGTTTTTTTCTTACCTCTTCTTCTTGCTGCTGTTGGTGTAAGAGAAAAGCTTGTTCCACTTCCTTTTGCTGTTGTATAAATTTCTCCAATTCTTCTTTCTGTCTCTAAAATTCTCCACGTGCGGTAATGAAGGAGAAGGTGACGAAAGTTCCGGAACAAATTCTTGCGAAGTAAGAAAATCCATAAAATCCCAATTCACCTCTTCTGAAAGTAAGTCCGGGTTCCCTTGGGTAGTCTCCACGGCTGGTGCACCCCAATTTATCGTTTTCTGAGTTTCCGTCATGTTGAAAACCTGTCGCATGAATTGACTGCGCACAGGCGCTAGCGAATCTATATAGACCACGTGACGTCACAGACTGCTCTCTTCGGATTGGATGTGGGCTGATTGAATTTTGTAACGCGTGTTTGGATTGGTCAACGAACTCAATCCGTTTCAATCCTTCCTCTCCCTATAAATAAGTGCAGTTCACTGCATTCCATCACCTGTTCTCGGCACACCAACATGTGGACCAACGTACAATCTTCAACCCTTGTGTCTTCGATTATGTTCCGGACGGACATACCAATGTATGTCCGATCCAAATAGACAGTTATCCACAGGACAGACACCAGCCTGTGGATGCGAAGAGTCTATGTGGAGCGTCAAGGATGCCTCAAAAGAGTCTGAATCTATGGTCCTGCAGTCAGGCGCAGCCTAAGGACAAGAAGAAGATGTCACAGATGCCCTTTATGTTAAGGGTATATTAACATAAACCCAAAGGCCCTTTTCAGGGCCACTCATAGGTCTCGAAAAGATCTTGACTTTCATTGCCTACCCTTTTTTTTTTTTTTTTTGTTTTAAAAAAAATAGAGACCCCTCCCTGTTTCAATTTTCGCCTGTTCCATTTCCATAGACCCATCAGGTCGGGACCTTATTAAAATAGGGTCCCGACCATGTTCCATTTCCCCTAGTCCCTAGACAGTCCCACGATTTATTCCCATGTTCAATTCCCCTTGTCCCTAGAATGGATATTTTTTTCTCCCATGTTAAATTACATAGTCCCCAGAGTGGATTTTTTTTCTCCCATGTTAAATTTACATAGTCCCAGAGTGGATATACCCTTTTTAACATGAAAGTCCCCTAGTCTCCAGACCGTCCCTATACACTACTCAGATACATATCTGTTCATATACATACATAGCCTATTTATGTATTCGTCAATTCCACCTGTTCGTTCTCTACCTGCATGTCCATTCAACTGTGTCTCTGCTCTTCTTAATCGCCCGTACGTGCAGTGCATATGTTTGTTTATTTAACTTTGTTTCTG
Source organism: Sinohyriopsis cumingii (assembly GCA_028554795.2). NCBI lineage: Eukaryota > Metazoa > Mollusca > Bivalvia > Unionida > Unionidae > Sinohyriopsis > Sinohyriopsis cumingii. The sequence goes on along the minus strand of CM068840.1, from coordinate 76,641,507 downwards.
AGCATAGCTTTGCTTATTGAAAGAATGTAATATATTTATTCGGTTACTTTTCAGTTTCACAATTATAGTGCTTTACCAACGCCATTTAGTGTAGTGCTTGTTCTAATAGTAAAAGTTGTAGTAGTAACAGCAGCAGTAGTATTTCATAAGGCATAATATTGCAATATCAAACATAAAGTAGGTAATTAATGGACGCTTTTGGTCGAATATTATAACTCTATCGAGTTCAACTGCTGAAGTAATGTTTAGTGCTTTTCAGCCCAAGTCTGGATGGTCTGGTAGTTTTATTATTTTCATTTATAAAATGGCTCCCAAACTGACTCCTCCAGTAAGTTGTTAAATTTGATTTTGGCTTTGCTTGTTTTGTTATTGTTGTTTATTTCCGGGGGAGGGTTAAATTTTATTTTAAAAGTCTGATTTTGAAAACACCCCAAGTCTTTAACAATGATCCAGAACTCCAGCCTAGTTGTTTATTAACTTTGATCTTTCGGCGATTTTATTTTTTTCGGTTTTTGTGAGGGTTTTCATTTGTTATTCTCGTATTACTTCGATCTGGGAATATAATAACAATGCATGTTGTCTAGTGATTTTTAATTTTGATTTGAGATTTCTTGTATTATTACACGAGATGGTATCACAAGCACATGTGAGTGTTTTACTGCTCTCTTAACTTCCGTTTTAATGTTTTTATGGTTGAGAATAAATGAGTGGCAATATATTGTTATGATTTTCTAAGTACCACAAAATCTTTCTATACTGAAAGTCCCAACTATTATTATGTTTATTAGCTCAGTCCATGATCGATTGTGTATTGCACAGTGCCCTAGTGATATATTTTAAAAAAATCTCTATTATTATTTCAGACTTGAGTTGTATTTTCTCTTTTGTATCCATTACAAGCTGACTTGCACTGCAACTTCGGAAGCTACTCATAATGATCGATGAAATAAAAAGCATTCCATATAAGTGGACCTTCACTTAACTGACATTACTGTCAGCTGCTTAACATCACCCTGAATTTATTTCGCATTTACCTTACTTGGCTTTGAATTCTTCAGTTAATTAATACTGGCATTTTTCGACTCGATATTCACCACTAGAATAAAGGAAACCCTCGTAAAATAGATTTGTCTGTATTTAGGCATTTTAAACGTTTATGTTTGTCCAAATGTGATCGAAATTGTATCCTACTCAACTTTATAAAATACAAAACATAGCACTACCCGAAAGAAGCAATACATATTTACCATGTGGTGCTTGGGGTGGAGGTTGGGGTGATAGAAGATGGGGGGGGGGGGGGGGCATGTGGGGGAGCAGTCATAATATTTGCACATTAAAAACAGTATGTCAGTTCATATTGCACGTGAAAGTAACGACTTTGGGAGCTTTGGATGGACAAATGCTCTAAGATTTGCAATTACCACCCCACCGGAGCCCACGTTCACACCGCACCCTACGCCCGTGACCACAAACTAACCAATATTAGCAGGCTCGGATTCAAATAATTGTCTGCAACTTATCATTCCTGCTAAGTGAGATGACATAACATTTAGCCGCCACCTATGCGTCGTATTGTACCCAGTAGATGCTTCTACAACTGCTGTATAGCTTAGTAAAATTCTTCTGTTTTTGTTTCTTTCCGACAGTCGGCCAATCATTTTAACACAAATAAACAAGGAAGGTGTTGCTTGTTTTAATCAAGTAATGCAGACTGTTAATGATTTAGGGATCCTAAATAAACAGTACAAGTTTTATCGTGATCACCTGTGTATATAACTCACTGGACTACAAAAAGCCTATACCCTTATCTGACCCTGCAGAATGCGCCGACACATCAGATCAATCATACATGCATGAACTTGTAAGTAGGACCAACACAATATATTCTGATTGGCCAGCGCATTACACGGCGGACAATCTGGGCCTAAGCGGTTCACCATGGAGTGCGCCGTAGACACGGGTTATTACGATACCAGGAAGTTAACAATTAAAAACAAGGGTCTGCAATTGTCATTAAGGCAAAGATCAAAGATGCTCATTTTCACAGTGCTCCGAGTAAGCTCTGTACTCCACATTATGGCTTTGTTGCCAAACCAATTAACATAGGAAAGATGTTGAACAGCACTGGCGATGAAAAAAGTGGCAGATCAATTTAAGAAGGCGTACACAAAGTGCTAGACTTAATTACATCTTATTGACAAGGTTGTAAATATTTTTTCTCGAGTTTTTAAAGAAAATTGGCATGTAATTCTGCAATCAAACATGATTCGTTAATTCTAAAGATTTGCCAGACCACGTGGGAAGAGTTTAAACATGAAATCCAAAAGTGTTTTCTAGTGTTTCCCCAAAAGTTTAAAAATGGAATAAAATACGAGTATTATTAAATTATACGCAAGATGTGTTTATATCTTTTGTTGTTGTTGTTTGTTTGTTTTTAAATTCATTTCGACATTAATAATTCTATTCTGCAAACAGATTGTGCAAATCTTCAATTTTAGTATTTTCTAATATAGTGACAGCTATGCGAAATTGCGTCTAACATTAGAATAAGACCATTCTGTGAAATGATTTGTGTTGTACGAAGATGTACATGGAATGCGGCACGGAAATAGTGGCCAGTTCAAAGAGCGATTTCCCAATTCAGGGAATGTGCCAGTAGGTGGCGAGACGAAAAACGGATCACAGCGAGCGAGGTGGAATGCACTCATGCAAACTAATATGAGTGCGATCTATCATCGTTGTAGATCATAAGAAAAGTAATGTAGTCATTCCATTACTAGCATTTCAAAGTAATTATATTGCGAATAGATTACATAGCTAGCATTATTTAGATAGGATGTGGTTATTCCTCTAACACTAACTACTATGCAACATTATGGTCAAGAAACGCCAATATATGGTTATTTTCCATAATTAATCAGCCACCAATGAAACAAATGACTTTAATGTGACTGATGTTATCCACTGGGGGAATGTGTTGGACTGTCTTTTTGGGGGTGGGGGTTTAATTAAGTATCAACTAGAGATCATCACTGCCGTTTTATACTTGTTCCGTTCGAGTTCATACACGGAAATATTGTGTAGAAGAGCTCTCGCAGAATCGAGCAGGCATACACTTGAAACTACGTTCAATCGGCACGTGAAATGGTGATGTCCTACAGCGCCTGAGGATACAATGTCATACGTGTCAAACAACCTTGAAGAGGACTGATTATGTATTATAAAAATGATACCAATCAATCTTGTAGTTGAACATCCCCCACGCCCCTTTCCCAGTTAAAAGAGTAGACTTTTCGTAACTTCACAGAAGAACAATAACCACGCAGTCGTCCTTATGAAAGATACCCTGAAAAGAGTTGATGATGTAGCTGAGTATTAATCCAACGCAATTACCAGTAATTACATTGCTTAAATTGTAACTATCACAGTCGTACAATTAATGAATTCCCAATCTCCACCTACCAGTTGTCAGGCATGTGTTGTTTATTCACAATTCCACCGGATCTCTAGCTGATCTTTTCACGGGCAATGTGTGATCTGTAAAATACTGGCACCCATTATGCTAAACTTCTCTAAGAAGGCTTCTACTGCTATACTGGTTAGACGCTTGGACAATTTGAAATATAAAACATGTATCAATGTAATGTTTAATATCGTCTGCTCTTTTCATCTGAATTACTTGCAATTTTCATTATCAGCAGAAAAGATATAGAAAACTGTAAGTTTTATAGCAAATATAATGCAACGATGGTTATCTCATGGTTGCGGTGATTAGTCAGCTGTCGAAGTGTTACGCCTATAATGATCTTCTGACTGAAAGGATTGTTGTATGGTAAAATATTGACTCGGTGTGAACCCTGGGATCCATCCCATTCAAATAGAATTATACACATATGTAGACCATCAACGAAGATAGCATGTTTAAATTGTTTTCATGATGGCTATAGTTAATCCTCTGTAATGGTACGAAATTTTGTTGATAATTTCACAGTACATTCTGTCTTGGTCAGCGTAACATGTAAACATTAATATTGACTTAGGGCTAGGCTCGCAATAAATTGCTGGCTGCGAGGGATGGGATATGATATGTTAGGGGCATAAATTGAATTTTACTTAGAGTACGTTCGATAACGGGGCCCCGAGTGGCCGAGTGGTCTAAAACGCTCACCGTTCCGGATCACTGCCATCTCACCTATGTATGCGTGGGTTCGAGTCCAAGGCTCGGCTAACGTGGGTACGTGGGAAAGCCTGCCAGTAGCTTCTCGTGGGTCGGTAGTTCTTCCCTGGGTTTTCCATGGTTCTTCCTCCACCAGTTATACTGGCCGCCATGTATAGCCTATATTGTGCTGAGAAATGGTGTTAAACCCTACAACAACAACAACAACAACGTTCGATAACGGTCAGACGGATAAATGAGATCAATGTTAACATAAGGTAGAATATCTGAAATTGAAAGAGTTGATGCAAACCGAAGCAAACATTTTGGGAAATCTTGTTCCATTGGAAACACGTGTCATACAGTGATATTTTCCATAATAGTTAATAATAAAGGCTGACTATAGAGGATTCTTCTTACTTCAGTGGAGCAATTAACAGTTTTGGCGGTTAGAAATATTAATCCTAATTGGCTGCGCTAAACAAGAGTTGGTCCCAGACGGAATTAATTAAGAAATTCTCTTATCGAACTTAGTCACTCTAAGTGTTGAGTGAAGCCATAATTTAGCTCCGAGAAAAATAAATAAGTAATTTATCTCGTTAAATAAATTTTCACTGAAAGGGAGTCAGGAAGAATCTGAGAGAATCGAGTTCATAGAAGAGACAGATGGAATTCTCAGATAAGCGAACGAGGGCTCGGGAAGGCACAAACGTATTGTCTCAGTTGCATAAAATATGTATCACTAATGTACGTTTCTAATTATTTCTTTAATTTATTCATTGTAAAGTCATGATTACATTTTCCTATAGTTCCTAAGTTAATTGTTTGCCTTCATTTGTCTTGAATGTTTTATGACTCATGCATTAGAGGATATTATATAATATTTCATTGATACGAATGTGTTCGGGTATAGGGATTAAATGTAACAGAAATCGTGTACTGCATGACTTTCATGCATTTCAGTAATACGAATTGTGAGAATTAATTTATCTGCCTTAAATGATTATTATCGGTATTCTAAGAATTAATTTTACTATCTCTATATCAATGAATTGCTAATTAGCAAAGTAGCGTATTCAGGACAAGAAGTAAGGTCCATTAAATCATTTGTGTAATCAGGTTATGAGTTTTTATCAACAAGAACCGATGGTATTGGCATTATGAACTTGAGTCGACAGGCATAGTTCAGCTAGTTATTTATAGCCACAGCGGGGTATAATGGTTTATCTAAGAAGGCTGAGAACGTCATAGTTCCAGTGGGATTGCAAGTAGCCGCTTGAAAATACATCAATTCACATTAATAGGATTGTGTATCAGTTTTATGTTGCGAACAGATCATAGTTTAGTTCTATTGAATTACGGAAGACCTTATCTGACGTAAAAAGTGTAGGATGAATGTTTGATCCCAGGAAAAGAAAATAACTTGACCCATATTTAGGTTGGTTATTACATTTTAATTTGAAAGAAACATATCTCCAAACATGTACTGCAGGGTGGAAAAATATCACAGTCTCCTACCAAGAAGGTTGATAACCCGAGGAGGCCACAGAGAGAGAGACAGACAGACAGACAGACAGACATACAGAGAGAGACAGACAGAGAGAGAGAGACAGGCAGAGAGAGAGAGAGAGAGAGAGAGAGAGAGAGAGAGAGAGAGAGAGAGAGCAATGGCTACCTATCACTAGCAGTGATTTGGAAAAAACTGGAAGCAACCAAGTCGTTTTATGGATGTAAAATTACGGCTAATTTAATTTCGAATAAATTTTTTAATTCTACTTCTAAGAGAAAGTGAATCATTCAAATGTCAGGTTCACTTTCATTTTGTATGTAATCGATTATATTGTTACATACGAGGGATCATGCTGTTCTATTATATATTTCTGCTCAGATCTCTGTTATTCCGTCCATTAATTTCATTTTGGTCTGGGCAAAAACACTGTGGGCAGTCATCTCCTAATTAACGATAACTAAATACCATAAGGAGTGTTGATCACACATCTCTCACCGCCTTCTGATATCCTCCATAAAAAATTTGGTAAGATTAAATCTACACAATCTAGAAGAATCTGCAGCGATGATGACTGACTCGTAAACGACTTGAAGATATACACTAATGCAGACAATCGATTTTATTGTTTTATTTACAATATGTATAGATATCCATAGTACAATGATTTTATTGGGGTTCTTTTGCAAAATTTACAGACTTTCATATTATCATAATTGGTTCTTTTATAAATGTATAGACTTTCATATGACCAGATTTATTCATATGACAAGATTTATTCATATGACCAGATTTATTCATATGACAAGATTTATTCATATGACAAGATTTATTCATATGACAAGATTTATTCATATGACCAGATTTATTCATATGACCAGATTTATTCATATGACCAGATTTATTCATATGACAAGATTTATTCATATGACAAGATTTATTCATATGACAAGATTTATTATGACAAGATTTATTCATATGACAAGATTTATTCATATGACCAGATTTATGCATATGACAAGATTTATTCATATGACAAGATTTATTCATATGACCAGATTTATTCATATGACCAGATTTATGCATATGACAAGATTTATTCATATGACAAGATTTATTCATATGACAAGATTTATTATGTAAAGATTTATGCATATGACCAGATTTATTCATATGACCAGATTTATGCATATGACAAGATTTATTCATATGACAAGATTTATTCATATGACAAGATTTATTATGACAAGATTTATTCATATGACCAGATTTATTCATATGACAAGATTTATTCATATGACAAGATTTATTCATATGACCAGATTTATTCATATGACCAGATTTATGCATATGACCAGATTTATTCAGATTAAAAATTAAAATAATTGCAAGTGTTTGCCATACAAGTTTAAAAATAAATCCTCACAGTTTTTACTGCATAATACAAACTCCCACCTTCCTCAGGTAATCGTCCCCCAACCCTCAAGCAGCAGTTATAATACTAAATCCATCATGTATACGATTGCGTCTTCTTCGCCCTCTAGGAAGTTGCACGTGCCTGGCCGACATTGTGTTGGATATGTCAGCAACAGCGTGAAGTTCAGCAGATTTAATATTATATTCATTGGTTTTGTCATTGACTTCATACCCGCTGTTAGTCAATCAGTACTTTCTTTTTAACTAACTAAAGAAGAGATTTACGGATCGTACATTTTTACAAATTAATTAACACCTTTAGTACTGTCCTTTTAAACACATTACAAATGTAACGTTAATGTAGTATCCAGAATCCAGACTAGTTAAAAGAACTGGTCCACAACACAGAACTGCTCATAATCATCGCTCATTTGGAAAATTGGTCTTGAATATCGTATAATAATATGCTTATTAATATAAAATATAAAATATTTTCCTCACTGCGCCCAAAGAAATACTGAACCGATTTTCTGTGCATCATGTCTAGGCCGTCTCGATGAGTATCCCTTTATTAAAAATGGGGTGGTCCAGTTTGGAATTAACTCGCCCTGCTATTATGATGGGCCACATGGTACCTGTTTATATAAAGACCGATGACAAGCTGATTCGTGATCCTGATGTGTATTGTCCTCAGAGAAAGAATACTAGAACAGGTAGAGTAATTCTTACCTCTGGCCTAATTGGCGGTACATAAAATGACGACGATGGGAAATGATCGCATTTGATTAAAACCTCACAGTGTTCGGGGAATTCGCAATGCTCGTAGTTCCTTGTCTTTGAAATAGAAGAAAGAAAGAAAAAAAAAGAGTAAAGCGGTAAATGAAGAAGATAATCGTTAGGTAATTATTGCAATACACTTACTAGATATGACGAACTGAAAGAGTCTAACTGAATATTACAAAACATCATCTTTTCAATATAGCTTTTCTAAGCTAGATAATAATGCCTGCATATATCATGATTCATGGCAGAAATATCTCCTTTGTACACTTGATTAGAAATTTAATATACTACCTAGATATAAAAAAGTAACATACATAAATGATCTCCAACTGCAATTATCAAAAGCGTCATATTTGCATTCATACAGTAAGATTTAAATCTAACATTTATGTAAAATTTAAGAGAATATTAACATGTGAATCGAAAAATGGCAGAGCGTTAATTATGATTTTTATATATTCGTGCATTATGATGGACATATGTGTGTGTGAGTGTGTGTGTGTGTGTGTGTGTGTGTGTGTGTGTGTGTGTGTGTGTGTATGAGAGAGAGAGAGAGAGAGAATATGTTGATTAGTCTGTCATCGTGTCGCAGAGAGAGAGGGGGGGGGGGGAGAGAGAGAGATTGTTGACTGGTTCGTTGCCATGTTTGATATTATACGTTATATTTTAGATTCTTCGATTACTTTAAAATAGTATATCTTACCGTTGGATCTATGTGTATAAGGGCCCATGAAAATCCTCTAAGGCGAAATGCAGATAAATGCATATCATGTTTATTTCACAATTTTAATTTAAAACAGT